>OW387146.1:39642678-40242678 GCA_936440205.1 Lepidonotus clava | reverse complement strand
TTAAATGCATTAGATTTTTTTATTTGAAACTACATCTATCATGTTTCTATTACTAATATATGAACATATACCAAATATAAAGACATAGTCTTGAATACTTTTAGAGGGACCAACAGAAACATGTAGTTTTCATTCTAAGGGCTCTCTCTCAAATTGTGGTTTCACTGGGGAAAGTGGAGTTAGCACCTTTTAATTCTAAGGCAACGATATATATATTGAAAGCATCAGATACCGCCGTAATCCAGGTATTCAGGTGGAGAAGGCGCAGCCCCCGGTAACAACCAGCCAGCTGGGACGACTGCACCCAGCCGTGTGAACCTTTTCACCGGCGGAGACCGAAGGATTACTATATAAGAAAATAGCGCGATGCATTTACGCGTTTAGACGCGTTATTTCGCAATATATTGATTCTAGGACATTGGGATGCTTAGCTATGTATCAATCTACCTCTGTACATATATTTGACCCGTCAGAACGATCGATTTCATGGTAAAATAGGCCTGCAAAGTTGATGAATATTCAGACTTTGACCCAGATCCCTTCCTGCCCGATCGAAAGCGAGGCTGGTGGGCGTAACTTGACCCAGTTAAAGTTGCGTCGGGTGACAGTCAGATTTCTGGTTTTATTTGGTCAGATATCGGTATAAATGATCAAGTTATGGTGTTATAGGACATTAAACATCATGTACGATCCATATCAGATAGGAAATCGATCAATTGTATCGGATTATATATGTTTTCTGAGATGAGTACGGCCATCACCTGTCACGTGACGAGCGGGACTGCGGGTTTTGCCAGGTTTTGCACACAGATTTTGCCAATGGCGGATTTTACCACGACCGTTTTACCGGAAGAATCGGTAAACAAGACATGGGTAGCTGGTCCCCGCAATCATAGCTATATAGAGAAAATACTATGGGAGGTAGGCAGCCACCAGCTTTATGATAATTTTCTGAATGTTCCCGGCGAGTGTGCTAAATCGCGTGCATTCTAGTTTATTGCTTGTCGTCGTACGCTCAAGTCCGAGCGCTGTCCTTTAGATGATTTCGCCTGATACGCTTTGATTTGTTTTCATACTCATTTGATCCCTTTGGTTTTGCGGGGCGAAAAACAAATACAAAGTGCATCATGAAAAGGAAGACATTAATGGAAACTGTGCGAGACATTTGTTCATTTAAGATGTAAAAGATTGAGATTTAATTATGAATTATGACGCCAGCTGAACAGATGTCACAACGTTTTGACATTTTTCCCCTATTGTTTTGTTTACTTTGCAAGGGATTATGGGTAATATCCTTTATAAATACCATGATAATACATACCATGAGGTAGAGAATTTCCTAGGCTTTCTTTTGATACCCTTTTTGTAAAGATTGATTGAAAACTTACTGTGCTACTACATTTTTAGTGTTTTGAGGTTTGAAAAGGTACTTTTTAGTTCCCAATTTGCTGAACCTAGCTATAGCCTAACCCTATCAATGTACATAGATATTAACCATTTAGAATTATCCAATGATACCTTCAACCATTTTGAAATTATATTTTACATTAAACAAAATAAATCTCCCTTTAACACATTGAGACACTGCTTTCACCTGTATCAGTGAATAAATTATGTTTGAATTTTGTGTTGTTTCAATAAGGTTAAGCAACCGAAAGTGCCAATTCTAAACAACAATATTATCTTTGTAATATCATCTATCATGGTCTTTCTAAAACTAATATGACAAAAATATATCTTTCTAGATCTATGTCCATGATGGCGTAGTAACTGGTCCATACGCTGCCCACCCGGTCATAACGGCCCTCACCAGGTGGCGCTCACAGCCCGCATACCAACAAACGGTATTGTTGATGCGGGTCGCAGGTTACCACAGTTACCCGCCTCTACCCACGTCACTAACCGACTACAAGAACTCTTTCACTGAACCGGCAGACTTCCAGGTAAATCAGTGGTTGAGACTAACTTCCAAGGGTGTCAGCCATCAGGGCTGACTGGGTCCTATATTCACGTGTATATAAATTTGTCATCCATCTGGGCCGATTTTTATGTATTTATCCCGAAAATTGTCTGCTCTGATATGAAATTGTTGGCCATTTCCCCCTGGGCAGCGGTTAGTCTCAAACACTGGTAAATTTATTCATATTGCGTAACTAATTAATTGCTGAGTGATAGGTATGCAGCACAGCTGACAAACTAAAGTGCCTAAAAGAACACAAAACGCCAGAAAGTCAAAACAAAAAATAGATTTAAACTCGTACACTATTCTTCCAAGGCATATTTCGAGGTCGTTTCTGGAGCAGGGGCTCTCTATCTGACAACAATAACTTTACTGACAGGATATTTGTGTACATTCTGATTTCTGTTTCTTTAGGTGACCCCGGTGGAGGAGCTGGAAAAGATAGCGGACGACCTCCGATTCTGTGAATCCCGGCGTGTCGTCATTCAGGGGTTTGTCCTCAGGGTTAGGTTCGTCCCCCGCGAGACGGGAAACCGGCCGCAGACCGCTGAAGTAACGCTGCAGGAGGAGCCCAGGGTCTACTCTCTGAGGTAAATGAACGTAAAACCTCTAATTTAAGCCACACTTGGACTTTTGTCAGACCTTTATTTTTCAGAAGTGGCATAGTGTTAAAGGGGTGTTCTCGTCCTGCCTGCTGACATACGCCAACGTTAGCCTAACGACGCGACAGACAGCGCTGTGTTTTGCGACATTAGAATGTAATCTGGCGATGCTATTGGTTCCGACGCGAATTTGGTGCGCTAATTAGATGGTTACAATGTTGCCAGCAGTGACGTCGGCGGTAACGAGAACACCCAAAGGATGGATAAAATCCTTATTTAAGCGGCATCCCTAGAGTTATAAACTATAATTGACCCTCATTTCTGAGAGTAATCTTACTAATCTACTACATAGACGAGAAGGTTTCCAGACAGTAAGTTTGAACTGGTTATCAAGTTTAAGACCATTTTAAATTGTCAATTGTTAATTTTATTTATTTTGGAGTTCAATGTGACAGGACATGGGATCAGATTTTACAATAATAAGTACTTATAGCCAAATATATTGCTTTGGTTTTGGTTACTATATGAACACTAATATTGATTATTTTTTAACCAAGCTCCAATGTAAACCCCTAACTGTTTAAAATTTGTTCATGAGGCGGCTAAAACTACACTACACTAGTATGTATATGTATTTACTCATTCACCCTTATTAGGAGTGCTCCCCGACGCCCCGTGAGTGATTCGGAAGGCGAGCCTGAAGTTACAACCAAGAGGGCAAAAAAATCAACCAACAGTTCATCTAAGGTATAGAATATATAGTGTGTTGCATATTTCGATTAACAGGGCAATCTTAGATGATGAATCACATGTAATGAAACTATCATCAGGATTTACACCGATCGTTGGGCTGTGAATCTCTATTCACATAGACATGTTGTGTGGTACAGCAACCACATAGAAAAAAATCATTCGTCATACTGCACATTACTGGTAGATTTATTTCAGGGTCGTCACATTAAGACCAGGGATGTAAGTTTTTCTTTCAGATTTTAGTCTGAATTCAGATTTCTTTACCTTAAAACCTCTGATGAAAACTTCAAAAATTAGGGTTTACTTGAGGTTTTGTAACATTCTAGAATACAAATTTTCTTCATGCATTTCAGACTTTTTCATTGACACTGACTTGATCCCTGTTAAGAGAGCCCTGAAAATTAAAACCGTCCTCATTTCAGCATGCCAATATCTTCACAAATTTCTGTATGTCACTAAGATTTATAAATAGTGAGAATCTAGATATAGCATAATTATCTATCTGCATCAATCTCTTTCCCTAGCCTTATGAGGTGGTGGTTGACGACAGTCTTCACACTTTGACCCGCACGACGACCCACGTGACCGGAACACAAACCCCGAGCCCATCCTTCCTACCCAGAGGTTACGACCCACTAAAGAAAGCCGAGATCTTGTCAGCCGTAAACTTCCCGCCCAACCCAAGTGGGAAGGCCTGGACTCAGGAGTCACTATCAGGTATTCATTCAGGAAAAAATTTATTTTAAATTTCAAGAAAGAAATGTTTACCATAGCAAAGCAATAAAAATGCTTAATTTTGGGATTTATTGTCTTAAGTCTTAAAAATAATAAGTAATTAGATAATGTTTTTTCCAGCAAACATGTCATATGATTTTTACATACATAAGACAAAGTATTAACGCATTGATTAGTGTAAAACATACATAATACTTGCAAAATGACACAATTTGATTTTCCTCTGAACTGTTAACGTAACAAAACTACTTCACAATTCTTAGAGTATTTTTGAATAATTATCACTAATTTTCTTTCAATTTCTCAGAGCTCTCAGTCTTCGGAAGCAGTGGGTACTTTGTCATTACCGTTTGCGGTCTCAACCGTAATCGTATTCTACACACCCTGTTCCTCGCACCACCCGACCTATCCCAGCATGCAACATTCCTGCACATGCTCGCTAACAGCGACTTCGACTCGCACTCAGACAATCCTACACAGCCACCGGTGAACTTGGTAAACCGACTTCTGCGGACCAGCATGGACTGTGGTGAGGTCAGAATGTTGTTTGTCCTTGACCTTTACAACCCAGGAGGACAGGAAGTGGAATTAATCGTAAACCGAGCGTTTCCGGTTGGTGATAACACGTGAATGTAGGGGGCTGTAGTCCGTTCCTGACCTACTTAGCTCTTACATGATACTATTGATAGGTCCGAACACCCACAACGTTCTATGGCTACTAGTGGCTACTTAAAATTTTCAAGGAATTCTTTTATTGGCCCTCTATAAATGGCATGGGAAATCCCTTTGATGGTTCTTGGCCTGCTGACTGGTTTATGGTCCTACCTGCCATAAACCAGCAATTGCAAAGCAATCTGGGATTTGGGTGGGAATTCCCATCTAAAATTGTTGCTGGTGTACAGACTAACTTTAGGAAACAGTGGGTCTGATGCGACAGACTAGGGGGCATGGGGCGGTGCAGTGGCTAGCGTGGAACAAAGTTCCCTTTGTTTGGTTTTAATCTGCTGCCCTGAAAGTGATTACACTGTTTATAAGAACCCCGTCTGTGCCTCAGAAAATACTAGTGGCATGAGGATGGCCCATCAGGGATAGACATCACTGTGATGTCCCTGGTCACCCCACTCTTGAGAAGGGTATAGTAACACGCCAGGAGGCTCAGGCCAGGTAGCGAGAGACGGGGGACTAAAACGCTGATATGGCAACCCGAGGCGTCGAGTGGGTGATAGATGTACGAGAAGCTAGAAAAGTCATCGAATTTAGTTGTGCTGTTATAAGTCTTATTGTGCAACAAGTGTATTTGCCTCCCATGGAGGCGGCCTGGGTTCGATCCTTGGCCGGGCCGCTCCACCTCTCTGGGCTTCTGGTGCCAATGACCAGAACATTCCTATAAGACCACTGGCTGTTGTGCGTGGGACCCTGTCTATGGGACCCTGCACATTATTAAAAGACACCTGCCTCGGTGAAAGTGTAGAGGAATGGTCTCTCTCTTCTCATAGATTGGATTATTTCATAGATTCGGTCACCAAAGTCAGAACTGTGTTCGCTTGCTGATACAAAAGTAAGATTTCTGGGAACGAAAATACTCTGAAATTCCCCTTAAAAATCTGTTGAACACTTCAACTTCATGTCTGAAAAAATATACATTTTGCTCATCAAAAACTAGTTCCAGAGACAGGCTGGTTTAAAAACAGGCACATCATGTAGGATAAAGATATCTAAGTAATTGTAAATAATGTATTATAGAATGATTACCGGTATGCCCCTGGAGAAAAAGGGTTCCCCAAGGATTGTAAGTAATTGATTTAAACATAAATAATGAGGTATCCTGTTTCAATGCCAGACATTTTTTGTCATGCATATATTGGAACTATGATTAAAACAACGTTCCCACAGGACCTGGAAAATAAAAGTGGTTATAGAAAAACACTCCTAGAATTTGAAAAAGATTTTCAGGAGTCGTGGGATTTTAATGATTGTGTCCAGAAAATGACCTATTTGCTTTTTTTTCTCTAAAATTTTTTAAAATGTGCATCTGCTCAGAATATGTGCATTTCTTGTAAGTCCTGTGAAATGCCTAGCTGTTGGGAAACAAAAGAATCTACCTGAAAATCTGTAATTGGCCATAGAAACAATTGTCAAAGTCTAGCATGGAACTCTAAAAAAAGGAGAAAAACTCTGAGAGAAATAACTTTTATATCAGTTGGTAAATATGTTCAACTTTTGCAATTGTGTTTGGGGGTGCTCTATTAATAAGAAATTGAATCTCATGCTCAGCTTATTTGTGAGATTTGTTTAATCAACACTCACCGTACAATAATCCTCTAAAATTTGAAATCATTGAAATAAATTTGAGGAGGGTTCTTAAAAATCACTGTTCTGTAGACGTTTTGTGATATATTTTTTAATCACTTAAATTAAGTGGAAAAAAGATTGTTTTGTCTTTTTAGAAACGTTTCGAGAATTAAGTGTTGTCGATTTTTTTCAATGTATTTTACATTCTTGAATGTATGATTTATCGTTGTATGATATCACACATCTGTACACTAACTGCCTAGTCATTTACATTAAACGTGCAATATACTTTTATACTTTTTCCTCGTTTGTCAAAACATTCTACCACACGTACATCAGCAGTGATACCTATTAGTATATAATGCTGTATTGTAGTGAACGAAAACAAGTGGATGAACATAGACCACCGGCTGTTGTGTGTAGGGCCCTGCCTATGGGACCCTGCACATTAAACAACACCTGCCTCGGTAAAAGTGTAGGGGTACGGTCTCTACCTTCTCATAGATGCGATCACCAAACAGACAGAATTGTCAAGAACTTGTTCTCACCGTGATATGACCATAGATGTCGATACGGTGTAAAACCCCAATAACCAACCAACCAAGTGGATGAACAACAAAAGTAATAAAATCAATTATAAAGTCTTATTCCAATTCTCCGTAGCACAGATTCCAATAGCAGATTTACAGTATTTTAAACACTTGAAAACTTGAATTTGATCTAATTTAAACACGGAGAACGCAAAACAAAAATTTTCATTATCTTTCTGTGATGAATAGATTTTTCAAACCAACTTACGAAAAAAAAAAAAAATTCAGATACAATCTGAAGAAAATATTCATCTTCCATCACATTAGTAACAGACAATGAAAGGGTTAATTAAATCATACAAGGGTAAACTTTGGGACAAGTCAACACATTTCGGAACATTCCTCTTGGTTAAGGCTAGCCTGCAGGTTAAGAAGAAACATTGTGCAGACGTGGTAACGTGACCAGATTTTGTTGATCACCATGTAGTTTAGGATCCATGCAGCCATGAAATAACTCAGAAACTATACATCAAAATTGTTTACGATGACATGAGTTTGTGTCAAACTTTGCGGCGATTTGGATAACATAACCGATATTTCACATCACTTTATCATATGTTATTAAGTATTTTTGTGTTAGTTTCAAGCTTTTGAAATACAAATCTAACGTCAGGATTCATCCCTTAAGTGCTTTCCCTTTTAATTGCTCCTGACATCATCTGTCCATGCAACATCTATAGGACATACTCTATCCGCGGTAGGGAGAGTTGTTTTATTTTCTTACCTTATTAATTCCAAATGCTCCAAGCTCATGAAAGGTTATCCAACTTGAGAAGAATCTTCGATGCAGAATCCAACCCCATGTCAAACACGTCCGCATACATCAGAGAAACGTCTATTGCTAACACATCTATACAATACCTGTAGGACAATTTGTGGCCCAAGTGTATGCAGGTAGAATTTTACGAGAATGCAGATTAATTTATTCTATCAGCGAAATTAGGGATTGCTCTGCGAAATTTATAATTTGATAACCTAATGGTTTTGCATAATTCATTAGGAGTTACTGGCATCTAGATATATTTCTGAAATGCATACAGGAATTAATGAATTTAAGAGTTTTAGTCGAATGCAAGATTTTCTTACTTTAAAGGTATCCATAAGCAATGTAGGGTCAAAATTTGTAAATTCTTTTAACTATTGAAATATATTCCATGGCCATAACCTATGCCTGTGGTAAAATATAGACTGGCACTAAAAACTTAAACTACATCAAAATGGTCCCCAGTCAATGTTGGTGACCCACCAAAACTGATTTGTTTACAAACATTGCTGTCTTCAGGCATAAATGACTCAATATAAAAGAATTCACATAAAGTTTTAATCAGTTTTCATTATTATACTGTACCAACATCTAAGGTTAAAACTCTTGGAATGTATTGTAAGAGTTATTTGAGTTAGCAAAGTTTGTCACATTTTGACACACCATTGCTTTTGGCTCCCTTTAACGTCATATATTTGAACCATTGCCTTTTTCCTTATCAGATTTGTAAGGGTGAATATAGTTTGTTGTGATATTAATGTAAAACTTGATGGGAATCCTCAGAGGTTCAAGGTGAAAGCCTTCATTAGTTATGGGCTCCCACCTTCAGGCTATTTACCTCATCTCATACATATGCCATGGCCGAAGATGACAACTTAGTAATAGCCCGAGGCCGTCGGTTAAGGCCCTATTACACTACACGATTTGTCGCGATATTGGATGTGATACGATGATATTACAGACGATCTGCCAAGGTCCACACAGCACAGGGAAAATGATTTAAAAAAAATAAAATAAAACAAAAAATCCCCGACAGGAAAAAAACAGGGTATTTGCAAATTTTGCCAAAACACAGGGAATTTCATGTGGTGAGGTTCTGAATTTTCTGATTCTCAAGATATTAGGGATTTGACGTTTTGTTATTGGATTGTCCACATTTTTTCTGCACAGAGGCTTTTGAATTGAATTGAACAACTTGCTTGATATGACCCAGGGAAAAATGTCTGCGGGACAAGGAAATCTCATGGAAAACACAGGGAATTTGAAAATGGAATTTAGGTTGTGACCCTGATCTGCATACAACAGTGATGTAATTATGATAAGATTTATCTCTAATATCCCACGCAGGTCTAAAAAGTCATAAATTGTTCTTTTTTAAAGGTCTTAAATTTGAGTTTTGTAGGTAGAGGTTTTAAAGAGGACTTAAATGGATTTTCTTCAGAAGTTAAAATGAAGAAACCATGACAAAAATTCAAATCCCACTGTCAAACAAGTAAGATTAGTTCAAATTCAAATGATGTGATACGTTCTGAATTTTTTTCTTTGCACATGGTTGATAGGTCTTATTTCTCCCGAACTTTGGTCTTAAATTGGTCTTAAAAAGGTCTTAGATTGATTTTCAAAAATGCGTGGGCACCCTGAATATGTTGTACATGTATCATCATAACGCAGTGGGACTGCGACCTCGTCATATCGCAGCTCACGTCATCCCATTTCTAATCTTCATAACAAAAGAATCATGTATGATAAGTCATACTAGTAGAATATCTGTACATCACTGTAATATCTAAGAGAAGAGAATAGTCTGAAGATATTCAATAAAAATATCAAAAAAAAAAGAAAAAAAAGTCGTGTAGTGTAACAGGGCCTATGTAAACACGGGTTTGGCCAGGTCGAGAATTCTCATGAACTGAAGTGGCCTGTGTCATTCTAAATGGCTTTAATATGGTAATGGGCATTCTCTACATCATTGGGGTCGGACCAAATACACCATGTAAGGCCCTTAATTTGATTAAGTCGACTTAAAGGGAACCTTGCACATAATAAAAGGATGAATATTTTCCCATGACATTATTAAGTATAACCTTTGGGTCAAGAACTAATAATGCTAGAGATATCTTGAGAATATTTCAAGTGAAGACAGAAATATGAGACTTAATTTGAAACAAGGTCTAATATATGTATTTTTTTTTAAAGGAAATCCTCAAATCTGTGACTTCACATTTGTGACTGAATGGGGATTCCCGTGATTCCCCAAAACAGAATCCCCCAACTCTCAAAAATTAATAGAACAGAACTTTAGCTTCAGCATGGATTATAGATATTAGATCCCATACAGGCTAATTTGTGTCTTTCAATCCTCTGAATTTATTTAACAACTTGTGAATATCAAATCAGTCATAAGGGGATTCCCCATAATTTTTGTAATCAACACAAAAAATTGTTTTCATATCGTGAAGGCAAAGCACAGTAACTGTGAATTATTTTCAACTTAGTTTCTACTTTTCTAGTTTTAAACATCACTGAAAAACGTTAGTATTAAACAAGTAGATGTAACAAAACACAGTATTAATCTTTTGTAACTTTTATTTCTTAATAATTTTACAAATCCCACATTAGTGGCACAGAGTCTGAATGCTCTTTAAGTCACACTTGTTTTCTTATTCATATAAGTACATAATCAAACTATACGATCATTAAGGGAGTTTTTTTTTTTTTTTTTTTCAAAATCCAGGACAAACACAGCAGGATGATATACTCATATCACAAACTTAACTCGATGGTAATATCAATACTTGTCTGAATATAAATAAAGTTCACGTTGAAAAATGTTCACATTACATATATTTGTGAGGAACCCTATAGACCTTGTGCAGACATGGTCACGTGATCACCACGTGGTGATCATGACCACACGCCTATGAAATAAGTACAAAATTTACCAATTCTAATTGTCAACGATAGTTGATAATGATTCGCTAATATGGTTTGAAGTCAATTCGGAATAAAGATATAATATTTTAAATGCTTTATATTTGCAAATATTATTGATCATATATCCATAACCAATATGGCTGCGAGCTCATTTTGAGAGGTGTGACGTCATCTGCACAAGGTCTAGTGTCTTGAAGAGGGTCTGCTGGGTACCAGTCATGTTTATCAGTGTACCAGACCAGGAACCAGTGACACCCAAGTTCCTGGTGTGTACCAAACTCTCAAATATAACACCTTTATAAGGCCCTAATTTCATTAAGTCGACTTAAGACATATTGAACATTTTAAGACTTGCATTGGCACACTGCCAGAAAAAGACCTTGAAACATTTTCAGATATGAATGGGCTCCCTTTCCAATTAAGACCTTTTAACATTTCACATAGGCTCCCTGTCCAATTAAGACCTTTTAAACATTTGACAAGGGCTCCCTATCCGAATAAGTCCTTTTAAACATTTGACAAGGGCACTCTGTCTGAGCAAAACCTTTTAAACACTTCACATAGGCTCCCTATCTGATTAAGACCTTCTAAACACTTTGCATGTGCATCCAGTCCAATTAAGACCTTTTAAACATTTTTTTTCATTGGCTCACTGTCTAATTATGGCCTTTTAAACATTTCACATGGGCTCCCTGTCCCTTTAAGACCTTTTAAACATTTTAGTCAAGCTCCCTATCCGTTTAAGACCTTTTAAATATTTTACACAAGCTCTCTATCCTTTTAGACGTTTTACACATTTCACACAAGCTCCCAGGCTGGTTAAGACCTTTTAAACATTTCACATGGGCTCCCTATCTGTTTAAGACCTTTTAAATATTTCACACAGGCTCTATCCTTTTAGACCTTTCAAACATTTCACACAAACTCCCTGTCCCCTTAAGACCTTTTAAACATTTTACACAGGCTCCCTGTCCGATAAAGACCCTTTTAAAGATTTTACATGCGCACCCTAGTCTTTTAAGACCTTTTAAACATTTCACAAAAGCTCCCTGTCTAATTAGGACCTTTAAACATTCTAAGACTTGCATATGCACCCTGTCTGAGTGAGTGAGTAATGGATGCTCAACGCCGTTTCGACAACTAAGGTCATATTCACGGTGAAAGCAGGTTGGGATGAATTCTATCTTTGGTGATCGTATCTATGAGATGAAGAGGAAAAGTTGGGCAAACAGCAGGGGATCAAAACCTGGAATTCATTTTTGCTGTACCTCATCCCTTAGTGAACCAAGCACCAACCGGGAATTGAACCCAAAGAACCACTTGGTCAGTGCCGGGTCCCCCACCCTGTCTGATGAAGACTAACTCATTGAGACTGGCAGATTGCAGAAATAATTTCTTTTGAAGTTTCCCTCATTGGTAGGGATAATAAATGATATTATATGAGAATATGTGTATGACATAACACAAATAAAATGAAAAACTGACTTGATTGAAGGTAATTGAAATACTGGCCACATAAATGTTTTTGGGAAGCATTGTATTCAACTTTGTTCCTTGATGCATACATGGATTTTGAGATATAAAATGCATATCTATATATACTATTTAATAGTATAATCTGATGTTGTAATGTAATGATTAGTCAGGTAAAAGTGTCATGGTAGTTAGGCGCTCTTTGGAGAGCACTTCTTATTGGTAACTTGGTTAAAGTTTGAGGACAAATTTTTTCAGAGAGGAGGAAAACTGTCATGGTGTTAAAATTGCATTTTGTATGAATTGTATAAGAGTGTATGGTAATATATTAAATAAGATACATGTTCCAGTAAATGCACTGTACGAACCCTGACCAAGCTCTCGGGCTCATGACGCGATGACTCATCATAGAAATTGATAAGCCCACGTCAGCTTTGGGTTTGGACAAAGCGGTAGGCCTATATGACAGAAGGCCATACTGCCACAGAGGGGAGATCACACCCAGCCCTCAACCTGAACGGACACTCGGTAACACCTCTTGGCATTTCCGACTTTACCACCCAAAATCGTATTTCAACAACAGTGTGAGCTGTGACACACTGGACACTGTATTTGGGATATCTCCTTGTGATCTGGAATAAATCGTTTGTCTTCTACCTTGTCTCCAGGAACCATTATAAGTACCACTCTTACAACCAAGTGGAACCAACACCTCTCACCATATCAGAAACAACCTAACAACATAACCCCATCATAATTAGTGAAGAACATCTCGCCCACTACATCATAACCAAATACTACACCTAACAATAATGATAATCAGTCGAACGATAGGACTAGTGATTGGTATCAAAAAGATAAGATTTTAGCTTGTAAAAGACAAAAAGATGGCATGTATTATAGAGCTAAATGGCTTACTCACTCTGAGATACAGTGGATATCTAGCCGCGACGTGTCTGATTTTGCTAAACAGGAGTTTCACGTCAATAGAACAGCTAGTGGTAAAAGGAGAAAAAGACCAATAGGCAAACATACATTCTTCCAAAAATTGAAAGAATAAAAACTATACATCAGATTAGATGATGAAAGACCACATTGAAGAAGATTGTAAGAAGTTTCAGTAATATTGACAACCAAAGGAAAAGGTGGATCCTGAGACATTGGGATTTACTCATTCGAGACATGTTATCATGTTCTTGCTCTGCAAAGATTTAGCAGCTATGTTCCACAAAAATTATATTTTCGACGTGCACAGACTAAACACTTCCTTGTTAGCTTTAATAAGGGAACTAGTATTGAGTTCAAGTGATAGCTAGGATACTGAGGCAGTCTCAATTAAAATCTGAAACTGTCAAGGCAAAATACTGTAGTATACCAAACTACATATAGATATGGGATAACCTGTTTCTCATTGATGAATGGTATGGTCTTTACATTGATCTGGTATAGTAGATTGTATGGAAATGAAGTTTCCCTCATTGGTAGGGATAATATATGATATAGCTATACATGTTCCAGTAAATGCACTATATGAACCCTAACCGAGCTCTCGGATTCATGACGCAGTGACTCATCATAGAAATCGATAAGCCCACGTCAGCTTTGGGTTTGGACAAAGCGGTAGGCCTATATGACAGAAGGCCGTACTGCCGCAGCCCTCAACCTGAATGGACACTCTATAACACCTCTGGGCATTTCTGACTTTACCGCCCAAAATTGTATTTCGACAACAGTGTGAGCTGTAACACACTGGACACTGTATTTGGGATATCTCCATGTGATCTGGAATAAATCATTTGTCTCCTACTTGTCTCCAGGATCCATTATAAGTACCACTCTTACAACCAAGTGGAATCAACAATTCACAAAATGGAGATTTTGATGCCCGATGCGAAATCACTTGCCACAAAAGTGTACAATTATATACTACGATTGGAACTAACTGAAAGAGTAAAGAAGTACTGCACGGGTTGCAGCGATGGGTCTTTTGATCAGGATGCTCATTCAAACGGCTGCCTCGGGGACAGAGAACCGATCGTTAGCAGGTATGCCAAAGCTTGTAGGGCTCGTGTCACAATCTTGAGATTAATGGATGCTTGTTGTATAATTGGGAAACAGTTTGGAACTGAAAACTTAGTTCCATACTGTACTTGCTTGGATGTTATCATAGAAACTGATCCCGAGAAGTTGCTCATGGAGGAAAAACCAGATTCCGAATTTGAATATCAAGTTTGTTTGTTTGTGGGATTAGTTTAACATCCGGCCAACCCTTTAGGGTTCTTTTACCAGACTGCACAAGTAAAGCTTTTCAGCTAGATTTACGCCACAGGGGCGGTGACCGAATCTATGAAATGAGGTGCCTATTTGTAGCAGTGGGACCCAATGCCCTCTTTATAGTGCTGCCACACTGAGATATCATGTCATAGTCCCACAAAATCCCCCACCCAGTCACATTATACAGACACCGGGCCGACCAGTCATACCATGGGTAGCACTTGCAATACAACACAGTGAACACCTGGGCCGAGTTGGTTCAGAAGGCCATGATAAAGGTCTAAAACAACAGAGATAATGCAAAAACGGCTTCTTTAAGTGAACCCTGTGAACCTTTACTAAGAGACAAAGGAACTCTAACCAGAAAGAAGCTCTTATTTTGATTTGATTTGCTTATTGCTTGCAGGGTTTGGACGTCAGAACCATCTCGTGACGCCCTGCAGTAAGACTTCATATGAGGAACCACCCCTTATTACTTTTGGTCATCAGTCCTCTGACCAAGGACTGGTGGAAGTGTGTCGTCCGATCCATGGGCAAAGGGCTATGGATGGACAGACACACCTTTGGAAAACCTCAGAATTGCTCAGTTATGGAGAGGGGACTTTACTAAGTTTCCCGAGCTGAGCTCAAAAGAACAAACACAGAATACCTCAACACAACGAAGTAGCTGATTTCAGAGCCATGTCATAGTGTTAAAATTGTAAATTGTATTAATTGTAGAAAATTGTATTGTATGGAAAGTTCCAGAAGTGTACTCTATGAACCCTGACCGAACTCCAGGTTCAGAACTAGCATGGAGCATTTCAGAAAAAGAATGTTTAGCCGTAGTCGAAGCAGTCAAATTGAATCGCACCTATTTGGCAAATCATCATTTCCATGTTTGGACGGATCACATAGCTTTGCTATGGTTACAACAACTCCGACAGAGCACTGGCAGATTAGCGCGATGGTCATTACTTCTTCAGGGTTACAATTTCACCATTCACCATCGACCAGGTAAGCAGAATAAAGTTGCAGATGCTCTATCAAGGAGAGAATATACTGATCCACAAGTAACAGTAAATTTAGATCTAACCGAACCACATTCAGTAATGACAGTAGCATCAGAAGACAATGATATAGGAAGAGAGGTTAAGACTGAATTCATTAAATGTGATTTCACATATAATACAAATAAACCCAACCAAGGGGATTCATTTTTGGAAAACATGAATTTAGTTGAAGACCAATCTGAGCCTAACATAGCTTTAGTCGCAGAAGTAAATGACATCAGAACCATGCAAAAGAACTGCAAGGACTGTGGTCCTATACTTAAATATTTACAAGAGGGTGAATTACCCGATGATTCTAAACTAGCCAAAAGAATTGCTATAGAAGCTGATCAGTGTGTGATCCTTGATGACGTTCTCTATCACATGTTTTTATCGAAGAGCAAAAGGACGACCAAAAGCAGAACGATTAGTGAAACAACTAGTTGTTCCAGTGGACTTTAGATTAGAAGCACTGAGATCGTACCATGATTCACTCATGGGAGGCGGTCACCAGGGCTTTGAGAGAACATATCATGCACTAAGAAATAAATATTATTGGCCTCACATGTACCGTGATGTTTTTGAACACGTGAAAACATGTATGGAATGCCAGCAAGCGAAAGACAGACCATCTGTTATTAAGGCACCATTACATCCGTTGCCCATAGCAGATATCTTTACTAGATTCCATATTGATTTCCAGGGACCCCTTACTACATCAACTGAAGGTTATAAACACATTCTGGTTATAACCGACAGTTTTACTAAATGGGTAGAAGCGATACCTACGAAACTCAAGAAGCGACAGAAGTAGCGGAAATCTTGTATAGGGATATTTTCTCTAGATATGGAGCTCCGCAAACTTTAGTCAGTGACAGAGGACAAAATGTTTTGTCAGGTTTGATAAGTGCTTTGAGCTCTTTATTTGATGTGAAAAGAGTTCATACCAGTAGCTATCACCCACAAACTAACTCTGCGGTAGAGAGAATGAATAGTGTGATAGCACAATCCATTAGGACCTATGGAAAATTAGATAAAAAAGATTGGCCAAAATTACTAACAGGCATACTAATGGCATATAGATCAACGCCATGCACACAATCAACCCAATATTCTCCATACTTTATGATATTTGGCAGAGAAATGAATTTACCTTTTGACTTAGACTGGATACCAAAACCAAATTTAGGTTTGACAGCACAAAAACATTTAGAACAAATTTTAGACAATTTGGAAAAAGCAAGGGAGATAGCAACTCAAAACATGGAAGAATCTCCAAAGAAATATAAAAAGTATTACGATGCTAAAGTTAAAAAACCAACTTTTGAAGCAGGAGATAAGGTTTGGTTGTATAACACCAAAGTTCCAGTAGGACTCTCTAAGAAATTCCATAGAAAATGGACAAGTCCATTTTACATTACCCAGAAAGGTCCAAATTATACTTACAAACTAAGGGCATGTGTAGATAACAAAGAGGTTAAAAGTCTTGTGCATGCAAATAGATTAAAAATATTTAAGGATCCAGACAACAGGGGATTGCAACAACCAGCAACACACACTGAAGGCGACATTGAACAAAATACTAATGATCAAAATGATGAACATTCAAACACAACACCCAAAAATAATGATACTCAGTCAAACAATAACACTAATGATTGGTATCAAATAGATAAAATTTTAGCGTGTAGAAGACAGAAAGATGGTATGTTTTATAGAATTAAATGGCTAAATCATTCTGAGACACAGTGGATACCGAGCCGCGACGTGTCTGATTTTGCTAAAAGAGAATTTCACATAAATAAAACAGCTAGTGGTAAAAGAAGAAAAAGGCCACTAGGCAAACACACATTCTTTCAAAAATCAAAAGAATAAAGACTATACTGCAGATTAGATGATGATAGACCACGAGGAAGAAAAATTGTAAAATGTTTTGGTAATATATGACAACCAAAGGAATAGTGATCCTGAGACGTTGGGATTCACTCATTAGAGATGTGTTAATGCAGTCTGCGAAATTGATATTATTTTCCACTGGCCCGGGAGCACATGTGCCTGGAAAATGTATTAAATTTTCCCAAATTTTCCCAAATTTTTCAGTGGCCCAGCTATAATTTTACTGGCCTTTAGCCCCGGGCCAGTACTAATTTCGCAGACTGTAATGTGTTCTTGCGTTGCAAAGATTTAACAGCTATGTTCCTCAAAATTAATTTTTTCGACATGCGCATACTAAACACGTAATTCATAGCTTAGTAAAAGGGACTAGTGTTGAGTTTAAGTGATAGTTAGGATACTGAAGCAGTCTCAAATAAAATCTGAAACTGTTGAGGTAAAATACTGTAGTATACTAAACTACATTATGAATATGAGATAACCTTTTTCTCATTGATGATTATATGGTCTTCACATTCATCTGGTATGGTGGATTGTATGAAAATAAAAATGTCCTACACCAATTAAGGGATAATAAATTATATAGCTATATATATGTGAGAATATGTGTATGACATAACACAAATGAAAAATAAACTGACTTGATTGAAGGTAATTGAAATACTGGCCACATGTATGTTTTTGGGAAGCATTGTGTTCAACTTTGTTCTTGATGCATACATGGATATTGAGATATAAAATGCATATATATACTATCTAATAGTATAATCTGATGTTGTAATGTAATGATTAGTCAGGTAAAAGTCTCATGTTAGTTAGGCGTCTCTTCAGAGAGCACTTCGTGTTGATGTAACTTAGTTAAAGTTTTAGGACAAACTTTTTTAGAGAGGAGGCAAATTGTCATAGTGTTAAAATTGTAAATTGTATTAATTATAGAGTATTGTATTGTATGGAAAGTTCCAGAAGTGTACTCTATGAACCCTGACCGAACTCTCGGGTTCAGGACGCGATGGACACGGTGAGTCATCAGAAGAATCGAGAAGCACACGTCGGCTTTACGTTGAACAAAGGGATAGGCTATTAACATAAGGCCGTACTGCCGAAGCAGTAGGCAGTTAACACCCAGCCTTCAACCTGAACGGACACTCTGTAACACCTCTGGGCATTTAGGACTTTACCACCCAAAATTGTATTTCATTGTGAGCTGTAACACCTGTAACACATTGGACATTGTATTTGGAGTATCTACATATAACTTGGAATAAATAGTTTGTCTCCTACCTTGTCTCCAGGATCCATTCTAAGTACCACTCTCACAACTCAGTGAAACTAACACCTCTCATCATTTCACAACAACCTAACAATATGAATAGTGAAGGAACCTCTCTCAACTCCCCCACCGTATCATATCATGCCATATCATAATTGATAGAGATGCACTATCATAGCCACCATCAACTACGTTGCCAGTGTCTCTGATTTTAAGCGCCGTCGAATGCACTGAAGTACAGTGCAAAAGAATTATCATATTCTTTAGAGTAAGAGCTAAGTATTGTAATTTCTCTTGGCAGGAGTACGTTGTGAATTAGTCAAGCTAGCGTAGTAGCAAAATGGCATGCGGCGCTCCTGTCTGTCGCTAGGTATAAGTATAGGGTTATCGTAGATGGTGGTGCCCCCACGCTGGGACAATAGCTGGGAGTAAGTTCATTCCTAGACAGGTATGCACAGGTGAAGGTGACAGTGCAGGCAAACAGCAAGGGATTAAAACCTGGAAATCGTTTTTGCTGTACCTCCCTTAATGAACCAAGCACCAACCAGAAATCTTATGAAATTTTGTAAATTGTATACAATATTAAAAAAGTATCATATACACCTCTATTTATGATACAGATTATTTATGACTGTAAATGCTTTTTTGCCTTTATTTTCCAGCCTAAAGCATGGTTGAGCTACCAGCAACTTAGTCTTCAAGGACTATGCCCTTAAGTTTCTGGCTTTGCCAATGTGCCATCCACCCTCCCAGCTGTGTCAGTAGGGGTGTGGAGTTAAGTGATGCAGGTCTCAACTGCCCGCGCGAAGATCCTAGGATGCTATGCCCAAGGAGCAGGGACTTCGAGCAGTGATACAGGCTCACACCTCAAATGAGGAGTTTTTCCGCAGCTCGATCTACATCATGACAGATAGATTAACTGACTTTAGAAATAAACTCTGTAACCTATGCCGACCTGTTGTGATAAGCCACATTGTATGTGTGGACATCAACCATTTCAAACGCTTTTCGACTGACCATGATGTACTTCAGGGTGTGTTAAATGAAGCACTTCTTCACATCAATAATACCATCATCTCCATCAATGATTTGTTTGTTGGGGTAGTTTAACGTCCGGCCAACCCTTATGGGTTTTTTCCAGACGGCTCCATCAATGATGATCATCAACTCCACATCCCCATGATCCAGGACTCCGTCCACATAAGATGCAGAGGTTCAAGGTTCATCAAATACCATAAATTCTATGATGGTTTGAACCCTAGATTAGACACATGTAGGACCTGGGCCCAACAAATTCACAAAAGTACAATGGTAAACCTAGACAAGTGTTATAGCGGTTAATTTCTTTAACCCAGTAAAGAGCATGTAGTATGCCAAGCTCATGGTTGGACATCAGACTTGGAGGAGTTCTCACACAATGATATTTATTGGGCCGTGTTCACACCTTCAACAGGTGAGCGGGCAAAAAGAGCCACCGACACTGGAGATGGTGGAGGAGTAAGTTTGTTGGGGTAATTTAACGTCTGCTTTTCAGCTTCTGGGTGATTGTATCTATGATACGGTTTAGGAGAAACTTGCCACTGGGTTCAATACCAGGGGCGGATCCAGGGGGGGGGGGGGGGGGGGCAGGAGCGCGGGCCCCCCCCCTCTTTTTTGCCAAAATTAAGACTTTTTTAATGTAAAACTCGGCCCCAAGGTAATTAAGAAAAAAAGAAAACAATAGCGCCCCCCTCTCCTTTTTCAAAATCCTGGATCGGACGCTGAATACCCTACTCACTTTCAAGAGTGGCTAGGGGTCTTTTATGTGTAATGTCCCATAGAAAAGACACCACACACCTGGCATTTGATGACCCTGTTGGGGGCTGCGAGGGATGCATCGCCTGAACCATCACAGTTGTCACCCCAAGCCATTGCAGTTCCATGTCCTGTGCTGGCCATCAATCGTGTACGGTCCCTGTTGGCTGTAACTGAGATGTCTGAGACTCCTGGCAGGATGCCCTTGGGACTCTGGTTCAGTCCAGGGATCTTCCTCAGAAACAGAACAGGCCTCTGTGAAGGGGCATCCCCCTCCTGCGGACTCCACTAGTCCAAAAGTGGTGAGTGAGTGTTGGGTGTTTTACCACACACCAAAAGCCAGGGTAATTTTCACAGTGAAAACAGGTCTTTGGTGATTGTATCTATGAGATGAAGGTGACAAGGCGGGCAAACAGCAGGGGATCAAAACCTGGAAATCAATTTTGCTGTACCTCAACCCTTAGTTAACCAAACACCAACTGAAATTGAACCCAAAGAACCACTTGGTCAGTGTTGGGTTGGTTTTTTATATTTTTAATCCTTTAGGAAACTTTTGGGTCACTTTCCGGCTCTGGCTGAGCAACAACAAGAAGAAACAATACATTGTCACCAATGATGAGCTGTTGCGGCGAAGAGGAGTGGAAAATTTCAGTACCACCAATTTGGTGCAGTATCTCAGGGTACATTAAAGACTTTTTTTCCTTCTATAAGGTTGGGTCAAATATTAAAGTAACCCAAAGATCAAAGAAACCAGTACGCTTGCTCTGGTTTATGATTGTGTGTGATCTTTCCATTCTGGTGCTGAGATGAGATGAAGGTGACAGGGCAGGCAAACAGCAGGGGATCAACACCGGGAAATCATTTTTGCTGTACCTCATCCCTTAGTGAATGCAGACCCCCCCCCCCCCCCCCTGGTACCCCATGGGGGACATCCTGGTGATGCTGATACAAATGACCCTAGAGATTGAGGGAGGGACATTATTAAGGGTTTTGAAGAGGAAATATCAGCCTTCTTACGTCAAGTTCTCTCCCCCCCCCCTCCCATCTTTAAGACCTGTTCTCTGAGCCAAGGCCCTGAACCACCGCCAAGCAAGTGAAGTTTAAAGGATTCTTGTCAAATACCAGGGGGTGTTCTCTGTGAACAATACAGACTTAGGATGTTTCACAGGAATAAAACACTCAGTGTGCTTGGCCAGAGAGGCATCCGACTTCTACCAATCCTTACAGACTTCATGAAATTTATTCATGGAAGAATAAGGAGTGAGTGAGTGTTGGGTGTTTTACGCCGTACCGACAGCCAGGGTCATTTCATGGCGAAAACCAGTTGGGACGAATTCTGTCTTTGGTGATCGAATCTATGAGATGAAGGTGACAGGGCAGGCAAACAGCAGGGGATCAAAACCCAGCGATCATTTTTGCTATACCTCATCCCGTAGTGAACCAAACACTGACCTGGAATTGAACCCAAGAACCACTTGGTCAGTGTAGGGTTCCCCCTATCGTCGCCTCGTACGATCAGCAGGGGCTACTGAGGGCCTTTTCTTACCCGGACCCCCACGCGGCTGGAAGAATAAGGATTTGTGGAAATTGTTTACCCCATTCACTCCACCGTGGCATGCCGGGAAAACAGAGTGGGTGGGTGTATAAATGGGTATAAGTGGGACTCGTTGCGGTCCGCGGGCACAACTCCTTGTCAAAGACCCGTGGATTACCGATACCGTGCTCATCAACTCACCAGAACCCACCGTAACTCATCCTGTGCCGACCAACAACAGGCCCACATCCCATCCCTCCTTAGAGGACCCCCTACACCAGTGAATTACCGGGCTACGACTTATCGACTCACCCGGACCCACCGTGACTCATCCTGTGCCGACCAACAACAGACCCACATCCCATCCCTCCTTAGAGAACCCCTACACCAGTGAATTACCGGGCTGGGACTTATCGCTTCACCAGGAGCCACCTGGACTCGCCTTGTGCCGACCAACAACAGGCCAACATGCCATCTCTCCTAAGAGGACCCCCGACACCAGTGGGTTATTGCTTTACCAGAAGCGCATATATACCATTCCTTCTCCGAGGACTTCTTTCACCAGCCACGCCATGAGTTCATCAGATGACAGTAGTTCCCCATCTCATTCCCCATCTGTCAGGAAAGGGACCAAGGCATGGAAAACACAGCAGAGTGCATTCTTCCTCGCAAATAATCAACCAGCAATGGTAAGACTTAGAGTGTGCTGTACTTCATTCTGAGAACATACCTCTCCACATCTCAATGCTCGGTATTACAGTAAAAACTCTGTCATTCTCTTTATTCTGATTGGTTTTCTTAACAAAAGAAGTGGATGTGTATAATAAATTATTGTTGAGATTGTCAAATTTTTCTTTCCCAAGGATGAGTTTATGTGTGCATGTTAATGTGCCTGTCTAGTTCTGTGTTGTTTATTTTCCAATATCTGCTCATAACATTTTGTCTAAAATATTAACTTTTGCTTATCATTTTTGTAACAGCATAACAGGCAAGACCTTGATTAAACCATATGAACCACTTGGTCAGTGCTGGTCCCCCCTATCGTCACCTTTTATAATCAGCAGGGCCTACTGGGGGCTACTGGGGGCCTATTCTTCCCAGGAGCAGAAGCCCGACTCTGGTATCCCCATGGTGAAATTTAAAGGATTCTTGTCAATACCAACTGGTGTTCTCTGTGAACAAAACAGACTTGGGATGTTTCACAGCCATCAATTCATTCAATATTGCAAAACTAGGTTCTTTTGTGCCACATATTGAATATGTTTTGGATAGGGAAAACGTTGAAGCCCTTTACCTCTCTGTTGGGATGACTTTACCGATCTGGATCCTGTAAGTAAAACCTGTACCTTGAAATACAGAACTCCCATTGAATTGGGGAACTATGTGCTGGACAAGTATGAACTAACCATTGATTACCTGAACCAAATATATTTGCATGTACCTGACATTCTCATATCAATGTACGGCATACAGCTGGCCCACTATAACTTATGTGGGTATTATTGTGGTTAGGAGCAACACTGCATGAACTCTGTCGTCCAAGTTATTAATGAAGGTATTAGAGTGAGTAATGGATGCTTTACGTCATTTCGACAACTAAGGTCAGGACGAAAACAGGTCAGGACAATTTCTGTCTTTGGTGATTGTATCTAATGAGATGAGGGTGACAGGGTGGGCAAACAGCAGGGTATCAAAACCTGGAAATCATTTTTGCTGTTCCTCATCCCTTAGTGAACACAGAAACCAACCCAGAATTGAACCCAAAGAACCATTTGGTCAGTGCTAGGTTGTTTCTTCCTTAAATTTCTAATCCTTTAGAAAACTTTCGGGTCACTTCCCGGCTCCAGCTGAGCAACAACAAAAAGAAACAATACATTGTCACCAATGATGAGCTGTTGCAGCGAAGAGGAGTGGAAAATTTCAGTTCCACCAATTTGGTGCAGTATCTCAGGGTACATTAAATACTTTTATTTCCTTCTATAAAAAAAACCCTGAAGGTTGGGTCAAATATTAAATAACCCAAAGAACAAGGAAACCAGTACTTATGCTCTGGTTTATGATTGTGTATGATCTTTCTATTCTGGAGCTGAAACTTTCATGTGAATAAGCCTCAGTTGTTTATTGGGAACTGCAAATCAGTGAAGGAATTTTCTTGACTTAAAATATATTAAGAAGTATATGATTTATTATGTATGTTAGAAAATATATCACTCACTTTTGAAAAAAAAATGTTTCCAGCATCGAAAGGAACTACAGGAGCAGCTGGAGGAGGCTGTGGGCCCTATCCCAACCCGTGCGAAGACTAGGGTTTCAACCATCAGTGGCCTCCTTGAGGTGCTACCGGGGGCCTATATTCTTCCCAGGGGCAAAACCCCACCCCAGAACCCCCATGGGGTGAGTGTCTGTGTGTGCTTGTTATATTTTCTTTCTTTTGTTCCTAGAACAGAGCTGAGGAAAATGTTGGTCATAATAAAGTCACTTTTGTCTGCTGGTGCTGTCAGTTCCAAATGCATGAATTATGGAGGATTTACGCATTCTTGTGCATTCAGAGTGATTACTTCAAACAATCTTACTGAATCATAATCAGCTATCATTGTCAGTCAGAATTGTAAAACATCAGTTCCAAACCAAGAATTATGGAGGATTTACACATTCTTGTGCATTCAGAGTGATTACTTCAAACAATCTTACTGAATCATAATCAACTATCATTGTCAGTCAGAATTGTAAAACATCAGTTCCAAACCAAGAATTATGGAGGACTTACGCATTCTTGTGCATTCAGAGTGATTACTTCAAACAATCTTACTGAATCATTATCAGCTATCATTGTCAGTCAGAATTGTAAAATATCAGTTCAAATGCAGGAATTATGGAGGATTTACGCATTCTTGAGCATTCAGAGTAAGTAAGAGAATGGTGGATGTTTTACGCCCTACCAACAACCAGGGTCATTTTCACAGCGAAAACTCTGATGAATTCTGACTTTTTAAACCTGCGTTTTGACTTGGTCATTCTCTGATGATTGTATCTATGAGATGAAGGGGACAGGGCGGGCAAACAGCAAGGGATCAAAACATGGAAATCATTTTTGCTGTACCTCATCCCTTAGTGAACCAGTGTTCGAAATTAAGGGCGCACCCTGTACCCGGTGTGCACAATTTGGCTGCAGGGTGCATACTTTTTGGGAGGCATGCACCCGGCAGGTGCATGCTTTTTCATCAGCATTAATACCATTATATAGTGGTGTGCACACCAAAAGCTATCCGGGTGCATAATTTCAGGACCCATTGCACCCGCCGTGTGCATGAAATAAATCCTTAATTTCGAACACTGTGAACCCAAACACAAACCAGGAATTGAACCCTATGAACCACTTGGTCAGTGCTGGTCCCCGTTATCGTCGCCGCACCAACCAGCTTACCAACAGGACAATAATTCGGCCAGTTCCACACAGTCTGATCAGTTAAGTATCCCCGAGTTATTCCTTGATCCCGACAAAATGGCGGAACAAGCAGCACGCGAGCAGATGCGGCATGTCGACGGGGCCAAAAGTGTATTAAAAAATCTACAGCCGGGAACCTTTCCAACGGACGACATGAAGGTTATCCCCTGGCTTACCCAATACATAGATCACGAATGCATACGGAGTCGGCGACGATAATATTAATCTCTTCCAACAACTGAAATTCCATCTACCGCCAGCACTTTACAACTATATACAACTATAACATCAGAAGTACTGGAGAGCCTGGATAATAAAAGAACTGATTTTACCATCATCCGGTCTTTGTTCACCACTATACGATCGGGCCAACAACTACAACGATCTGGCCACACTAACCAGAGAGGCGCAGGTGGCCTATGAGACGGTGAGAAAATCCAGCCAAAATGCAAAGCGTCTGGAGGCTTTGGAGAAGTGCTTAAAGCTGGTCGGAAGCCAAGTGGACACAGTGGCTGACAAGGTGGACGTCAACACAGTAAAGGTAATTGAAAAGATGGTGTCTGTGTTGGCAATCAATAAGCCTTACACAAGGACATGCGTTTTGACTTGGTCAGTCTCTGATGATCGTATCTATGAGATGAAGGTGACAGGGTGGGCAAACAGCAGGGGATCAAAACCTGGAAATCATTTTTGCTGTACCTCATCCCTTATTCACCATCGGTTATTCTCGAACATTTTGTCTGACAATTTATCAGGTTGTTCCATTATAAGAGGACGGGCAGTTTTCCCGAGGTAGCCACAAACTGCTAATACCCTTGCTATGGAAACCCTTTTCACTTCTGAGGATATGAAAGCAGCATCAATCATACTGTCTAAATTCTGCTGAATTATCATGGGACAATGTAGATATTATACAGCCAAGCCCCCCCATCCCCCCACCCACAAACAAGAAAAGTGGGTAGCGTGCAATTTAAAGACCACATGAAAAAGCCGCTAAACTCAACAAAAAAAAACGCCCAATCCATTTGAACAGACATACAGACCATTGAGAGCCAAGCAAACCACCAAATGTGAATATAATTGATCTACTGGTTTTACCATGCAAAACAGAACCAATCAAAGGGCAACCGTAATGGACGGACACTGCGACCGTATAAAACTAGAAAATACTGTGTTATGTAAATATGTTACTACTTAAGGCCATATCACACTATGCGTGGGGGCATGTTTGCTTTGGGCCGTGTTGCCCAACGCATTTACCAATATGTTCATGGAAAAAAATAAAATAAAAAATCATGCCAACACGACCCAACGCATGCCAACGCGACCTCAATGCATACCAAAATGCGAAGTATGTTTTGTGTTGGGTCACGTTTGCATCTGGCGTGACCCGACACATAATGTAATATACCCTTAATACAGCCCTAACGTGCATCAGACACACTGGGCAACACGACCCAACGTGTCAGTGTACCTGATGCATAGTGTTGATAGGGCTTTAGTCTGTTTATCAGCCACCTTACACAAGGGACCTAATAGCTGCTGTTCTATACTGGGTGGTCTTATTTACTTTGACATGTATAACTGGAGCCTTTGCAAGTAAGAGAAAAGCATCGCTGCAGATTTCAGACCATACCAGCAAGTGAACTTATATGTAACACGCACTGCTTCCACCTGACTGTTCATTGTGTCAATAGTACTGATGAGTTGTAACTTAGTTTAATATTCTCATTAGCATTTGTTTGGGTATCTACAAAACTCACCCTGGTCAATACCACAATGTACCTTACGAGGTTATTTTGAATTTAATTCTGTACTTGTAAAAACCATGGATATTCCTTTGCCCTGATAGATTGTGAATTAAGTATTTGCATCTGTCATAGACGATTTTGATGTATTTCTGGCAATACTTATCTTAAGTCCAAGTTTTCATTTATATGCAGCAATCTAACCTTGAATTTATAAATGCAATTTGTGTAACTCAGGATGAACTATCTACAAACCTCAGTTTTTTTGAAGAGAGGATAAAAAAGTCCTCAAAGAATCAAGATTTATATTAGTTAACTATGAAGTTAAAGTATAAGGTAAGAATTGGATCAATTTGAAATTTTATAACTTTTACTTCCATTTAATGGACTATGTGAATGACGATTACATTAATGCATTTTTAATTTACATAACATAACTTACAGAACTGTATGGCAGGTCTGGGAGCGTCAAACGCACATTTCCATTTTTTCTTTATCCCCTCCCACCGTTTTATTTTACATGTAATATAATATATTGAGAATATACTAGAGTGGCCCCCTCCCCTCCTATTGATAAATACGTAATAAATGGACGGCTATTAGATTATTTTACATCCTCTCTAAACAGCTGTGGCCATATATCAGAAGGATGGTGACTGTAGCAGTGTTTGAATTAACTATGCACAATGCGTCCAATTCTGCCGATGGGCCGAAGTTTCGGAATTTGCACCCAGTGTGCTCTTTTTTTCTTTTTAACACCTTCTAGATGCTTTTTGTTGTGCATATATCTAAATCGTAGGTGCATAGTTTGAAAATGAATGCACCTGGTAGGCGCACAAAAATACACATTAATTTCGAACACTGTGTACATATGAGAAGGTAGAGACCCCGCATTACAAATTTACCCAGGCAGGGGTTCTTTTGGAAGTTTACTTCCCGTTCTGTTATGTCACAGTACGAAATATATACAAGTGTGATATAGCAGTTTATATATAAACGAGCTGCTAGCACCAAATTATGTATTTTGGAGACTAGTCAGCCATCACACCCCATAACAAATGCGTAGTTTCAATTTTGACATTCAAGCTACATATTTACACTATATTTCCAGGCTAGGAAAATTCGACTAGTTTTCTAGTCGTCTGAGGACGACCAATAATGAAAATCTAGTCATCCACAATTAGTCACAGATCGTTTACAATATTGGGGCACTTTAAAAACTTTAATCAGCTATGGAAATGAGTAAAGGGTTATTTTTTTTAAAAGGAGAATATATCAGTTATTTCTACAAAATATCTGGTCATCAGACGGACGACCAGAAATTATTTTCTGGTCTCCATACTCATTTTTTGGTCGTTGGGAATACATGGACGCAGATTTTCCTAGCCTGATTTCAAAACATTGTACCATTAGTTAGTTCACAAACGAGGTCATGACGTGTCGAGGGCTGTCGAGAGCTCGGCCATGTCCACTTCTTCGATGTTGACTTTTGACGAGTCTGTTTTGGCCTCTTGCTGGTGCCAGTGTTTCCGACCTCGCCCCCGTCCCCGGCCACGGGGGCGGGAAAAGCCGCGCTGAGAACCCTGACCGAAACAAATGGTTTTGGGTACGCTGAAATGAGAAATGAAACCAGAATCAGAATTGACATACAAATTGTAACACCGTAAAACCCCTAATTTAGGTCGCACCCTGCCTTTTGGGTTTAATTTTTGGAGTTTTGGTCATAGCATATTTTCATGAGTGTTATAGAATTCAGGGTTTTGAAAACCCTAAGTTAAACCACACCCTTAAGGCTGTACTCCACATACCGATTTGGCTGCCGATTTTGAAAATCGGCAGAGGAAATAAAATTTAGTCAAATATGGGTATGTTAATAATTGTTATACACCAATATAAAGTTTTTTCAATTCACTTTTGAATGGTATATAACATTTAAGGTATCATGTCATATTCTCAGAGAAAATCAAACAAATACGAAATCGGCAGCATCAAAATCGGTATGTGGAATACGGGCTTTTTAGTTCACTCCTAAATGTCTCTTATTTCTGTAAAACCTCTTATTTACAGCCGCGGCTTAAAGAAGGATAAGGGGTTTTATGGTAGGGATATTTCTAGGCAACCAGGATGTAGGATTTCTGAACCAGGAATTTAATTCCTGCACTGGGTTAACTGGGAGGGGGCCATTCCGGTTCCAGGTGTCCCAATGAAGCATTGAATGTCCGGATATTTAGATAGAAGCAATGACATAGATATGATTGAAGAACTGGGTTGATTTTGATTGTTTTGTACAACATAAATACAAAAAATGTATATATCAAAATGGTGAAATGTTCCTACTTGTAGACGAAGCGTCTCCCCGAGGCCGACACGGAGCCCGGTTTCTGGTCCGCGTCACCAGAAGGCGTAGAGCGTACATGACCCGTGTCAGTCTCCATGTCATCCGTCTTGACGCCAGGCTTGGCCTCTTTAGGTGGGTTTTTCTTTTTATTCCTGTAAGTTTATAATACTTGGTTATAAAACGCACAACTAATGATTCAATGAACAAAATTGCAACAATATTTTATCTTCCTGACTAATATAATTTTCGAATCTAGTAATGAAAGCTGATATTTTCTAATATATTGCGAATCTTTCTCTAAATATATGACTGTTTTACAATCTTAGATATCTCATGAATCTAAATTAAAATTCAATAATTGAAAGTAAATGTGTCTCCTACACTTTGCACAGATTTTTTCATTCAATTTTGTGGACGCATGAAGAATTTTAACAGTTGAAAATGTAATACTTTTTCAGGCATGGCAGTCATTGAAAGTAAATTATGTGGAATGTTTTATGACTAGTTAAAAAAGGATAAAAAAACATATTCCAAGAGGAAAATAACAAAGATATGCTTCTCCTATGGTTGAGTATACTATAAAACCTTAATCTGTGTAAGAAAGGGTGGTCTACAAATTAAGTTATCAGTTAAATTTTCTATATAAAAAAGGTAAATCCGCAACTCATTTGAACCACCCAATCCCTAGAGAAACAATATTTCTCCTCGACATTGATCTGATATATAAAAAAGACTTGAATTTGTTTTTCAAGCACGTATTTTGCAGAACTCTGGTATATCCGATTGTTATCACCACACCTTTTTTTTTTTTTTTTATCCTTGGGCATTTCTTTTCATAATTCTTTTATTGTGTGCCATTGAATTTAAGGGTGTGTAAACCCCTAATTTAAGCCGCACCCTTAAAGTGGATGCCGAATATACTCTCATTTCACAAACTAACCCTTATTTAAGCCGTGGCTTACATTAGGGTTTTTACGGTAATGAAGTTCAGGAGTGGAACAAAATGTGTACACAGAGTAGTACTTCCTTACATCCTTATTCATGTCCGGGTTTATATGACTTCTTCATCATCGGCCTGTGTTGCTGGAGTTGCATGTAAACTAGCATTTATGCTAATCTATTTTTTCAGTTAAAATAAACAAATTAAAGAAAGAAAATAATTTTAACCGCGACTTACTCCTTGGTTGTGTGGAAGCGGAAGTTGGGCGGGTACTTGTGGGTGTCCACCAGGTGCCGTTTACGGGCAGCGGGGGACGGGAACTTCTCCGAACACATCTCTACCAGGCACACGTACTGAAACGACACGGACACTTGATCAATATACAATTTGGTGGATGGACACCTAAATGCAGCAGCCCTCAAGTGTGTACACTTTAAAAAGGCTGTTGGTGACATTCTGTGTGAAATGACGTGACATGATTGCATAGTGCAAGCATCCTCACCATTGAAATCCATGGCTATGGACAAATTTTCCAACCTATCCAACCACTTTTTCCATCTTGGGCCTTCACTGCCCTTACCAGTGTCAGAGTCAAAACTTGGAAAAACAGGCAACATACCATTCATTTTGGCAGATGTTCATAAACACTGATAAATCGGATGTCAATAATTCTAACTTACCACAGTGAAAATGTTAGGGCTGCGCCATGCGCCCTGGGCGCATTAAAATGATAAATGTCACATTAATTTTGCGATCAATGCGCCCATGGAACATTAGGAATTTTAACTTAATTAAAATTAACCAAAAATGACGCATTAGAGTAAAAATGTCTCCCTAAGATTGATGGGGAGAGCGCCATTGTCACATGCTATTTTTTTTCTAACATTATCACTGTTGCCATACACATTTTTTTGGTGAAAAATATCTTTTTTTTGTCTAAATGACTTGTGCAAGTCTATTTCATTTTTTATTTTTCTGTGAGTCTATTTCCAAAATAGAAAATAAAAATATTTGTCTTCTGGGGCCTTTGGCCAGTCTATACACAACAACAAATATTACTCAAGACAGAGTCTCTTGGCAAGTCTACTAAGGGCGGCAACAGTGGAATCTGGGTTACAAGTCTTTTGTTTGGGATCCAACTCAATGCCCTATATAATAAACCAGCCTAGGTCAAGCCTTTATATTCATTCAAATGTCGAAATTCACAGTTTAGGCATGCTAAATGATTCAAACCTTGTTCCATTGTCCTCCAATAATTAAATCAGGGATGTTCAAACCACTGTAGAAGGTGTAGTGAGCAAATCTGAGCAAATAAATCCTTTTGTGTGAATCCAGTAGCATAGTCTATTTAGATCCTCTAAGTAAATCTCCATTGTTCCAATTCAAAGTTCCAAACTCCTAATGCAAATCCACTCAAACTGTACCAAACTGTCCAAAAGGCACAACAAAGGATTCACAAGTCTGTCGTCGCCATTATTATGTCTTGAGAGTGGATATATGGAGAAGTAGACTCAGGTTATGGTCAATCTAAATGGAGAGCTTTTATTTCCTTGGATCTTCATACATGGATATGGCTGAGAAGGGCTTCTTAACATAATAGGGGGTAGAGCCCACTCAGAGTGAGGCTGGGCCCTGAACATGTATAAACAATACCAATAGGGTAGGAACATGTATAAGTCATTAAGGACAATGGCGCCATTATAGAAATCACATTGAGAATTGTTTCAAACTTTATACAGTGAAAGGTCTACCTATATAGATACCAAAAATACAAAAAAAATGATAGGTCACCGTGGAAACTTTTTGGCTGGACGAGTTTATTTATATGGTAATTATTCAAAAATTGACTTGCAAAATAAATTTTGAAATTCGATTTTATTTGCTAATTATTTTGATAAAAATGAATTAACAACCAGCCAAATGTTTTTGATAAATGTGTTTATGTTTTCTCAATTGAAAAATAAAAACATTTGTAAAATTTTATAATGTAATATTTGTTTTTAACTGGAAATTATATCAAATGAAATAGTTCAAAAATATAAAAATTCAAAAGTAAAGTTTCACACAAAAAAATTGAACATTGAAAATTGCTCTGAAAGTTAATATGGCATGCATATGGATGTAAGCTATCATATCCAGCCAAAAAAACAGGGGGTCACCGTACTAATTTGGCTAGCAGAGATGGATATCCATTTAAAAACCTAAAAATAGCCTAAAATAGCTATTTATTTGTTTTTCTATAAAATCACTGAAATTTTTATACTAAAAGTATTTTGAGAATTCTATGTTATTCCTGAGACCCTTCCGATAATTTGGATACATAATATGCCTTTATACACCCTATATTAAAAGAGTGACAGAAGAAAATGTAATTTATGTTGCAAATATGATTTTTAGGCAATTGCAAAGTTTTCTCATAATTAGTCATGTTTCCCCATTTCTCCCTTGAAAACTATATATTTCAGCCTATTTTCTATACCATTTATGAATTCTACATATATTATTAAGTCTTTTTGCAAAATATGAATTAGATTTAGGAACTTTCATTTTTTGGATATCTGGAAAATGGCGCCATTGTCCTTAAGTGGGCACATTGTAGCCTAAGACATTACAGCAGTGGGCCTTTCAATGTTACGCAGGCTTTACAAATTGGCTGGGACAACCAGAAAAGGATACTGGGCATCCAGATCTGAGAAACTAGTTGCCCGGTGGACAGCCAAAATAGTTTTATGGTAAATTGTTAATTTTGAGGATGTAACTTAGAATTTTGACAATTTTGAGGCGTCTTAAAAATCATATCTGAGCCAAAGAAAATTCCTGGCCTACAATATTTAGACCTGGGCAACTAAGCATTGATCTGTGGTTGCCTGACAGACAACGCGTTGAAACAATTTGTCGAGCCGTTATCCAGGTGTTGGAAACAAAAATTCCTGATCCGGGAACATGGCAAAACTAGGTGAGGATGTGGTATGCATCAGAATATGAGCTGGAGACAAAAAATAATTCTGCGGGAGCTCAAAGGGTGAGTGCAGGATTAATTTTTATGTCAAGTAAGTATTCTGGTACATACCATCATTCAAACCCAGTTTTCCTTTTATCATATGTCGAATTTGGTTATTTAATGGCAAAAATAGACCATATTTTACAAAATTAATAGTCAACTCGTATCATATAATCCCACATGCCTCAGAATATCCCTGCCTGAGATAGTATAGACAAATTCTATACAATTTAATATAATAATTCACTCACCATGTTTTGTTTCTCGGCGAGCGTGGTGAAGAGCGGGTCGTGGGCCTCGGTGAGGTGAACACTCAGCAGGTGGGAGTTGGCGTAGTGTCGGTGACACGCACTGCACACATTACGGTGAACCGTGCTGTAGTGCATCTCATAACTGAAACAAAGAAAAGATCAATGAAACTTGTATCGCCAAACCGTTCTAAGACACTTTACCTGACATTATTCCAGAATGACATTGGAAAATTGCTGCGTCAGGCCAAAAATTAAAGCCTGTTGCAAGTATGCAGTGTTTGTGAACACATCACGTTTTCCCCATTATGTCCAACCAATTAATTTCAAATTCTTTCTTGGCCTTATTTCGGGCAAAGATATTCCAGATCTACTAGAAGATCATGTACATGTTTTTCAGGAGCTCATGCAGTTTTAGATCTATAGGAAATAAGTGAAAATAAAATCAAACAATTTTGCCTAGTTTTATCATTTTGAAAAAGTTACATATGGAAACTAACGTTGGCGAACCTAATTCTCGGATCCGGGACCCCTCCGTTGCCAGGGACTAGGCCTTATCTGCGCCATTTGTGTTAGTGCAAACAACACCTTAGATACCACAGATAAGGCTATGGGCAGGGAAGGCGGGAAACATTCACACAGTGAATAGATATACTTAAACAGTTCAATAAAATCTAAAAATTCCACAATATATCCTTGGATATGAGATGAAGGACATATCCTTATAAGAAGGTTCTTTCTTTCTTAGATTATCCAAAAAGGGGAAAAAGGGATTCCTTAACCATTGAGTCTATGGGCTTGTATTCACCAACGTTCACACCTTACTGCAGCGCCACCTACAGCAAATGCCCGGATATCCGAATCCGAGAATGCTAGATACCAACAGATGATACTTTAAACAGGGTGCCCACGCTTTTTCAGATATCAAAATAAGACATAATTAGACGTTTATAATGCATTGTTGAGTAATAAAATAAGACCTTTTCAAGATATTTCTAAGAGCATTTTTTCGTCTTTTTAAACAACTGTATATTCCACCAAAAAGACGTAAACATAGAAATGACAGAATCTTGTAACAAATTCCTTAAGACCTTGGTAAGACCCCTGGACTCAAAATAAGACTTTTCTAATAGCCTTACAAATGGCAAAACCCAAATAAGACCTTTTAAGGCATTATAATACCTGTGTGGGCACCCTGTTTAAATAACTAGTATTTTATTTTTATTTGATCTTAAACTCCACTTACTCTGCTACTGATGTAAACTTCTGCCCGCACTGCGACAACTGACAAGAGAAGGTTTCCTTGTCCGCGCTGGAAGGAGAAAGTACGGGCAGACATGAAAATGTTGTTATTGCCGTACATGTCTGACGTTTTAGCCAGCAATGGCAACCCAAAAAATATCCACAAATCTCGATATACATAATGATAGATAAATTGTACAATCATATAACTATCGTCACATGACCTGCTGCTCGAACTTTGACCTGACGCAGGGACCCAGTACAGACAGCAGCGATCTGTTGCTGCTCATTTTTTTTTATATATTTTTTTTCATTTTGTACTCTCTTGAATTTTGTTGTTTATAATGAAAGTGCTGGCTGTCATCTTATTATTCCTGGCTGGCAAGATCCGCACTTTACTGGTAATGTTGATTAATATATATTCATGATTCCAAAATTTGGAATCGTGGAGGTGACAATTTCATTTTTGTTAAACTATATTAGGGCTAGAATGGCTGACAATATTTTCAATCCCATGATATCTTTAAACCCAATCAGTCGAACTGACCAAAAGACTACTTTGCCAGGACTCACTTTGAATTACAATGATGTAGGTCTCTACATGACATACAAAGATATATTTTCACGTGGTAGGCCTATTTCATTATTTGTTTTTCATGGATATTTCAGAAATGCAAATAGGGAGTGCACAGATCACAGGTCCCAGTGACTGCTGGTCAAGGTGTCCACCTGTATATACCTGGCTGGGACCAGTCAGGTCTTTTTGCACCACTATTTGGCTGAACGTGCCCCATTAAGTGAAATTATGGTTGGTTGGTTGGTTATTGGTTGCTTTACGCCCTAATTAACAGCCAGGGTTATATCAAGGACGGTGATGGTGATCGAATCTATGAGAAGGTAGAGACCATACCCCTACACTTTTAACGAGGCAGGTGTTCTTTAATGTGCAGGGTCTCATAGGCAGGGCCCTACATACAACAGCCGGTGGCCCTCTAGGGACCTTTGATATCCCTGTGGTTGGCACAGGGAGACATGCAGAGGGGCCCAGTAGCCAGCCCACCCCAGTTCAGAATTGAACCCAGGCAAGTGAAATTATGTGCCACAGCACGAATATGAATAAGTTCAGTAACTTTTAGGAATAAGGTGTTTAACTCAAAGTTACGTTTAAAAAACTAAGCTGAAATGGATTCAGTATGGATAAGACTGGTACAGGACTGATAAGTCATCAATATTTTGTGAAACCTGTTTGAAGGGTGTAGTCACTGAAAAAAAGGTAGGGATTCCCGGAAATAAAAGGTAGAATCTAAAAATTGCATCTTTGCTGTCTCTAGAGGACATCTAGTTGCGTGTGTTTGTAAATAAACAGATGAAAGGGAAAAAACCTACTTTTTAAATTCTTCCTCTTCACTTGTCTCTAACGGAGGAAGTATTTGCTTCACGGTCTCTCCGATGAAGCCGTCGCCCTCCTCAAAGAGCGGGTCGTCAAGGAACTTGTGTCGTCTCTGCGGTCTCCACCTCCAAGCAAAACCCTCATCTTTCTTCAGTGTGTCGTCCATATCTAATTGTGAAAATAGATAATTCAAAAAATAACTGAAAACCAGAAAATTTAGGCCAATTTAGGGGCCTTTACCTTTAATTATCTGTTATCTTAATTAAATTAAGCAAGTCTGCAAGACCCCTGGTAAAGGCTGGTTATGTCTACCCTGGCTCCCCGGCTGGCACAAACCTAATTTCAATGTTGTTCCATGGTTGATATTATGTTGATATTGGTTATGACGTCAGACAACCAAAATACAACCTAGATTCAATCATGGTTGTATTCTGGTTGAAATACTGACCCGGTTCAACGTTGAAAATTATGATATTTAATTAACATTATACAAAATTAGGTCCATTAGCAAAAGGTTTCTGATATTTGAAGGCAAACATGCATAACGTTAGATCTAAAGGTAACACAGAAAAGCTTTTCTTCAGTCTGTGAGTAAAATCTGAGGATGTCACGATTTAAATGTCAGGATTTCATGTCAAAATTCTATAAAGTCAGAAAACTTTGCAAATCCAACATTATTTCAACCTTAAACCAACGTCACAATACACGGTTGCACGGTTGACCTTATATGGGCATGTGACATCATTTGGCGAGTAAATTTCATTCTCTCAAGGGCGTCCTGCAAGACATTCTTTCACTCAACCCACGTCACGTCACGTAGGGGGCGCTGCGTTCTCGCGAGAACCGCCATCTTGAACCGGGTAGTCATGTTCAAGAAGTGCAATGTTTAAGAGCCAATTATAGTAATTCTAGACGAGGTAAAATTCTACTTTTGGGTGTATTTCTTAGTCATATCATAATGTATAACCTCGCAAAAGGAATAAGATGTAGAATTCTTCTGAATATGTGAACTCCAAATGTAAACAAACCCTAAAAGTTACGAAAAATTCGCCTGTTCAAGATGGCGGCACGACGTAACGTTGGTTACGTCGTGCCGACTTCCCGTCATGTGACAGGAAGTAAGTGAAAGAATTAGACGATTAGTCCAGTTGGTGTAATCACCAGAGTGGCCCCGTGTGTGCTCGCAAGTGCGGAACCGTGTAACCGTGTATGACGTCGTCATGCACCGACTTTAAGTTTAACATCAGGATGACATCAATCAAACCAGTTGTGCCCACTGGGTCTAATTTACCATAAGCATTACATATATATTTCGATATGTATTCTCCAACAGTTATTTTGACATTTTATGAACACAGCAGACACAGGTGTCTGCTACGTATTATCGCCCATGTAAGATGAGCTCTTTCATACTCCGAACTTGAACATGATATTTTGGATAGAAAACAACAATGTCTGCTGCCTTCTTCTATATCGGCATTCCCTCAACACTCTTATAAAGCAAATACGTACCTATTCTACCTGTAAAGTGACAAAGTCGCATAAATCGACTACAAAGAGCACAGAACGCCTCAGCCTCTTGGCGCGTGACGGCACAAAGAAGACGCTGCAGCGCCACCTGGTGTTTGTTGTTACAGTTTAGTTCCAAAATTACTCACTCTGAGGAGATGGCGCTGCTGAGTTCCCGCCAAGGCATGAGGCTGGACAGCACTTCGGTAAGGTAATCGGGAAACTGTCTTCAGTCGTCAAAATATAGAACACAGAAGCCTCCATAGATAGGGGGCGGCAGGTGATAAATTATGATGTAGTATTAATCAGAATTATGGTAGTTAATATTGTGAATAATAAAGGCAGGTGGTTTAGATGTAAACACAGGAACTGGAAGATGGGGGTGGATGCCTAAAATCGACACGGCGACAGGGGCATTTCTTAAATTCGACAGGGCGACATGATTGTTTCTTAAATTCGACAGGCGACATGGCAATTTAGTGACAAATGACATGGCCCTTTTCTTAAATTCGACAGGGGACAGGAGCCTTAAAAAGATAGTGACATGGGACATGGCTATTTCTTAAATTCGACATGGGACAGGCCCCTATAGTCAAGTATAGCGACAGGCGACAGGGCCGTTTTTTAAAGCGATCCGCGCCGAAGGCGCACGGAGCGTAGCAACGTGATCGCTTTACCCCCTGTCCAAAATCCATGGTGGAGATCAATCTTCAGGTGTCACATTATCAAATTTATGTTAATGTATTTGGAAAAAGAAAATACATAAATATTACATTGATAGAGGGCATTCTTCAGCTGATAATAATTTATGGAATATATTCACATTTTAGATTTTCTTTTTTTGAAATGATTGTGAGAATTATCATCATTTTATACCATCATTTAGGTCTCACAGTGATGAGAGCCTCGTTTTGGAAAAGTCTGCTTCCTGTAGCAGTTTAGATTTCAGCTATCAGAATAGAACAAATACTCCAAATCCAGTTGTTATCTGAACGCTGATTGGTCGCCTTTGATGTGGCGACCAATCAGAGTTCAGACAACAGGATGGCTTTTGTTCTCTGCTGATAGCTGAAACCTAAACTGCTACAGGGAGAGGCTTTGCTGTTGACGAACGTGACGGACGTCGTCACGTTGACGAACGTTGAAATAGCCCTAGCCAAATGATCGACTCTCTACTCCTAACCTAGTACACAGCTTTTTTCAGCAGACAAACGTCACGAATTGATTTTTTCAGCGGACAGGGCGACGGTCATCGTCACGGCGACAGACGTCGCCGTATGATCGCTTTTTTTCCGCGGACACTCCGCATTTCTTGTTTAAATTCGACATGGGAAATGGGACCCCCCCATCTACACCCCCTGGAAATGAGGTTTATTCTAAATGCATGATGGGTAATACCTCTAGTTCTACACCCTGTCACTAGGTGTCAGCAAATGTATATAAAACATCTTACGACAGATGTCAACACATAACATAACATCTCCCTTCTTGATAAAAAACATAAATGTCTCTTGAGTCCAAACACTCGTTTTACAGGTCAAGTCTTTTGGGTGCCTGTATGGTACGGCCGGACCTTGTTTTATACTGGCCCGTAGGTATAGTCACTGTTGGTGCTTGAGCTTCGCCACGCATAGGCTCAGGCTGAGGAGATATGTCTTTTTCGGGAGATCGACAGTAGGTGCACTTACAACAGGCTGTGGCTCACAGGTGTCTAACATCTCGTCCCTTAGCGGCGTCGGGATCTCGAACCTTTCCTTGGTTGTTCGGATATGTCGTCTGTTCCGTCGATATTGTGCACCAACCGCCGTTTTAACTACATATGATTGTGGTTGGTCACATTCCCTGTCTATAATGGCTGGTTCCCACTTTTTGGTTTCCTGGTTTATCACACAAACGCTTTCACCTTGTTTAAGTTCCTTAAGCGCCCTTGACCGTTGATCGTACTGATCTTGCCATTTTGTATTTTTCATACAGGGGTGTTTCTCCTGGGTGTTCACTACTGGCAAGTTTGATTGGATTTTTCGACCAAACAATAGTTCCGCAGGCGATGGTAATCCTGTTTCAATCGGTGTTGTGCGAAGGCAGAGAAGGGCCATCGCTGGATCCTCTTTGGCTTCGAAAGCCTTCTCAAGTGTTTTCTTGACTGTCCCAACAAACCTTTCGGCCTTGCCGTTACACTGTGGATATCGCGGACTACTGGTAGTATGCTTGAAGCCATATTCTGCTTCAAATAGGTGAAAGTCACTTGAGTCGTATTGCCTTGCATTGTCACTAATAAAATTGTTGGGAACACCGAACTCTGAGAAGATGATTTTCAGTTTGCTGATAAATACACAGAACTAACCGAGGGTGCACAAAGCAATAATTATTGCCCCGAGTCGAAGTGGATTTTGATGGTCGAGGGCTTTGCCCGAGACCATCAAAATGCACGAAGACGAGGGGAAATAATTATTGCTGAGTGCGCCCGAGGTTAGTTCTGGTTTTATTATATATCAAATACCTGCCTATGTTGAAGAAACAAGACGAATTCTCTTTATTTAACCTCCGATCGTGGGCCGCGCCATTGCAGGATGCGTTGAATGCACCTCCTCGGCAGAGAGTTCTAGCCTAAAACCACTGCCACGCCGTCTGGCGTTTCATGCGCGCAATAAGCCAAGATGGCGGAGATTCAACGCTTTCGTCGAATTTAAACGGTAATTAAATCGATTTGACGTTGTTTTCTGCTCTAAAAAGACAATTTTGGCGTAGTTTGAGGCTTGTTTACGTAGTTCCCACGCCGGCAAGCATCGTTATTGCCCCACGGAGACTTGCGGGGCAATAATTTTTGATTATTACACAGTGTGCAATAACGCCCTCAGTTATTCCACCTTTGCTCGTGGGGCAGGACAATGATGAAGGTATAGGCGCTACGAAGTTGGTATATAATAATGGCATTGGATGTCGTAGATGATAATTTACGAACAATGACATATGAACTGTAGTAATCTACTACTAACAGATACTCATCACCGTGCCAGTGGAACAGGTCTGATCCAACTGTGTCCCACGCGTTGGTCGCATCAATGGGTATGAGAGGTTCCTTCCTTTGTGCTGTCTGGTTGTGCTGACAGATACTACACTTTCGGATTACATTGTCAATGTCATCGTTTATACCACACCAGAAGATGGATTCACGAGCTCGCAGGCGACACTTTTCAATTCCCTGGTGTCCTGTATGTAGTTTCTCTAACACCTCTTGTTGCATCGCTTTTGGTATGATAACACGGTTTCCTTTCAAGAGTACTCCGTTATGTAGTACTATCTCATCTCGGAAGTTCCAAAATGGTAATACTTCGCCTCGACACATTTTGCGATATTGCGGCCATCCAATGTTAACCGTGTCCTTCAAAACTTGGAGTGTATGGTCAGTTTTGGTCATTTCCTTGACTTTCTCGAGCCTCGACGGAGTCACCGAAGTGATGTCATGTATTGTGATGTCGACATCTGGTATCGCCTCACCGTAGATGGGTAAGCGCGAGAGTCCATCGGCTACGGGTATATCCTTACCAGGCACATACTTAACGGTGAAGTCATACTTTTGAATGCGAAGTAACATTCTCATCAACCTTGGTGGAGAGTTGATCAGGCTTTTCTTTGTGATTGACTCCAGAGGCTTGTGATCAGTCTCAATAGTGACATGTCGACCATAGACATAATGGTGGAATCGTTCCAGTCCAAACACAACACTTAACATTTCCCGTTCGATGTTACAGTAGTTGCTTTCAGTGTCTGTAAGACTCTTACTTGCATATGCAACGGGCTGTCCATTCTGTAAAAGTGTTGCACCCAGTCCACGCTTGCTTGCGTCAGTCTGCACAGTTACAGGCTTTGATGGGTCGAAGTACACTAAAGTCTCATTTGAGCTGATTGCCTCCTTCAGTCGATCAAAGGCAGTTTGGTGCTCAGGTCCCCATACAAACTCAACGTCCTTCTTCGTCAAATCACGTAGGGGAGTTGTTATGGTGGCCATGTTCGGGGTGAATCGACCAAGATAATTGGCCATGCCAAGTAGTGATTGGAGTTCCGCTACATTGGTAGGCGGCTTCATGTCGACGATGGAAGCTACTTTACTTGGATCTGTTTCCAAGCCTTGCACAGTTAGATAGTTTCCAAAGAACTTGATCTTCGCTGATTTCACAACACACTTGTCAGGGTTAAGTCTGAGTCCGACTTCTTCAGTGCGCTTCATCACACGCTCGAGGTTTGCGTCATGTTCAGCCTCGTCCTTCCCGAACACAACTATGTCATCACCTGGCAAACCCTCGTACGTCTGGTCGACTTTCCGCTGGAAGACGTCTTGTGCGGAGACGAGTCCGAAGGGGAGTCTTTTAAAGCAGAAGTGACCATATGGAGTGTTGAAGGTCGTTAATAATTTTGACGACTCATCCAGTTTCACATTCCAGTATCCTGACCTTGCGTCAAGAATGGTGAACAAACTGGCACCCTGCAGGTTCGGTAGAATATCGTCAAGAGTTTGAGTGTAGTGGTGTGGACGTCTTACCCACTGATTTAAGTCCTTAGGGTCTAAACATATGCGAAGTTCACCAGAGGGCTTTGTCACGTACACAATACTGTTGACCCAATCGGTCGGCTGTTCAACCCGTTCAATAATATCAAGATCTGTCATCCTCTGTAGTTCCTTTTTGAGGGCATCTTTCAGCGATTCAGGCACGCGTCGCGGAGGATGTATAACTGGTTCCGCGTCGTCCTTTAAGTCAATGTGGTATTCCCCGGGAAAGAGTCCAACGCCTTGGAAACATTCCTTGTATTTCGACAGCAAATCTGCTTTGGGATCTCCATTTTGCCCAAAAATGGGGGATGACGTCACTTCGAAAATGTCATTCTGCTGGTAACAGTCACCACAAGTGTTCTCACAATTTAAGGTTATCAGGTGCAGGTCCAGGCAGGTATTCAAACTTAGCATCGTCTTGCCTTTGTCATCGGTAACGTAGAACTCGAGAGATCGCGTTATACCGTTATGTGTACAGGTAACAGTCTTTGAGCCGTAGAGTTTGACACGGTGGTCACCATACGCAGTGAGATTGACCGAACGTTGACGTAGTCCAACTGGCGTTCCTTTCTTGTTGATCTGCTTCGGGAACAACTCACGGAATATGCGGAGAGGCATGACATCTACCTCGGCGCTATTGTCAATCTTACATCGCACAAGTTTGTCGTCCTGACTGCCAGTCATTTTGACGTTGGCGTATGCTTGTGTAGTAGTCTTAACTGTATGTAAGCGTTTAGTTTCAAGCGAGTCAAGAATAAAGATCTCGTCTCCACCAGCCTCGCTTTCCTCAGAACTGTCATCTGCGATCTGATGTTCCTTTTTCTTCGATTTGTAGTACGGCTCATGCGATTTACCCTGATACGGTTTACTGTCATGTTGAGGCTTCTTTTCGTACCGGGGTTTGTCGTGCTGACCTTCCTCGTCATTCTTCTTCTTGAAGCACCGATATGTCCTGTGTCCCTGCTTTTTGCAATAACCACAGTATTCATCTTTTCCAGGACAAGTATCGGACCAACTGTGAAGTTCCCCGCAATTATGCGACAACCATGCGACTTACTTTTAGGCTTTTGCTGTTTGGGCTTGAATTTCAAGGACTGTACCGTCTTAGTCCCCTGAATGTTGTTCATTTGTCGTTGTGTACCCTCGTAAGCACGCACAATTCGTATGGCATCATCTAATGTCAGCGTATTGTCCTTCGCGATAAGTTTACATCGAATGTCATCGTTATGTAAGCCAGCTATTAACGTGTCGAGTAACTGTTCGTCTTTGTCAACGTATTCACATTCAGCTGCGATAAGCCTGGCTCGCGTTATAAAAGCATCAACTGTCTCTGTCATCTCTTGTTTTAGAGCACGAAGGCGAAATCTAGCGACCCGGAAACTAGATTTGGGCTTAGCGTAATTTTCGAAACCATCCCAATGGGGCTTAAGTAACTTTTTGTTAGCGTCAGTAAGACCCCAGCCTTCACGAATGTCACGTCCCGTCTCACCGACCCATAGCATGAGATATTGTACTTTTACCGACTCATTTTTCGATTCTAACGGGCCTTCAAATATAAACTCACATGTACGTCTAAATTTGCATAGAGCCTCGGGTAGGTTTGTAGAGTTCCAGTCGATGGAGGGAATCGGGACACCTATGAGCTACGCCATGTTGGAAAGTGCACCTGTCGAATATTATGTCGTTACTCAGCAGGCGTTGCGAGAGGAGCGGTTACTAGCACGTCACTCTCGATGGCACAATTTACCATTCACTTTTTGTATCTCACACACCGTAGTATAGGCAAATGTTTTTAATCTTTCGGACCATGAACTTTCTGACTCTGAGAAGGAGGTTCTGAACAAAGGACTTAAGCTCTGCCCTACCCCGGAAACCCCTCGTGGGAGCGATAAACGTAAAGATCTAGACAGATTTCACCGCTCACTTAGGTTACGTTGTCATTTCGACAAAGATCAGATAGTGTCAGATACCCTGACCGGAGAACCAGTCACAGGTCCCTTCTCTAACACTAAGTCTCTGAAGTTGAAATCGAACAGCAAATGGGTTCCACCGGCTGGCCCAACTAACCTAGAAACGGTCATAACAATGAATGAACTAGCTCTACAGAACGTGGATCGGCCCCGACTCCGCAAAAACAACATCACCAAATGTCACGCTATGGCACTCAAGTCCTTGTCTAGTAACACCAACATCGTGATAAAGCCGGCAGACAAGGGCGGTGCGGTAGTGGTACAAAATCGCTCAGACTACATAATTGAAGGCGAACGCCAACTCAGTGACGCTAGGTTCTACCATTGGCAGGATCACGACTTGACTCCTGAACACAATGGTCAGATCATCTCCCAATTGGAAAACATGCGCATACGGGGGGAGATCACACAAAAAACCAAAGACTTTTTGGTTACAGTGGAACCACGCACGCCAGAGCTTTACCTTCTGCCGAAGGTCCACAAAAACGTACATCCAGTCCCTGGCAGACCGATCGTGTCAGCCAACGAAAGCCCAACCGAACGGATCTCTGCCTTTGTGGACCACTTTTTGGCCCCCATCGTCAAGACCGGACGGTCCTACCTACGAGACACCACTGACTTCCTCAACAAACTCGACGGCCTTAACGGCCTTCGAGGAGACGAAATGTTGATCACCTTGGATGTCAGCTCACTGTACACGAACATACCCAACCAAGAAGGGTGCGAGGCGGTGTTCACTGCCCTTAATGAGAACCGCACCTCAGGTGAACAACCAAGCAACCTGTCCCTGGTAGAACTACTAGGACAGGTCCTCACCTTCAACAACTTTAAGTTCAATGGAACAAACTACCTACAGGTGGGCGGGACAGCTATGGGTACCCGAGTCGCACCGTCATACGCGAATATTTTTATGAATATGTTCGAAAACAAGCATGTCTATTCCTACAAACTGCAACCGCTAGCCTGGTATCGCTACATCGACGACGTCTTCTGCGTCTGGCAGCACGGTGAAACAGAGCTTAACAGCTTTGTTAACCACCTCAACACCTGCCATCCAACCATCAAATTCACCGAGGAACGTTCGATGAGCAAAATAAACTTCCTGGACACGACCATCAACATCCGCGAAGGCAAACTGACTACCAGCTTATACTGTAAGCCGACAGACAGAAACAACTACTTGCCTTACGATTCGGCACACCCGCACCATTGCAAAAAGGGATTGCCCTATGGACAATTCCTCCGCATCAGACGGATCTGCAGCGCCCAAGAAGACTTCCGGACACATTGCGCACGAAAGGGCGCCCTTCTTGTCCAAAAAGGGTATCCCATCGAAATGCTCTCGGAAGCCTACCTAAGGGCAGCTGGTAAGGATAGGACAGAAATACTACACCAAACAAAACCGACCCCGCAACCGGGGACGGTGTACCCAACCTTTCTCACCACTGACTACCACCCACATGAAGACGACCTCCGCAAGCAGGTCGATAAAACCTGGGATTACCTGGATCGCGCAAGCAATACCAGGAATGTACACTCCCGGGGCTTCCGAGTGGGTTACCGCAAACCAAAAAGTCTGCATAACACACTAGTCAGAGCCAAACTCCCTGAACAGGTTACCGACAGTCCCGCTCCCAGCACCCCCCTTGACAGGAAGTGCAAAAGCAAACATTGCCGGTACTGCCCCAAGATAAACATCTCGGGGACGATACGTTCAAACACCACCCGGAGTAAACATCGCGCACGAAAAAACGTCACCTGCAACAGCAACAACCTGGTATACTGCATTTCCTGCAAGAAATGTGGTAAACAATATGTGGGCCAAACCAAAAACGCTCTCAAGGAACGTTTTAAGAGCCACTTTTACCAGATCAGCAAGAACCCGCCGTCTACCGAAGTCTCACGCCATTTCAACCAGCATGGCCACAACGGCATCAAGGATGTAGAAATACATGCCTTGGAATTCGTCAATCGCAACCCTGGTCGTGATGGGACAACTGAGAAAAGGCTACAACTGGAATTTGACTGGATCCACGATCTGATCACGCAAATACCAAAGGGCCTCAACTCCATAGACACGGGTTATCAATCTAATCGCTAGGCCGACAAGGTGGGCCTAATCGGGGGACCTTCCACGTAAAATTCCACATATTGAATGATATGATTTCCAGCCCCCGTACCGCACCACCTTGCGACCCCGGCTTTTCGTCTTTAATTTGGGATGGAACTGACCTACTCTGCCTTACCGACCTTCACTTACCCCGCAGACGCCAGGAGAACTGACGACCGATACTTCCACCCGCGACCCGTCTCGCCCAGCCCGTAGGTATTCCTCGTCAAGTTCCCCTTTCACAAGCGGACACCGTGAGTACATTATAAGGCCTGATGAGGTATTGCACCGAAACCGTGTTACAGTCCCCTAGTGCCACCGGCCCACCACTGGGTCGGTCTTCAGTGTTTCTTGCTTGAAAAGGCATTTTTCACTGCCAGTGCATTCCCCAGAGTCCTAACAAACCCTTTCCGCACCTTCCCACCATGCCACCATGGAGGTTTAGGTCTGCAGTTCGGGACTTGACCTTGGGGCTTTTTGCACACTGCACAGGGCTGCATAAATTAGGCAGCGAGGTCACATGTCACTGTGAGCCTACCGGCTCACTGTCACGGTAGCCTTTGTACCCAACACACGTACACACTGAACTTACCAACATACTTCACCATTCCCAACCATTGTGTTACATCCTTACACTCTCGAGCGTTGAAAAATCTGTTATGGCACTTACTTTTGTCGGATCAACTTTTACACCTTCATTAGAGAAAACATGGCCCTGGTACGTTACAGACTCTACTGCAATACTACATTTCTCAGAATTCAGACCTAGACCTTTCTCTAGTGCCCTGTCTAACACATTTCTCAAAACAGTGTCATGCTCTTCTACGTCTTTACCTAGAGTAAGTATGTCGTCCCTTAAGACCTCTACACCTGGGATGTCATTGAACATACTGGTGATGGTATGCTCCCATACCTCTGAAGCTGACGAAATACTGAAAGGCATACGCAAAAACTTATATCGCCCAAATGGCGAATTCAACATTAGGAGCCTTGACTCGTCCTCCATAACCTCAATCTGATAAAATGCTTGACCTGTGTATAATACAGAAAATACCATTTTACTAGCTAAACAAGCAGCAACCTCTTCAACTGTACACATAGGGTAATGCTTGCACTGGATACCCTCGTTTAGAGACCTAGGGTCGATACAAAGTCACAGCACGCCAGACTTTTTCTCAACAATAACAAGAGAATTTACCCAGTCTGTAGGTTCCGTCACAGGCTCAATAATACCTTACTCATCTTGTCGAGCACATCCTTTAACTTTTTTTGTAGTGGGTGAGGTACCTTACATGGAGGGTTTACAACAGGTTTTGTATCTGATTTCATCTTCATATCATACACTACACCTTTGATATTACTCAGACCTTTAAAGACAGACTTGTACTTTGGGTCTTTTAGGATTTGCTTTGATGAACTGGACTGCTTGACATCATCAACAAACTTTACGAGACTGAGCTCTTCGCAAGTAGAAAGACCAACAATAGGATTTTTACTGGCGACGACCATGAACTCGACAGGGTAAACTTGCCCTTGTGCTAGACTTGCCATACGGCTATGGGGGTAGACCCATAAAATCGACAGGGCGACATGACTATTTCTTAAATTCGACATGGAACATGGAGCTTAGTGACATGAAGAAAAATATAAACGACATGACAGGGGCTATTTCTTAAATTGACACGGACATTAAAAATATAGGGACATGCGACATAGCCTTTTCTTAAATTCGACATGGGACATAGGAACCCCCCATCTACACCCCTACGGCTTACTAGACTTACCAAAATATCCGACAAACGTTGCCTTTGTAGATATAAGCCTTACATGACTGTAGCAACTTTGGTACATGTGATAAGGTAGAATGTAAACTTCACTACCAGTATCTAGCTTGAATGAAACCTTTTTGTCTTCTACATTCAGCGGCACCCTTTTCTCTGTTTTTCGACTGACTGAATGTTACAAACATGTACATCATTTGACGCTTTGCTATGAACACTAACAACTTCGGGTGTACTAACGGTTATGGTCTCCACAAAAAAGTTATATAAATCATATTCTTCTTCAGCTTCGACTTCATGTACATTAAGTGATCTACATTTTCGGGCGAAATGACCTTTCTTTTAACAGGGACCACTACCAAAACTATGAGTAACATGACCACAATTACCACACGGCTGGTTGTTTTCTGTCTTCGGACCGGGGCCTTTGCCATACTCACGGCCTCGTCCTCCCGAACCACCACGTCCGCTCCCACGGCTCGATCCACAACCACGACCTGAGCCACAACCATGGCTCGCCCCACGACCACAACTCGACCCACAACCTTGGGTTTGCTTGTACATGTCATCCACGCTTGCCGCGTTGGTCATCATAGTGCAAATTTTGTAAGTGGATATAATATTGGGAGCTTTATCTAAGGTTAGATTGTCTTCGTCGTACAGTTTATCTTTAAGCTTTTCGTTTGGCAACATACCTCTTACAAGCTGATAAAAAAATAATTTTATCTTCCTGTACATTGAAATTGCAAATTGCATAGTGCAAATTTTGTAAGTGGATATAATATTGGGAGCTTTATCTAAGGTTAGATTGTCTTCGTCGTACAGTTTATCTTTAAGCTTTTCGTTTGGCAACATACCTCTTACAAGCTGATAAAAAAATAATTTTATCTTCCTGTACATTGAAATTGCATGTTTCTGCTAATTTTCGGAGCGCACTAACAAACTGTACACCAGACTCACTGGGCTGCTGCTTCCTCGCAAAGAACCTGTTTCTTTCAATGAGCTTGTTTTACTTTGGGATACAATGGGCTTCGAACTTTGCTCTAACTACATCCATTTTGTACTTATCCCCTTCTTCGTCGAAGTTAAATGTGCCATACACGGCCTGACCCCTTGACCCTAGGGTATTCAATAAACAACAAACTTGCCTCTTCTGTGGTTTTTCATCTAGACCTGTGGCACACAAAATAAAAAAGTCAAACTCGGAGATAAACTTTCTCCACTGCTGGGCAACATTGCCCTGAAAATCTAGCTCTTTTGGGGCCTTGAAAATACTGGCTGACATGGTTGACTGTATACTTTAGCCACTAAAAAAATTCTGACAACTGACAATTCTGTCACAAATGTGATGACTACACACACTGTGTCTCAAAAGGGGTATACAAACAACTCGCATGCGTTACAACATGCTGTACCAACACCTAAGAGTGAAGTGACACTACTACCTGTGTCAAAACATACTGACACTGACACTTGTATCAATAAAACTATGTTGACAATACACAATGACACTTGACTGAATGTCAGAATAGGTAAACTTACAGCTTAGGGTGGATTAGGAGTTACAGTGGACATGGTCTACACTTTACAGACTCATGTGGTGGTTGAAAATACAGTTGACAGTGAGTTGACAATGCTAAACATAGGTTGACACCTTCTTGACACCATGTGCTCTGACTACTGATCACCAAAAATACAAAATAATTATAGGCAATGTCAATATGAATCTTTCGGTCAGATTACAAGTCAACAACTTACTTTACCCCCTTACATCAAAATTACTTTGGTTGCCCACCTTTAACATCATGAAAAATAAATCAGGAATAGCTCCTGTGGGGCTTAATATAGATATTTTATACTAAAACTCTACTAATTTCCTTTTTATAGACGTTGTGCAGGTGGCGTCACAACACCAAGAAAGGGCATGGACGCCACATTGGTGATCAGTCAAGAATTAGTGTCATATACATCTCATAAATCTTTGACATTATATTATTTACTTTAAAATTTAAAGATAAGATTAGATTTAATGATTTAATATTTTTTTCATTTAGAATTCATTAACTCTAGATTTCTCTAATAGGCAGGTGGCCATGATGAGCATGTGCTGATCACCAAAAAGTGGCCACTTTTTATTGAAAGCTGGTGATTCCAAACCTGTCACCATGTAATGTGAGGATTTCCCTTAAAAACATATAAAAAGACGCTGTCGCTACTTCGAATATCCCTAAGACATCTGTAGCATTATTAGTTCTTGGTGCGAACGCTATCTGCAGAGAATTTCATTGGAAGATATCTATTCTACTATTATGTGCAGGTTTTCCTTAAGTTGATAACCCTAAGAACCCTCAGCTTCATATATTTTAGACTTAATGGGAAGTGCAAGGATTTACTTCTATAAGATTTTATGTTATTCTATAAATTAAGTTGATATCTGAAATAAGAAACGTAATTATACCACTGCAATAACTAAAAATACGCTTAATTGATTTCCACTTGAGCTTAGATATATCTGGCACATGTGAACCGCCATCTACCTGTACAATAGCTCAGTGGAAAATTACTGAAAATGAATGTGAAGGGTCCCTGATTGGGAACACATCTTCTTCATTTCCTAAAGATTATCAAAACATGAATTGTACTTGTAAAAATACTGAGACAAAACTCGCGTCAAAACCTCGCATAGGGAACACCAGAAATGGTTTTCACACAATCCCAAGTACTACTCGAGTTTGTTACACGTGGTTATCTTCACATATCCGTTCTGCACAAACATTTAAAAGTAGGGATTTGTTTGTCGGGATATCAGTAAGTTCAAGGTTTTCCAAAAATATAATTCAGAAATACACGTAGCTTTCAGAAAACAAGTATATCTAATGAATTTTACCTCCAAGAACTACGAATAATAATTATTGTTTTTAAATTTGTCAGACATGACTCACAGTCGGAATCACGGAGAGCTACATTTTTGAGCTGAAAAATATCAAAATCCCCTCAAAAATGGTCATGTTCAGTCAACTCTTATGGACTTCTGCTGAATCTGAGCCTGAATAAAAGTTATGTCTCTAAACGCATGGATTTCTGGTATTTGTTAGCTAGAATAGTGTAGAATGACTATATTAAGTTTCAGGACCAATGATAGATTAGAAGTGTACGTTGCTAGGGTTTTATTGGAGGACCGCAGTAGCGCGCAGTAAGATAAACTTTGAACTCATTTTTCTCAGTTTCTTATACCCACATAGGCACGGTTCCTCTTATTTTCACTGCAACTTATCTCAGGCCCTAGATATCGAATCTAGACATGCTATACCTTGTTTTAAAGCTAAGAATTGGTATTTTCTGATGGTATAACTAACTAAAATTCGTCCCCATGTGACATGCGATTCAATTCGCACAAAACGGGTCACATATTATTTATGATAACTTTGCATTGTCCTTGCATTTTCACCACGATAAAAGGGGCTTTATCATATATATACAGTGAGAAACTTCAGGTCTTGACGTATCCCCCAGTATGTGTAAAATTTTGAGATTTTGATTTTTGTTGTATAAGATTAGGTATTATGATTGAAGAGTGTGATTTTCAGCTGAAAAATGTCAAAATCCACTAAAAAAAATTTTAGCTGTGTTTAGGCATCAATCATGGACACACAATAAGTCTGATCATGATAACACTTATAAATACTGCTGGAAAGTTTGATTCAAGAGGAGTTCAATGGTAAATAGTATGATAATGACCAATTTTGGGAACAGTTCAGGACTTGTATAGTTTATCCCAGTATGTGTAAAATTCTCAGATTTTGATTTTTTCAGTGCACAAAGTAGCATGAAAAGAATTCGAAAAAGTCCCAAAAATCTTTAATAAAAAAAAAATCATAGAAAATCAAGGAATGAACCAATTCAGCAGATCAAAACAGATCTTCTATTCTTTTTTTTAAGCCCTATCACTTGGTTATAACCACAAGGATCTGTGTTAAGTCCCTGAAAACTCTCCGTGATGCCTATACTCACAGTAACACCAAAATTAGGATGAACTGGTAGCCCATACCAGCATGGTCACCCTGGTTTCTATTTTGATAATTATGAAAGTGAGCGAAATGTCCTCAGACAATCAAATTCAAATAAGAGGATCATATTGCGAGCTCTAAAGTTCGCTCTTTGGTTCTTCTTTAGGTTATCAGATGCAAAGATAAGATAGTGAAACCGCCCATACAAATAAAATCTTTAAGATTCCCGCCCATTTTGCTCGAGGACATATTGTCTTTTCCCTCCCCCTGACATGTTATCTTTCAATGGGGTAATTTTTCTAGGGTCATACAGGTTCAAATGACTCTGCAATAGATAAGGCCTGTCTCAAAACGCATCAGTCGATTTCCTTAAGATTGTACTAGAATTCTGTCTTCATGGCTATCGATTTCTGATAATATATGGAGAGCTTTTATGTAAAAGAGTTACGATACCAACTTAAAAAAACAATCACTTCTCATATCTTGTTTGTTAATATCTATACGGTGGGGGCGGAGTGGGGGGCGGAGATACTAATATCACCATTTGCAAGGCCCTTTGTTTCAAAGAGAATGTTGGAAATTGAAAAATTGTTTCTTTCATGCATTTGTCTACGTGTAAGATATGTGATTCGAGATTTCCCGTAACCATATTTCTATCAGTAATTTGTGGAGAAAGAGAAGAAAAATGAGCTCGTCAATCTGAAGTCGCGCACAGATGTCCAATTTAATTTTGAAATTTGAATCTTACGGCTTTTCTGTACGACATTAAATACAAATGTCCATGTCAGGTGCACTCAGATGTATCTTATGGTAATAAACTACATTTCATGAAGAAAAAAAAAAGGGGGGGGTGGGGGGGGGGGGGGAAGGCTCTTTAATTGGATCGGACTAAGATTCGCTTCTATGGTAGCGTCACTTCTCCATTCAAGTCCACTAGTAAAGTTTGCCACAATGTGACGTTTTCACCTGTGGCTCAGTGATTGTGACTCAATTAAATTTAGATGTGATAGAAGATGTTGCTTTTAACTTGTATTTCAATACTATACTTTAATATACTATGGCTTTCACAGAAATTTCCGAAATAACAAATATATCTCACTTATATTGGGTTGTATCACAGTTTAAGGGTCTATAGGTAGTCCATGAATAGAATGGGCCAAATTCTAAAATCCAAAGCAAACAACCCTTCCTTTGCCGACTGACCAGAGGAGGGGGGGGGGGCGCCCCTCCCTTTTCCCGAAAATACAAGTGATCTAGAACAAACAAACTAAATTTCTTAGGCTCTTTTTTAATAATTATTGTATAAAAGATGAAAAGAAAATGCATATAAATGCAAGACTAAATCTTCTGGAAGATAGGATCGTGTGACATGTGCCCAGTGTATAATGTATAGACGCAAGTGTAATGGTGAGAATTTAGATGCAAGAAAGTTACCTACAAGAGCCTATCAGGGACCATTATTTGATATTAAAATACCTACTACTACATATCAGCACAGTGTTATATATCGTGGTTCGAGCCTATGGAATGTTTTATCAGCAAATGAAAGAAATATCCAATCATTTTCATGTTTTAACTATACACAAAATGTTATATGTGCAAAAATAAATAACCAAAATTAAAAATAATTTTGATATGTCCAGTATTATCAGACTGAAGCATACTGAAGCATAGGGTAAAAACTTTGGAAATAAAACAAAATAATAATTGACTCATACTGAAAATTTGAATGTGCATTTACATGCAGGAGACATTACTTTGAATTCATGAAAATTGTTGCCAAGCCGAGAATCGAACACAGTACTTTTCAAAGACAAGCCCTAAAGGATACCCTTACGCTATGGAGGCAGCTGGTTAGAAAGGGCACATTCAATAGTTTTATTTCCATACAAATCTTAATTTAAAATCTATGCATACATATATGTATGTACATGTCTAAGTATATTGCCCTAGAACCCTAAATTCGACACGGTGACATGGCCGTTTTTTTAGGCTTAATGACTTGCGACAAGTGATTTTTGAAAGATAGTGACATGGGACATGCATATTTGTTAATTTTGACATGATGATATGGCCATTTTTTAACTTGACACGGCAACATCCTCATTTCTAAAATTTGACATGCAACATTAGTGCCAAATGCCCACGGGTCCATCCCCCAAAATCTTATACAGCTGGTCCTTATTATCATAGGTGGCCATCTGCACGCTATTGGCAGTGCCATTTAGGTGCACAACCTATTGAACTATATTGGGGTTTGAGGTACTAGCCCAGCACTCTTTCATTTAGATGTTAGTCATTGATAAATATAAGTGTGGTTTCAATCCCGTCTTCTTTTTTTTCTTTTTTTTTTTCTTTTTTCTTTTTTGCCTGGAGTTAGGCTTATCAGGGGTTCTTAGGGTGTCTAGAACCCCGTCAGATTTCTGAAAATGTTTTCCAAGAAAGAAAAAATATTGGAAAGTGTTCTCAATATAACTGGTCAGAAGTTTTGTATGAACCCCCCCCCCCCCCCCCCCAACCTCGGATTTGCCTATTGTTCTTCGTCAGAACACTAAGTCCTATCAAGATTTATTATAGCAACTTGTTAATATGAATTATATCAGATGACTGTAAAATTGTTATTGAACTATTTGTCAATATGACACACATCACTGGCTGTAATTTTGTTAAAAATACTAACTTCTTGAAGATCAGGGGAAACCCTGAAGATGATTATCAAATAAAATGAAATAAAATACAAACCAGGAACCCCCCCGCCCCCTTCTAGGATTTTAGGGATAGGTACACCCCTGCTGTTATGTTATGTGTTGACATCTGTCATAAGATGTTTTTATACATTTGCTGACACCTAGTGACAGGGTGTAGAACTAGAGGTATTACCCATCATGCATTTAGAATAAACCTCACTTCCAGTTCCTGTGTTTACATCTAAACCACCTGCCTTTATTATTCACAATATTATCTACCATAATTCTGATTAATACTACATCATCAGAAGACATAATTTATCATGGTGACAGAAGAAGGGATGCTGATGACACGGAACCGAAAATTTCAAAGAGAAAGACAGACATTTTCATAGGAAGTCAATTTCAAAAAAGGACATTCTGGATTCACCCAGGGAGCACATGGCAGACATGACAGCTGCAGAAAACAGTGCCCAAAGTTAGGTTTGTGGTATATGACAAAGGCCTAAATATAAAATGCACGTGATAAGTGCAGTGTAGTGTATATGTGACAATTTTATAGACACTTTAAGATAGTTTTCAAGCTGGTTTTCTACAATACATGTGGTCATATGCTGACACTATAGGGCCATGTGTGTGTGACATTGACAGTGTGATGTATGCATAGACAGTGCATTATATTCAGTACAGCCAGCATTGATGACCCCATTTTAATCCCCACGCATAAAAGCTGTGGAAGAGGCCTATACCACAAACCATGTTCTACAACATTATTGCATTTGAGTGACATTCCAAGTGCCCAGTGACATTGAATTTGAAACATTGCATCAGTGACAATCAAAAGTGACAGTGCCATTTTACTCTACAGAGTATTTGTGTATTTTACTGATTTGACATTTGCATATTGTCATTTGCTAATACTCCTTGAATTTCAGATCAGACGATTTGGGTATGAATTCTGTCAATTGGTTACACTAAAATACTGTGTGTTATACCTTGTTTTGCCCATACTACTGTGTGTTGACATACATTGTCCCATGTTCACTGCATTGCATTTATGTGACTATTTGCTGTGAATTCATTGACATTACATGCCACTCGTATAATTATTGACATTACCTATTGTGCATTCATTGACATTTTATGCTGTGAGTATATAGACATTGCAACAAACATTTGTTGGTAAGTTCGTACCTAATCTGTCCGAAAAGTGCACACTGTTATGGCTTCTGCAAAATGCAGACATCCAGTGGCACTGGGACAAAGCACAGCAAGATGCTTTTGAGTTGTTGAAAAAGTGTGACGTCAACGCCAGTTTTACAATATTACTCTCTGGATGAGCCCATAACTGTTAGTGTAGACTCATCGTCCTATGGGTTAGGAGCATGTCTGCTCCAGGGCGACAAACCTGTCGCGTTTGCATCACACTGTCTAAATAAGAGTGAGAAAAACTGTGGTCAATTTGAGAAAGAAATGCTTACTATTACATGGGGCTGTGAGAAACTTGGTTCTGCCCCTCCTAGCATCCAGCACATGATGCTGAGAATACAAAAGTATTCCTTACTTGTTGTGTGGCGAAAAGGTAAAGACTTAGTTATCGCAGACACCCTTAGTAGGGTACCACAGCCATACACAGAAACTAGTAAGGTCGAAGGGTACAAGGTCAATTCCGTATGCAATTTGCCGATCAGCAATGTGAGGTTAGCTGAATTTCGTGAAGAGACGAACAAAGACCTTATCCTACAAATGGTACAAAAATATGTTAACCAAGGTTGGCCTGATAGTAAAATTCTAGATGTCCGTCCATATTGGTTTGTTCGTGACAAGTTGTATATCTCCGAAGGTCTTGTTCTTATACTGGAAAAGTTAATTGTCCCTACTTCGCTCCGCCAGTCCATGTTGACAAAAATCCAACCAAGTCATCTAGGTGTTGAAAAATGTACGGCGAGAGCAAAAGATGTATTCTTTTGGCCAGGCATGTTGGCCGAGGTCACGCAAATATGTGAACAGTGTAGCACATGTGCTGACTACCGCTCTAAGCAGCAAAAAGAGCCTATGATTGTATCTGAAATTCCTGAGTATCCATGGCAAAAGGTCGCCAGCGATTTGTTCTCTTTTGATGGTGACGCGTATGTTCTAGTTGCCGTTTATTTTTTGAAGTTTGTCGAATTCACAAAACTAGAGTGCGACACAACGTGTCTATCTGTAGATTATTTTCTAAATGAACAGTTCGCTAGGCATGGTGTTGTAGACTGACTATAATCACCTTTAGTTCATAATAACTTGGTCCAACTTCTGAGTTGCACGTGCGATCGGGAGATGCGGTAGTAAGGACATGTCACCGCTCACGAAGTTCAGGTCTGGCAGCGCGGAAATGACGCCGATACGGAGATAGAGTTCCCGCGTCGTCCTAACATCTCCCCCTTTTAAGAGAGAGATTCCCAATATGAGTCAGTCTTGAAAAGTCTAAAACGTCTTCATTTTGGGTGGTGGAATGCCCTTGTTCACACAAAGGGACGATCTGACTGGCGGTGGTGGAGGAGCCAGTGCTGTGGCTCTGACCGGCGACTCTGGAGCCGCAGGTGGCTGCTGATATGCTACGGGAGCTGGCAGAAGTGGCGCTGGCTGGACTACCAAGTCCTCGGCAGGTAGGTCCAGAGGTGGTGGCATTTGGGTGCCACTGAAGATGTGGTCCGGGTGACGTCGGACCACTTTGTTGTCGCGGGTGTCCCTGATGATGTAGCCCTTACCACCAAGGTTCTCAGTAATAACCCCTGGCAGGTTTTTGTCTCCACGACCGGTGAAATAGTACACCATATCCCCGGCATTGAAAACACGCTCCTTGGCATTTTTATCATGCCGGTCCTTGTGACTCCTCTGCTTGTCAAATATCTTGGATTTTAGATCCGGCCTTACCAGATCCAATGGGCATTTAATACAGCGCTTAAAAAGTAACCCTGCCGGTGAATGCCCCGTCGTTGATTGTGGTGTACCTGAACAGGAATCGGTTCACCCTGCTCTGTACGGATCCACCACTAAGCTTCTTTATACCGCTCTTAAAGGTCTGAACAGCACGTTCCGCCAGTCTATTTGATGAAGGGTGGTATGGCGCGAAAGTAAGGTGTTGGATACCATTTGCTGTCATGAAGAAATGGAAAGTCTCACTTTTAAATGTGGGACCATTGTCTGTGACCAGGACATCCGGAATTCCGTGGGTCGCGAAACTACTTCGTAGATTTTCAATTGTAGCTTCCGATGTGATGGTCGTCATCATAAACACCTCCATGTATTTTGAGTGGGCGTCGACCATAATCAAAAACATGTGTCCTAAGAATGGTCCGGTAAAGTCTGCATGTATGCGCTACCAAGGCTTCTCGGGCCATTCCCATGGGTGCATCTCGGTGCTTGGTGGGCGGTTTCGGTGCTCTTGACACACCATACAGCCCGAGACCAACTTCTCGACACCGTTATCGATTCCGGGCCAGTTCACATAACTACGAGCCAACGCGCTCATGCCCGGATGCGTCTCGTGTAATTCCTCCAGGATTTTTGTTTGGCCTGGAGCGGGTATCACAACCCTGGATCCCAGTAGTACACATCCGTCTTGCAGACTCAGCTTTGCGCGTCGATGGTAATATGATGATTGTTCCTCAGAACGCACGGAATCTGGCCAGCCCTCCTGCAGAAGTCATACAACCGGGTCCTTCCGGGTCCACTCCTGGATCATCACGGAAGTAACGGGTGTTGCGTCCAGCTGTTCCAGTGACAGGATCACATCTGCTGGCACCTGTGACTCAACCTGCATCCCAGGCGCAGGGAACATGACATGCAGTCCGCGTTCTCGAGCTCGACTCCCTGTCGATACACGCGTGTATAGCTGAAACCTGCCAAGGTCACAGCCCAGCACTGCACTCTCGGTGACGACATGAGGGGTATCGGGCGGTCAGCTCCTAGTAGCCTGAGTAGCGGCTTGTGGTTCGTCTGGATCTTAAAGCTCCTCCCTTCCAGGTACTTTTTCACTCCGAACACTACTGAAAGTCCCTCCTTATCTAATTGAGAGTAGCGCCTCTCAGTCGCGTTGAGCTTCTGCGACGCGAAAGCCACAGGTGTTTCCACACCATTTTCCACGTGTGACAGGACCACTCCCACGCCATAAGGGGAAGCGTCACAAGACAATACTATTAACTTGCTTGGGTCGTAATGTGTCAACACGGGAGCACTTTTCAACATTTCCTTAGACAACCTGAACGCTTTCTCACGCTCCGGAGACCATTTATACTCCACGCCCGTCCGCAGCAGTTCGTGAAGTGGCTCCAAAACGGTACTCACGTTAGGTAGGAACCGGTTGTAATAAGTGAGCATGCCCAAGTACGACTTGAGTTCCCCAACACACATCGGGGCGGGAGAATCCATCATTGGTTGGATACGCTCCGTAAGGGTCTCCAAACCCTCACTCGACACTTTGTACCCTAGGTACTGCACCTCAGGCATGTCAAACTCACACTTGGCTTCCTTGAGTGTGAGTCCTGCATCACTTAACCGGGTGAGGACATCCCCCAAGTTATGCTCGTACTCCACTTGGGTCTTCCCGGTCACAATGACGTCATCCAGGAACATGGCTGTCATCGGCACGCCTTGCAGAATACCATCTATGGCACGCTGGAAAATCGCAGGTGCTGATGCCATGCCATCACTTAGCCGCTTGTACTTTAACAGCCCCTGGTGGGTGTTTAACACCAATAACTCCTGACTCTCCTGGTCCAGCTCCACCTGCTGGTACGCGTGGGAGAGATCAAGTTTCGCAAACCGGACTCCATCTTCCAACTTAGTGAACAGGTCTTCCAGGGTCGGAGTGGGTAAATCTCCTTCCGCAGAGATTTGTTGACAGTCACCTTGTAGTCCCCACAGACCCCCACGGAGCCATCATGCTTAAGGACAGGTACTGCCAGCGACGCCCACTGAGAGTAGCGCACTGGTTCCAGAATCCCAGTATCCTGCAGGCGCTTGTACTCAATGTCCAGCTTACACCGCATGTAGTAGGACACAGGTCGGGGTTTAATAAAAATTGGCACACTGTCAGGTTGACTTCCACGTGAGCCTTGAACCCTTTAAGTCTCCCAGGTTCCTCCCAGAACAGACTGGGAAACTGCTGCTTAACCATCGCTGCTTCACCGACGTGGCACACCGGGTGCTGCTGCGCAATCTTCTTCCAGTTCAGTCGCAGCTGGCTTAACCAATTATGGCCTAACAGAGCTGGCTGCTTACCCGGTGTAACCAGTAACGGGAGGTAACAGGTCTGACCCTCGTACACGACCTTAACCTCCGCCTCGCCTCTCAGGGTGATGACCTCAACAGTGAAGGTCCGGAGCTTGACCCGTGAAGGATGGAGTACCAGCGGAGAACCCCAGTCGGACAGCTGATTCTCCCTGATTACCAAGAAGGTCTCCCCCGAATCCACCTCCATCTCCAGGTCGACATTGTTGACACTTACAGTCACTTGCCATGGTGGCGAACCACGAGTCGTATTCACCGTGAACATGGAGCAAGCACCCAATATCTGTGTTGAATGCACCTGAGTATCGTCGTCGTCGGATCCCTCTTCATGGGTCTTGCCCTTTTTCTCTTCCCCCGAGGCTTTAATCGGACACACAGGAACAAAGTGTCTGGGCTGTTTGCACCTATAGCACGAAGCATCCTTAAACTTACAGTCTCCCGACAGGTGCTTGAAACTGTTACAGTGACTACACTTAGCCTTATGCTTAGCTTGCTGGTTACCGTGACCTTTACATCGTTGCTTGTCGACTTTATGGACCGCAGTACTACTCGGCACAAACTCCTTGGCCTGGGACATCTCACACGTGTGTTCAAAAGTTAATCCTTCCGTTTTTAACAATCGGTGCTGAATCCGCTCGTGGTTAAGGCCACACACAAAACGGTCACATAATGCCCGGTTCAGGTGGGTCCCAAAATTACAGTGTATTGACAGTTTTTTTAGAGCCACAATGAAGTCGCCGTACCAGCTACATTAAACCAGCTTTGCCCAAAACCTATTACTTTGGGAACTTTGGACCCAAAACCCTAGTATATGCATGGTTTGGTGAATCTAAGGTATTCAGTACTTCCATAAAGTGGTCGAGAGGAGGATTTACCTACATATTGAGGAAACCCAAGGCTACAAACTCGGAAATCTGTCCCAATGCGTAAAAGGTAAACAAATAAACAAAGAATCATGGCGGAGGCCGGCATTCCAACCACCGATACACGCACTACTGCCAACGACAACAACCCTGATCGCAACCTGAATGCATCAAACTGCTCAGATAAGTCATCTTACGTACAACATGCTAACGATAATACATCAACCATAAATGTTGCCACACTAAAATCATTTATTGCAGATAGCTCTAGTGACAGTTCGGAATCAGATGAATATGCTGACCCAGAGGAGGTTGGTAAAAATACCCCTAGTTCAGTTAGATCCCCCACACACAACATTCCTTGCTATGTTTGATTCGATCAGCAACCAGTTAAAATCCCAGGGCAAAACCCTAAAAAACTTATCACTGTCAGCTACAAATACCCAGAAATCAGTGGATGTTGCCCATGAAAATACAAAGGAGTTGCAGAAAAGAGTTGTCAAGTTGGAAAAAGAAAATAGGGAGTTACATATAGCAAATGAAAATACCAAAAGAGCCACCAGAGACTTAAACCGAAGATTAGATGATATGGAAACACAATTTGCTCAGTTTGACCAAATGAACAGGAGGAAGAATATCCTAATCACTGGGATACAAGAGACACTGAATGAAAGTTCCATTGATATCACACTAGACATTCTCACGAAAATAAATCCAGACACCCAGAAAGAAGATTTAGATTATACACAAAGGATCTATAGGTTGGGTGGACAACAGAGGCCTATACTGGTAGTCCTGAAATCAGTATCAACATGGGATCAACCGATGAAAGGAAAAGGGGACCTGAAGAGACTGGCAAACTACAGATCAATATGGTTAAATGAGGACTCAAACCCCATTGTATTCAAACAAAAGGCAGAATTGAGATCAGTTGCTAAATTAGCAGCTAGGAAGGGTTATGAAGTCAAGCAAAAAGGAACGGGAATCATTGTAAATGATAGGTACTATCCTCATAACAAAATGGATCAACGACCTGACGATATCAAGCTGAGCAACACGAAAACCAGGGAAACAGACAATGCCATAGGGTTTCAAGGCCATTTGGCACCCCTATGAAATATGTATGAATGCCACTTCGAGTTGGATGGTCTGGTATTTACCTCGGCAGAACAAGCAATCAACTACCTGAGATGTATATTTGCATGGAATTTCAAGCTAGCGTAGCAGAAAATAGATACAACTAACCCATACACTGCAGAGAGATTGGGAAAATCGACCAGAGTACAGGGATGGCAGGATGTTGATCAGGGAGAGGTGAAAAGGGTTATGATTGCCAAGTACACTCAAAACCCAACCCTTATGAATATATTACTGGCCACTGGCACAAAGAGCATTTTAGAGTGCACAGCTGATCGCCCCCTGGGGCGCCGGGATATATATAGACAGCAAGCTTTTTGGCACAGGCCAACATCCGGGCTAGAACATGACAGGACTGTCACTGGAAGAGATACACACAGAGGAGAGAGCAAAACGCGCCGTGGAACCCAAACATTTACAACTGGTAGAAGGGGCAACCGACGGAGAACACACCCGGCAGAGACGAACGACTGAACCTACAGATGCTTGAGAACAACAACTCCCTCCGAGTGTGTGAAGTGACAAAGCGGCAGAAGCTACAGGGAACAACAAGTCGTCCGCCGGACCACCGGTTGGACTCAGCCTCCCCGCGGTGCCCGCACGTACACGCGCCCATACGCACAGCTAAGTTCCTCTATCCATTTGTACATAACATTGTATATATGAACTGTAAATATACTAAAGAAGGATAAATATGTCTGTCCTCCTGATGATGGACTCAAGAGGAAAGGGTCTGCAGGACTTAAAACGTGTGAGTGCCGGGTATATTTTGTGTACAGGTAGTTAGCAGGGTGGACACCCGACGGCTTTGTTATAAAGCGCACTAGAGACTGAGAACTGAACATTTCAGAAGTCTGATTATCGCGGGTGGGATATGCGACATAACTGAATTGGATGACACTAGGAGAGCTGTGGTACGAGTAAATAGGGTATACTTTCCATGCATGAATTAACATACATTAGCATAAATTAACGTATCACATGGACACAGTTGACCAATCAGAGAATGAGGTCAGATGGTGACCTCTTTAACTAGGTCATCATGTGACTCTATTAACCAATCAGAGAACATGACTCGTTAACATATCAGAAACAAGGTGTTGAATAGCTGGCCATCTTTGAATATGAGATCGATTCATGCTTTAGACTTTCTCATTATTTTGAGGTTAAACAAGTTCAGATTACATATAACCAGAATGGGTCCCTGCCATTCCTTTTGGGTTTCTAATGTATTGGAAAGGTAAATTCAAGTTAAGATCTTCCCCACTATTTGCTACCTCTCTGAATCGACGTTACAGGCACCTCCTCATGGTAGAGGTCTATTACCAAATTATTGCACCCTAGTGTTGAGACTTGTAACACCGGGTTGTGCAGGTTCGAATCCTTCCACATCCAACGTTTCCCTTTTTCGTCTTTGAGTGTAACCTAAACAACACTCTGCATTAAATAACCATGTATAACCTTACTTTTATTTAGGTTGTTGTGGGTGCTACGATAAGAGGGTTGCTGCTCAGAGCCTCTGCTCTATCCTCATGATGGTGTAATTTTTAATAAAACACTGAACACCCACCACTTTTTCGTCTTTCATAACACTTTACATTGCGTTTTCTATTCCTCAATTGAGAATGTTTCACACACCATTGGCATCAAGAACCAATGTTATGCATCTTAGGTTATGCAACTGATATCAGCCTGAGGCCAAGGCCCAAAGGGTCGGCCGAGAGCTGGTATCGGGGTCCCGGTGAGGGGTGATAACCACCAAAGTACTCTCTTCAAGGTTGTTTATGGATTTATCATACCTTTTCTGTTAGATCTGAGCTCTCAAGGAAGGATGCACAGCAATCAGTGATGGTGGGGCTGTGATGCTGCACTTTTTTTTTATGATTTTCATATAATGTTATATGTTATATGTTAGATTTTTGATTTCTTAATGATTTCATCTTTGTTATAAATTTTAGAAAAATAACTGTTATCACCGAATTTCGTAGTGCCCTGTACTATACTCTTAACTACTAAACTTGTATCACCCTAAGGTATAATAACTATATATATTGTGAGAAAATATTTTGAGGGGAAAGTATGTTATTTCAGATGGTAGGAGCCTTTAAGTTTTATTTCCCTCCACCATTCAATATTCTTTGTATCTACTGGTTTCAATACCAGACTGATACCTTACTTGCCTTATGTTAGGATAAACGAGCCTCACTTAGCTTAAAGTGATATCATTATTTGTTGAAAACATATGGTCCTTCCTCCTCATTATTTGTATCAGTCTCAGTATCAGTACTAATAGCAGTTCTGTAAATCACATAGCATGAAAACAGTAATGTTTTCATAATGTAATAAACATTTAACTTTCCTCAGATAATGAACACCACAACATCATCACAAGACTCTTGAGAAAAAGGAAAAAACTATTGACATCAGCATTAAACATATCCTTATACTATATAGACCTAGGTGTTTTCATCTTTGGAGAAAAGTTTTCCCGTGTTTCTAGCTCCTCCAATTCTTTTTTGCAAATTGACTACAACAGGAGACTGAGTTGTTTTTGGAAGTGCCCCACCTGATTCTGGTTTTCCTGCCATATCGCTGGCGCCCTTTGAACTCAAAGTATGTTCGTGTTCTGCAATAAGAGCAAGCCTAGTTTCCGCATCCAAATCACATAGCAGGCATTTGTTGCCCGCTGGTGGATAATATTCCACCTTACACTGGTTGCAATACTTTTTAGGCGACATAGGCTCACAAGAAAAAAAGAAAGAAATTTCACAAGGTCTTAGTGTGGTGGGGCAAAATGGCAGACTGATTCCACCTGCAGTCCAGTCTGAGTGATATCACTTCCTATGACCTTGACCCCACCACTGGGTATAACATCCTGTTGCTTCTGCTACTACCGTTTAGACTTGTATAATGCTTCCTTGTGTCTTCATGACACTTCCCATCAATTTAGAGGGTTGTGGTTGTGGTTCTAGTTTGCAGATACGCAATCGCCTAGCATTGTTTGTACTTACATGCCAGACACAACTGCTCCTCAAAGGTGCCTCTAGACATACCCACTTTGCGGGAAGGTGAGGAGACAGAGAGAAATATTTTCGGGAATATTGAGAGAAAAAAATTTAATTAAAAAAACTAGTAGAAATCTAGGGTGAACAATAGTATTGAGATAAAATATCAGCAAGAAAAATCCTAGTAGCAATCTAGGATGAAAAAAAGTTGTAGAAATCTAGGGTAAAAAATTGCGTTAATATTGAATATAAATATTATTGAAAAAAAATACTTATAGAAATCTAGGATAAAAAATCGAGTTAATATTGAATAAAAATATTATTGAGAAAAATACTTATAACAATCTAGGGTGAAAAAAAGTATTGAAAAAAATGAGGGAAAACACACTATTTAGGAAAGAGGAAGAAAAACTAACATATTTTCGAAAAAAACAAACAAACCAACAAAGAAACAAAATAGATCCAAACATGTACGTAGGGTGGATGGGTGTAAAAAAAGGAACGAAACAAACAACAAAAACCTACACCTACACACAAACGGCATGGGGGTGAAAAGCAAATGGACATGAAGGGATGGGCATGAAGGGTTTATGAAAATGGGAAAAGGAAAAGGGATTATCTTTGGTTTTCAAGTTGGCTCTCCGAGGAGTGCCTGTTCTGTTGAATGACTGTCCAGCCAGTCCAGGTTCAGGACTCACATGGTTTTCTAGTTGTAGTTGTAGATTGGGAAAGTTGGTGAGAAAGCATTGATAGCGAAAGCAGTGACTAGCTCACTGTTACAGCCACCACCTTCAGTCTCAGATCTCAGGGTAACTTGCACCACTACAGTGGTGACAAAATCACACTCTGAAGATCAGTGGCCGATCTCACAGTCACATTTTTTTTGACTCGATAATTGCCGCCTACGAAAGGGATGTTAACATATTTGTAGGGAAACATCAACATTGCTTTTATGATAGGTAAAACAACATCTCTGTGTATGAAGACTAATAAATTAGTTTCATTAATTTTTAATACTGGTTTCCTGCACTCAGTAATGAAGCTAAGGTTCTCGTTTTGAATGATTGTGTGTTTTTGATAAATGTTTTAAAGCCCCGTGGGTAAGCTTAATAGAGCAAACCAACTTGGTTTTTCGTTGTTGAAATATTTTAGTGGGTAACTTGGCTGGTTTACACAACTAATCTATTTCAACAGGCGGCAATCTTGGAACAAAATGTTGTGGTGAATGTAACCATATCCTAGCACCTCATGATCCCTACAGATCTTTCTCACCTTGTATTGTCTCCCAAAAGTTTGGCCTCCGACGTGGTCAGAGGTTGTAACCGTGAGGGTCTTATAATCTCTGGGACTGGCCACCCATGGAACAGCAGGCACACCATATCTCCAAAGTTTGGATTGATAATAAGAGGGCATCTTTCTCACGAGCGACTGATGACCAAATCAAGCCATTAAGGATGTGCTCACATATAGGTCTTGATCTGTACATTCACCACCAACAGATTCTCATTAATAAACATTGTGAGCTACTTCTGATCCAGCTCTCTCCAAGCCATTAATCAATGACATAAGGATAGCGAAGGAGTTTAGAGGTGGCTTGCTGTATTCAGGCCATATTTATGGTGGCATAGTTGAAGTTACAAGATATGTAACATACTGATTATATATCATTATGAAAAAAAGATACAAAAACTGTGAATCTTGAATTGACTTTTCCAGTTTGTATTTTTGAAGTAATTAAAGATGTTGAAGGTACTTCAAACTTGACAACAGTGTTGATTGACAGTGTTGATTATTTATTCAATAAGACATTTAGATAATATGGAAGCAGATCGACATGTTTTGACTGTTGACAGGCTTCATCACGATCATTGCCTTTTTGAATAATATTATTGATATCTTATTACCTCTTCCAGTCATCAACGCAAAATTTGGATATACATTTTTTCTTCTCAAGGAAAATGTCTGAAATTTAGGTCTCACTGGTTTGCAACTGACTTATCATTATGTTAGGGAGGTAGAATCTGATGTTCAGTGGAATGTTCAGGATTCTTAGTCTAAGGGGAATATTTCTCTCATGGTGGAACTAATCATAAATGATGTATGTGTGGTCCAGTCTGCAAAAGTGGCATTTACACAATATACACAAAATTAGTTCACACCTTCATTGTATAGCAACATCCCACGAAGAGATGGTCTCTTAAGTGTTTGAGGGGACACTGAATTCTTTTGTCTCCCCCACCGAAGAGCCAGCTCAACGCATCAAATTTATGATTTGATATATTTCTACTTATCATTTTGGTCAATCATTTTTTAATATTCAGACAATCTATGTGATAAAATGCTTAAAACACACATAGAATGAAACAACGTTTTTGACAATTTGCTGATAAATAAATTGATTTCATGTTGTTTTTTGATTGAACAAGACAATATTTTGCATGGTTTAACAGTAACTATTGTTTACGTAGTTTCCATGCCGGCCAGCACCATATTGCCCTGCGGGAAAATGATATTTTTGATTATTTCCCTCTGGGGAAATATTGCTGACCATTACCCAACATTTGCCAGCGAGAAAGGACAATAATGAAGGTATAGGTGCTACGAAGTTGGTATAGAATAAATGATGCGATTGATCTTCCTTCACATCAGACTTTGAACATCTTTATATTGACTAAAATAAATCCTATCCATCCAAGGGTGTCATGTATGAAGGTGTTGCATCAGTATTCTACACTTGTTCATGTTATATTACATTGTGGTGTCACTGAGACTTTATTTTAATGATTCAGAATGGCATTGTAGTTAGCTACTACTGTCAGGTGCTTGCAGTATTATTATAATATGCATGGGCAGTTATCATAAGATGTAATGTTGCTTGCTGATATAGTATATCACACATAGGTTATATATTCCTTATTGTATAGTCATGAGCTGGACTTTGGGTGGAATACATACACAAAGGATAACGAAAAACATATATGATTTGAATTTATCTTTATTTCATTTCTGCTATAAAACCATATTTCTCTCACATTCTCATAGAAATTTCACCTCTGTTGGTCTTACAACAATATAAAGCAAAGCACTAGTAAACACTCCCCTGTGTTTTCATATATAAATACATTAGCAGCAATGGTTACACATCAGTATAATACAAAAACATAGGAGTACATAGTGTGCTGCCTTTACAAAATCAGAAAGTCATGATCGTATGATATGGTGTACAATTGCATAATTATAAACACAGTTAAGCCATATTTGATTTTAATCAGATGATCATGTGAAGCATGATTCTAATATTCTCTAATTCCGTTTACATAGTTAATGTAGCCTATAGCGTTGTATTTTGTCAGATACAGAAGTATTTCATTATCAAGTGCTAGATACTATCAGGTGGTTAATGTAAGCCTTTTATGGATATACAATGATAATCAACTGTACAGCAATACAAAATCAAGGCATATTCATGAGCATAAATTGATATGCTCTGGGTACAAATTCATACAAAATTCATATCAGCATTACTAACAGAGGCTTTACCGCCATCATAGAACTTTACTGACAAACATGATATCTTAAGGCTGTATTCCACGATGCGTTCAGTGGAATTTGCGTTCCCTAAATTACAGGAACGCAAGTTGTATGCATTTCAGATACCAATATCTTATTAAGTAAGGGCACGTTTCTCGCTAGGTGTATTTATAATGCGTTTCTCACATCTCACAATACATAAGATTGGATGTTTCAAAAGTCTGAAACCCAACCATGAAAAATTCTAAATATCTAAAGGTACGATCTTAAAGGTACGACCAGTGTGAAACTCCCCCTAGGTCTCCCCTTATACAATTTTATATATTTGTGATAATTTTCAAAGCTCATTCTCAAATTATTGCTTGCCAATCCCTTAACTGCCATTTGCTCTGATATCAGAAATCGGGGGCATGATTTGTTTGATATTGAATATCTGTTTTGACTTTCTACAAACTTGTATCAAAAGCATCAAGGTTAAACAGCGACAAATATTCTCAGAGGAATGTAAATTGAGAAATTGGTAAAGAAAATTTAGCATACAGTGCAAGCATCGACTGTAGTTTATATTTTTTCTATATCACAACAGTGGGGATAGAGGAAATTAATACACCCTCCATAATCGTTCCATCAAAACGTCTGATTTAGACATTGTGAACCTTGACCTCTAGTTGCCTTAAGGGCCATACCCACTAGGTGACTTTAGCAGCAACATGCGACGGGCAACTGGGAGAATCAGCCGATTCTCAGGGTCGTCTGTTAGTATAGTACATTGGGATGTGTATGTTTGATCTGAATCAGTGCTTAAGTCGGCTGATTCTACCCTTAGAATCAACCAACTTTAGTGCCTATTAGTCTGCCTATTGTGTAAAAATGTCCTAGTGGGTATGGGGCTTTACTTTCGCAACGAATGGAAATTCTGGCTAATTTTCATGATTGAAATACCTAAAACGGATTTGAAGAACAATCAATTAAATTCATGAACTCATATATTACCAAAAGGGTGCAATGTACAGTGATCGATAATATTACATCAAATCTCTTGCCTCTAATATATTATAGTACTGCACAGGGCTCTATTCTTGGCCCTTTAATTTTCATTATTTACGTAAATGACTTATTTAAGTTACTGGATCGACAGGCATTTATCATTTTATGATGCCCAGTGTAAATTAGATCTCCTCGTGAAATGGTGTTGTCAAAATAAGTTGACTATAAATGAGGACAAAACTAAATACATGTTGATAAACTATAGTTCAAATTCTCCTATTTCGAGTGTTGAACTGTGTATTGGAAATGTGAAATTGAAACAAGTCCATGTTTATGAATATCTGGGTATTCATCTTGATGATAAGTTATCAATGAACGCTCACATTGATCACATTGTAAAAAAGGTGCAAGACAAACTGGGTATTTTTGCCAAAATTAGGAGATTTCTAAGTGTGAATATTGCTCTAACTGTTTGTAAAACGATGATATTATGCCATTTTGATTATGGTGATTTTTTAATAGACTCCGGAAATGCTGATAAAATACATAAATTGGATAGACTTCATCATAGAGCCATCAGGTTAATCAAATATAGTAAATCTACTATTTCAAGGTCTGCGATTGACATGTTGTATTGCAAATATCGCATTGATTTTCTAAAAATACGAAGAAAACGTGGCTTGTTAAAAATCATGTATGGTCAAAGTAAAGCGGCTATTGATATTTATCAGCCTAAACACAATAAAGCATTGCAAAGTGATTTACAAAATGCTGATGAAAACCGATTTAAATTACTCGTAAAAAATATTACATTTCCTTAGTAAGGATTTACATAAGCATATATTTGTATATGATGTTGGTGTCATACAATTGACCGCTACAAATCTGGTAATTAGTTATCCAGACTGTAAAATAGTAAAACTTAATATATTGTATCTGATAACTTGACTTGAATTATTTGTATGTATGTATGTATTATTGCTATCGGTGGAAGAACTTGATGCATCAGGAATCGATGAAATAAAATATAAAAAAATAATGATAATAAAAAAAACCCGCCCAAATACGACAGTTCGAGCTAGCTTAGGTTACCAAAATCAGAAACAAATGTAATTTGATTGATATGAAAACCAGGAAGTCGATAAAAACCATAATTACCTGCCAGTAGGATTGCAGCATTCAATGCAAACGCCTCACTTCAGACACATTTAGTCAATCACACTGATTGACAAACCATACTTTCCAAAGAATCAATGCAATTGTAATCATTAATTGCAAAAAAAGTAGTAAATACATCATATTTACTTATATTTATTACTTTGAAATTGTCTAGATTAAATGATGTATTATATGATTTTATTACATCATTTCTAGTGGTATTAGCAACTAGCCTGGTGCACCAGTGAAATTCTTTGAAATTGCCAACATTGACCTAGTATGAACCAGAAGATCATTGATTCGTGCTATCCCATTGGACTAGTAGGAAAAATTGTTGAGGAAAACCCCTGTTGTCGCTAAATGATTTCTGAACTTGTTCTACTTACTCATTCAGAAATCACCATGTGACATGTCGAATCTGCACCCCTGTCTTCACATACTAGCACAGTTTTATATATTTAGCTTCATCAGGATATAACACTACATACTTACTCTACTTTCCCTTTACTGCCTAAGAATAGCATTTCTCATGCTCCACAGGACCTTTGGCATCCCCTGTTCTGAGTTGTATGGCACAAGCCAGACAAACCAGTCCTCAGGGAGAACCCAATGCAGAGTGCGTACAGGGAACATGAGGGCATGGGCAAGGGTCGGAGACATGAGGTCAGTGTAGCAGGAGGCAAGGACGCCATCAACAATGATTGATCCACTTGGGGTGTGGGGGCAGAAAATCCCGGCAGTGAACCACTCATTGCTGACTTCCGTCACTTTGACAGACCTGACAGTGCCTGCCTGCTGCTTTCCTTCACCACATGTAAACATCACGTCTCCTGCTTTCACATCTCTGGCAGGTTTTAACTGACCCACCTGTCCTACGTGAACCAAATGACCAGGGGACAACCTCAGCACTTTCCCGTCCTCTGTACTGATGGACATGAAGCACCCCACCTCATCTCTAGCAGCATGACTAAACATGATGACCCTTTCATACTTTGTTTGACCCAGCTGGTTTGCCACAACAACCTCATCATTGAGCAATAGATCTTCCATTGCCTTTGGACCAGATGGAGTGCTCACTATAGCTCTTGCAGGAAAACATAATTTCATCTCATTCTCAATTGTCGAATGATCTAAGAGGCGGCTACGATTTTCTTGCATCACTTTTCCAACCATCGACAGAACCATACGAGCAGTCAGCTTTCGTTCTTGTTCAGAATACTTTATGTCAGCTTCTTGCAGGTCTTGCGTTTCAAGCTCCACCAAGACTACCCTGCTACTGATTTTGTCAACAAACTTTTTAAAGTCTTCAGACTCACGCGCATTTTGAAGGAAGGAGTGGACTGTGTCATTTGAATAATTTGAAGAAGCATGGGTGGCCACCAACATGCAATGTTTGATTGATGCTGTGTCTACTGAAACCATCTGAAGTAAAAGTTTTTACAAAATAAAATAACTTTTCCTTATATATCTGATCTGTCAAATAAATGATGACAATATATTGCATATAATTTTCACTGATCAGGTCAGATGCAAATAAATTGGAATAGATTCTCTTAACTTCAAATCTAATCTTACATGAAATTATCTCAAATTACAGCTATTGGAAGAGAAGAATTTATTTGTGATGCAGCTTCAATAAAAATAGATGAATAGAATAAATTCAGAAAATCTAACTTACCTTAGATTTGGCCATCACTTCAATTTCCTTCTGGCGATCCCTTGCGCTGCTGGCATTTATCGCAAAGATGATGGCATGCACCCCTTGTCCAATGACCTTGAACCCCTGAAAAAAGTATAACATGCTCTTCATTGGTGGATTCTAGATTTTTGCAGGGGGCCCACAAATTGGCTGCATACTAAAGCATGAGTAGTATGATGGAGGTGCTGGCATGCATATCTAATGCCGCTAGATAGGTCACTAGGTCACTATGACCAGGCTCAGGTCAAAATTTGGTTCCTAGTCTAATCTACGTTTCGCTAAACTAGGTCATTATGACCTACTTTTGAAAGTGGGTCATTTGAATTGGTTCATAGTCTATGTTGTATTAAACTTGGTTATTATGATAACATTTTAATGTATTTTTGAAAGTAGTTTATTTCACTGTTCCGCAAAGGGAGGCTGTGGGGAAAAGGTTCATTGAAAGAGGGGGTGGAAAGAGGTACCTACCTCATTCCAAACACCCCCTTCCAATGAGGGTTTTTCTTGCAGACCCCTTTTCAGTTTATGAATTATAAAGGTTAGTTATTTACTTTAGCATTCAAACTATATTCTACGAGAGTACTGTGAGAGTCTATGAGAATAAAGACACAACATGTAAATCAGTTTAAAACTTTTATTAATATTTCAGTTGTGTCGTAGAGTAAAAGGTACATATTATTCAATTCTTTAAATTTCAGGTGCATTGCAGTTGTACATTTATTTCCATTTCAGACAAAGAAATACTTGCTTCCCGTTTCCGGGGAACAAATAAATGAAATTGTGAAAAGAGTTACCAGTAATTGTTTGAATTTTTGGTTGAGTTAGTTTAACTCTGTTCCATTTGTGCATGCATATAAACTGTGCCTGTGGAACAGACACAGATTTAAGGGGGGGGGGGGGGGGCGTGTCAGGGGTGCGGCCCCCCCCTTTTTTGGGGGGGCCAAATTAATTTTTTTTTAATGTAAAATTCCTGCACCCGGAGGGTGCGGGTGAAAATTTTGCTATAGCATGCCCCCTTTTTTCAAAATCTGCATCCACCCCTGTGGAATTTTAATGGTTTTAGAAATGGCAGGTTGGGAAAGAGGTTGAAGGCTCCTATTTAACTAACATCTTTTATCAAAAAACAGGATTCATCTGAAGAAAGATCGCTTCAATGTACAATGTTTCGAGTTCACAGTGGAGTTGTATAATTGTGTATACAAAGGTGAAACAAAGGTAATATCATAATCAATAGTTGACATTTACAAAAGGCATGTGAAACCATCATTACTTTATGCTTTTCTAAGAACATCATAAACGTTTTGACACTGTTGACAGTATATCTTGTGCTTATTCTGAAATAAAAGTCTTTGTGATATTGATATATTGCTAAACAGTAGTCATTATGATTAGGCATGTTGATAAGTTGGTGCATGGTGATATTGTAACCTTCCCATAGAGTTTCAGAAAAGGTTGTTAGGGATTGCCCCGCACCAATGGTGTGATCTATACAGTGTAGTGGTATGCCTTATGTCAGAAAAATGGCTTAGGGGTTTTCGGAGGGGTAAAGTTGTTTTGAAGGTTGTTTCTGAAAGCTTGGAACTTCTACATTATGAATATCTGTGTTGCCCAAAAATCTTTTTAGGATAACATTATTTTTGGTAGCCATCTTTAAAAAAAACTGAAAAATAAGAATATTGGCCTATAGTCATTGTTTTTTTTCTTTTTAATTTCTTTATTTTTACTGAACATACATCAGTGGTACTGGTTTTCATTATAAATTTCCCAGAATGCAATGATTTCTTCAACTTAAAGAATAACTCTTTTGAGAATACTGTTAAAAGCTTTGAGAAATTCTGAGTAATAATTTTTCATACAAATGCATCTATACGGGTTTTTTTTCACAATAATGTCCTAAATAATAGAATTATAGAGCTGATTTCCAGGGATGGCAAAATCTTGCCATAATGGCCTGTATCTTATATGAGATACTAAAGGAAGTAATTGAGATAACATGATGAAGATCAATGGTAGGAAAATCCTTGGTACTTCAGGAATGCTATGGCATTTCCCTTGAAGCTGTAAGTCAAATATTGGTTGTTTAATCAACAAATACCCATACAATGGCCTGGTTACGTGGAAAAGGAAGTCCATAAAAGTCCTTTAGACCTCGCTACTTATTTGTTAACCCCAAACCTCCTGTATACATTAATAGTTAATCAAAGTAATAGAATTAAAGAAAAGGGAATAATTCTTATGATCTATTTAATAATTTCTATGGTAAAATATGCATAATTGGCATGCATATGTATTTTTATTTATTCATTTCAATGTGTATGGTTTCCTTGGATCAAAATGGCCATCTGCAAACCAGAGCAGCCACAAATATCTCAATATGTATGATGAATTCTGATATAAAATATTAATTGAATGATATAAGTGGATTTTTCGAATACAGAAATTTTCAAGATGGCTGCTAAATATCATGTTGCCCCAAAAATAATTTCGGGCAACATGTCATTTTGTAATATGGAAGTCTTGAGTTTTCCAAAACTGTTTTCAAATCAACTTTACCACCTTTCGACAAAAGAATTTTGCTTTTTCCAAGTACTATATCCTGTAGCAAAGCGGAATCCCAATGTTGAAATGTTGGAAATGTCAAGGTCATTTCATCCTATGCACATCTCTTGTGGTGGCCATTTTGTTTATAGGAGACAGTATTGCTCGCAATTGTGTAAATTTAGTTTTCAATAAGTTTCAATGATTTACTAAGTCGTCTGTGGTTGTAGCATATTTGATATAAAAGGTTTTCTAATCTTGATGGAAATTAATTATTTTTCAAGTAGTCTTAATAAGTGGACATAATTACCCTCAATAAATTCAGTGATCACACACCAAGGAGGGTAACTCTGTCCACAGTAAATATATCAGTGTCTAATACGAGATATCCTTTAGCACTTTTGTTTAATACTATAAGAAATATGTGCCAAATGCTAACCATATGGGAAAACATCATCACTGAATTACTGGACATTCATTTATAGCATTTTACCCTTTACAGGTATTACTTAACCCTTTGGAGACATAATGATAAAGGGGAAGTGGTTCTTTTAGATAAAGGCATTAAATTACAGTAGCATTACCCAAAATTACAGTTGACAATACTATTGAATGGTTTTGCGGAGCATAAACATGCCTTTCCTAGATAATTAAGTAGTAAACTGATTTCACAATTTTATAAATAAAAGTATTTAGACAGACTTGTTTTCACAAAGGCTTAATTGTGCAAAAGATGTTTATAGAAGGAAATGCTGACGACACAGTAATTTATAAAACTGGTGATCTAGGACCCTGCACAACTTTGTTGCAAAATGAGTTAAATAGATTCACTAAGTGGTGTAGCAAAAATAAATTAACTATCAACACTAAAAAGACTAAATATATGACATTTGGGCTTAGATCACAAACAAAAAGAATCAAAGATCATAATTTATTCATCAACAACACCAGGCTTGAAAGGGTTCCATCATATAAGTACCTAGGCATCACTCTGGATTTGAACCTTACATTTAAAAAACATCTGGAAAATAGTTTGAGGAACGCATCACATAAATTACATCTACTATCAAAATTACACTGCTATATAAACAAATTTACCGCTACTACTATATACAAGTCCATGATCCTCCCGATTTTAGAATATGGTTGTGTTGTTTATGATGGTACAAATATTACACTTGTAAATAAGTTGCAAAAATTGCAAAATAGAGCTCTGAGAATTTGTGTTTGTTCTCAGCAATATATACCAGTTATACAACTACATGTGGATTGTAATATAGCATTATATTTACGTCAGCGTAGAAAACTATATCTGCGTCTGTACATGTACAAACAATTAGAGAACAACAATTTAATCAATAACAGAAATGTCAGGACTAGAGCTCATGATGCTCCATTGTTCTTAGTTACTAAACCAAACAGTGAGCTCTTCAAAACAAATGTTTTTTACAAAGGTGCAATAGAATGGAATTCCTTAAGTGTGGAGGAAAGAAATATTGATTCATTTAATGAATTTAAATCAAGACAACGTAAATGGCTGGCCAATACAATTTTGCTGTAAACCTTGGCATATGCAAATTTGTTATATAGGTTTTCATAAATATATTAAAAGAGTTATGACAATTTATCTATCAACTAGCATTCTTAACTGCTCTGCATGATTGTCTGTAAATTGAGATTTCTATGAACTACAAGCATCATTTATGTGTATACTGTTATTATGTTCTAATTTCCTTTATACAAATACTGTTAAACCTTTATGATATATTGTTGAATTGTAAACACTGATGTACGATGTAAGCTAGCTTTAAGTAGCTAATCCTATTACCAGTTGAAATAAACGAATTAAAAAAAAAAAGGAATCATATATTCAGAAACATTGTTAACAGAACCATGTTAAAAAATATTTTAAGATTATTTTCTATGGACATCTATATTGTATTGCTGATATCCATCACTATAATTACAGAAAATATATCAAAATAAATTTGTTGAGTAATGCTCAGATATATCTGGAAATAAATCAACTATGTTTTTTTTAATGACTTTTTTCATTGAATATATTACATCCATAACTCATATATTGTCAGAAAATCTTATAATTGTAAAGTCTTGCTGAATCGTTTGATATTGACTATTGATCCCATAATGCCCTCAGCCTAAGGGTCTTAGGCATTACTGGGGCCTGTTCTCAATATGATCTGCTTACATAATTCATTCTTGGCAGCTGCTCTAATTACATTCTCCATTATCAAGAGAGAATAAGTAATTCCTGTTAGAATCATGGCCCTCCACCCTTACATGGGACAGAGTAGCTAGCTTCTTTATTATGCTGGACGGAATTATCCTCCCCCTGGACAGAGATACCTCCAAGCATACGCTATTTCAGGTCCTTGTCATATTAAACACCTCTGTCTTTCTTTGAACTGTGTTCTAAAAATGTATCTTACATGACTATTACATAAAACAATGAATATAAGTTAGCAACCTGACTTCCTAGGGCAATACAGACCGAAAGTGGACGGAATTACCCACACTGAATCTACAGACTGCTTCATGTTTGAAAATCTATTTCCAGTTTTGTACAATTGCCAATTTTGCTAAAAACAGGGGGCTGTCAAATAATCAAGGGGAGCTGTCAATGATGTATTGTCCATTATATTATATCAACAGTTTATTGTATGCCATTCAATCACTTCATAATGCTTCTAAAGCAACTTTTTGAGTTCAAAAATCAAATAATGGCCACAAAATTTGTCAACAAATGCCTATTTGGAGGCTTGAAAAAAAAAGGGGGGGGGGCTGTCAGACTAGATCTATTCCTATCCCAAAAAAGGGGGCTGTTCCTGACAAAGCCTGAAAAAGTGGGGGGGGGGGGGGGGGGGAGGGGGGGCTGTCAGAGTATTCCCATCCCCAGAAAGGGGGGGGGGGGAGTTTCGCAGTTGGTACCTACCTTCAAAGACTGAGTCTGCGGTCTGGGTGTTCAGAAAAAGTATTGATTTTTCCATATACTTCCTGAATGTTGAAGCTGTGCATATAGTATAATTAGTAACCATGAAAAACACTGTCTTTGATAGCTAATTTTCCATATCCTAAAAACACGCCATATTTTTCTATTTTCTAAAATATTCTAAAAAAAAAATTAACAAGAAAATGGGATAATAATCCCGGAAAAAATTTAATCACCCCAGAAGACACTTTGGGCAGGATTTTCTTTTCCTGTATTGAAAGCTTTTGATCAAAATGATGAGTTTTTAATACTAAAGAAACAAACCTATGTATAGTTTTATCTTCATTTCGATCAGGGCCAGGAGGGGGGTGGGGGTGGCCGGGGGCCTTGCCCCCCCCCCCCCCCCCCCACCCACCCTCCTCTGTTAAATCATGTTCGTTGGAGGGGGGGAGGGCACACACACACACACACCCATACAAATTCCTGGATCCGCCCCTATCAATTGCAACACATTTCCATATGAAACCAGAGACAGGATGAAGAACAAAGACGAGAACGTGTTTTAGTTGTTATGTTGCTACGCTACTATGTTACTATGTTGCTAATGTTGTAGCTATGCGACTTGTGGCACGACGTCACTAAAGAATAGGACGTCCCCCTGACCATTGGGGCGTGATGAAGAAGCAGTCATTGCGCATTAGTTCATCTTATAGGCCTACTATAGGCCTACTATTATAGTATGCAGTAGCGTTTTGGGGACTTCAGTTACCGACGACGCTCGTAACGTTAGCGACGACGATCATCGACGTGACGACGACGCTCGATGACGTGACGACAATGTTCGGTGACGTAACGTTATGAAAACGGCACCGCATCGTCCTGCCGGAATTCGCAGTTGCCGAAATGAGGAACCGTGTTTTACAGCATAAAAATACAATGGATCCACAATACGATGTAAATACTTTTGAAATTGATCGTAAATAATGATCAAAATATTATTCTATGTAATATGTCACACAATAGCATGATTAAGATTAACTATCTATACTGCTACTGCAGAAAGTTATTTCAGGGCCGTCGTAATCAACCATGGTAAGTGACTACGGCATAACCACCCCAGCCACGGCCCTGCGGGCCGTGGGCCGCTGCGCGGCGGGGTGATTAAAAAAGAAAAAGAGCGATTTGTAGAATTTTTCAGATTTTCAAGGCTATTTAGAAGTAAATCAAGCACACAATAAGATATTGTTTTGGATACAAAGGGTTAAGACTTACAGTTAACAGCTCCTGGGTCCGTTTCATGAGTTCTTTTTCAGAGAACGATTCCATTTTCCCCAGCATGTATCCAGGTGTATCCAAAATAAGGAAATCTTGATCATCCACGTTTAACGCAGACACTCTACACACCTCAGTTACAGATGCAGCACTCTTGCCTGTTACAAATTTCTCCTTGCCAACTAAAGCATTACACAGGGAACTTTTCCCCGCTCCACCTAGCCCCACGACGGCGATCTTGATTGGGTCTGACAAGCGGGGAATGGAGCATGTTGGATCCACTGTCCAGTTTTGCTTACGATAGTCGATTCTTCTCTGCAATCTTTTTCCCAGAAACTCGATCTCTTCTCCCATACGATATTGTCTTAATTTCGCCCTCTCATTGTCCGTCAGGAGATGCGCCATTTTCTTATGCAAATAGCAGTGTGGTAGGTGAGAGCTTCAGTCCGAGTGATTCAGCTTTCTGTACAGGTAGTTTGTCTTCAACACGCTTTAATACCTGCCTTCCATAAATGACATCATACAGCGGGGGAGGTTTTTTCCCCCCTGGTTTGTAATACGGTGGCCCATTATGACAATTCCTCCCCCCCCCCCTGTAACTGTCTACCCTATCTCCTCCCTCCCTCCCACAATATCAAACCGATTACGGTACTCACCCCTCAAAAACAAACAAAACACACAAAAAAAAAACACAAAAAAAAACACACAAAAAAAGAACACAACAAACCCAAACCTCCCCCTTCTCCTTCTTCTCGCCAACACCAACACCAACATCCCTTCCCCCACCAACCGCCAGTCTTCACATTCTCTCACCTCCTCCTCGGGGTGTGGGGGGGGATGTGACTTTACTAAAGACATATATAGGGGAACCCAATTCGTTCTACCTGGAGAATGTGATGGGGGGGGGGGGGGGTTGAGTAGGGGGTAGGTGATTTTCCTAATGGGCCACCGTATTAAAGAACAGGCAGGACAAGGGGGGTCACGTGGTAAAAGATGTCATGTTAGAGAAATGAAAAGAAAAATGAAAAGAAAAGATGACGTAATTCAAGGACGGCCACTTAAGTTATGACAAAACTGTAAACACTCAAATGCATAAAGATTTTCAAGGGAATTTACTTTTATCTAGAACGTACTCTAGGGGGAATGATATCAATTATCTACTTGTGATATTGGACGTGTTTGATACAATGCTGTTGATAAATACATATAACCATAGACATATATAAGATTTATTATACCTTAGGGTGATACAAGTTTAGTAGTTAAGATTTTAACACAGGGCGATACAAACCTGGGTGATAACCAGCCTTGTATCACCCTGCAGGGTTATACAAAAACCTTTATATTTTTCCAATATTCATAAAAAAATAAAATCATTAAAGAGAGGGGCCAGTGGCCCGTTGCACAATGGATTTTCGTTATGAGGATCAAACAATGAAAGCACCACAAACTTTTGCTTAACAACGAAAATTTTCGTTGTAACGAAAATGCAATATCTCTGGTTCTAATGAATGAAATTTAAATCTGTAAACTGTTATAAAAAGGGAAAAATATTATAAGAAAGTCAGTAAAAGTTACAGCTCTTTGAGGGCATTCTAAATACAGAAAAAAAAATGTGTCAAAACGTTCGTTGTTAAGATAAAAGTAACAACGAACTGTTTCGTTGTTTTTTTTTATTTCTTTGTTACGAAAATCATTGTGCAACGGGCCACAGTGAAATTATAACTTTGGAAAATTGTCACGTTGTATTGTAGATTCGATGCTTCAGTGTGGATATATAACAGTATTATAAGTATAGAGTGAGCCTTTATATAAAAAAATTTAGTCTTAAAAATTGGTTCACACATTGAAACCCCTGCACACCTGACAAAGGACGTCTGTGTGTGACGTCACAAAAAAGCAGTTATATTTGAATTTCAAAATTGTAAATTCCTTAGTAAATTATATTTTCAAATAATTTTGACATAAATAATTTATTTTGGTAATTCTAAACTCTGTTACACCTAAAAAGAATGCTTAGAAGAATTACATACTGTTACTTTCTAATTTCATAATTTTTCAACTCATTTTGATTCAGAGAAATAAGCGTAAAACAAAAATGACTAAAGATATATATGGATATAGAATTTGGCATGGTTATTTCCTGGGTGGCGGGGATCATACTAGTTTATATATTCATTTTTACTGGCCTCTCCCTTTAAGAAATTAAAAATCTAACATATGCATTATCTGCACAACATTCTTAGCTACATTTTACTTGATCCGCCCTTTGTACAGGAATGTATGCACAATTCTTAAGATTTCAGAACCCTCCGCTCCTCTTGGTAAATTGTACTTAATGGAAGGCCCCTAATGTCTGTTTTAGAAAGTTTACGGTAGAGGTGTACGTGACCAAGGCCCATAGAGATTAGACAGCGGTCCACAATCACTGCCACATCTTCAGCAGCATGGCGTCCGGACTGAGGGACGACGAACCCATGGACCAGCAGGGCAGCACAGTCTCACAACCAATGATGGCAAGTAAAAAAGAAACAGTTTTCTCTGATGAGGAAACTGGTTGTCTTTCTAGCCTGGATCGTAAAGAAGTTGAAAGCATAAAACGCCAAATGATAAGAAAACTGAAATACAGAGAAAGAAATTGGTCGACTCTCTTGGACGCGGGGCAGACGAAGAAACCGATCACGATCGCGCTGGTCGGGTTGGACGGCGTGGGGAAGAGTTCCCTTGGCAACCTTCTGGTTGGAAAAGAGGTTTTCTTCACCAGTTTGGGAGCAAAGAAAACAACAGTGGCGTGTGAGATTAGTGGGACCGAGTTCCGAGGGCAGCCATATACCGTGATCGACACCCCCGGGTGTGTGGGTTGGGAGCAGTTGGCCCAGACGATCGGAAAGGTATTCAATCATTTTGGTTTAGTCACGATTTCATTTATTGTCAAATGAAAATGTTATTTTTTCACTCAGATTTCTGAATAGTAATATCTCACCAACTTGTTTATGGGTTTAAAGTTATGGGATTTAAAGTTATGGGATTAAGATTTAAACTTCGCAACCATCAACTTATTGCCAAATGCAAAACTCACTTTATGCTCGGATCTGGTTATCCGATAACCACTTTCCTTTCAACGCTTTGATTTAAGTAATCACATCGAATGGTTGGAAAATTCACAGAAATAAATAAAAGATAACTTGAATTAAATATTCTGGTTCAGGATTCTTTCCCCCCAAAACCCACCTCCTGCCCCACCACCCCTGTCCAAAATCCTAAATAAACACAGAATGGAAGTGCCTAAACTAAAATATAGTCACTTCAAATGTGTGTGATGTTATGTATGGCCTCCCACAACTAGTCTTCATTATAACACTGCCCGTCACTCCCCCAGGTACCAGAGGTCCAGAGAGGTGGGATTCATGTCTTCATTCTGGTCATGAACGCCAGCGGCATGCGGACCCGCGAACAGGAAATAGAGAGATTGCAGGTATATAATACAACTGTCACATAAACAGATTTTAAGACCCAGTTCGGCTGTAAATGATTCACTGTTTCTCATATTCTCAGATATCAGATCAAATACTAGGACGCTGTCAGAGATAACACATTATAAGTACTTGGGAGTGTGGATTGACAATAAAATAGATTTTCAGAAGCATCTTGATACTGGCTATAAGACACTAAGCTATAAGTTACCAGAAGATTTATAAGCTGAAAAAATTGCGAAAAAGTCTAACTATACAAACCTCATTACTAGTCTATAAACAAACCATACTGCCATATTTTGAATATTGTGACTTTTTGATTGATTCATGTAAAAAGACAGAATTAAACAAATTGGAAAAATTACAATATAAGACACTGAGAATAGTAAACATGGTTAATAGACCTGTTGATATAGCAAGAAGAGAGCTTCTTCATAGATCGAAATTGGCAACACTGAAAACTCGCAGGAAAAATAACTTATTGAACTTGATGTTTACATTTAAAGAGAAGGGGATTTGGCTTAAAAACAAACCAGAATTACTAGGAACCAAGAAAGTAGCCAATTTATTATAAAAAGACCTCACTCTGAACAGGCAAAAAAATCACCCTATTATAGAGGGTGTAAACTATGGTTGTCAATACCCAGATACATCAGAAATATCGAAAATAGATTTGAATTTAAGAATTCTTATAAGAACCATTGACCAATAGTATAATGCAGTTAGAATGATGTTTAAATGTGACCTTGGAATCTCACAGTTCTGTCCAATTACTTTATTATTTATATCATTGTATATACCATTATCATATTATAACTAAAAACGATGATATTGTGCATGTTTCATTGGCAAGACATATTCATTGTAACATCTGGAAGATCAGATATATCTGAAGATGACAAATAAAAATATTATCTAAAAAATGTTTGCACATGTACAATTAACCTAGGCAGTGTACTAATGTACGTAGTAAAACAAATATAAATATAACTATAGAGATAACAGTAACAACTGAGCTACAGGTATGCCTCTTGGCTTACAGGGGTACACAAACTGCATAGCTGTGCCGATGTAGAGACCATTGAGCAAAAACAACCAACAATGTTGTTCCGATTTAGTGATGCTACCAAAAAATAGATTAAAGGAAAGCTTGCACATAACTGCAGGATGGTTATTTTTAAATGAATTGAATTTACCACGTTATTCATACCTTAGACTATCATTGTAAGAAAAATGGAAGGAAAATATTAAGTTTCTACACAATTATGGGACATTAAAAAACTTGTATTTCATTACATTTTTATAGGGAAATCCCCCAATTCATGACGTAGCAAGGGGAGTTCTTGGGGAATCCCATCTGGTCTTAGAAGGGAATCCCCATCCTTGTAGAATTTCTAATAAGAGTTATGGTCACTAACCCAAAGTATATATGTTTGACCTAATGCAAGTCATAATAGATTAAAATATATATCCATCTACAACCATTTATTAATCAGGGAATCCCAAAATAATTTTAGAGGGAATTCCCATAGCTGTGACGTAGCAAGGGGAGTACTGAGCACCCCAGCATTCAGGGAATTTCCTAAATTGAATTTCTTTCCTGAATAATTCCCTGAAACCTCGACATTTTCAAGTTTTCACTTTAGAAATATTTTTAGAATACTTAAGTCAAGTTAATTTCACAAAAAAATAGCAGCTTGTGAATTTATGTGAAAGGTTTCCTTTAAATCATATTGAATTACTTGGATGAAATATAAAATTGTAAGATTATAGTGGCAAGCAATCCAAAAGTGGATTCAAACTTTCATAAGTGCAATAATTAGTACTTTTGCCTTAATAAAATCATCAATTGAAAGGTTAAGGATGCTGGGAGACTATCTGCTGCTCTATAATAGGATAGAAGACCAAGGTGACTGCTGAGTAGTACTTGTAGTTGTAGTAGTTTATTAGGTGTCACATAAAGGTGACAGCCCAGACAGCAGTTGACAGCAGGGGTAGCAGGCAGGTGGTGACAGCAAGAGGTGACAGTAGGTGGTGACAGCAGGTGGTGACAGCAGGTGGTGGTAGCAGGTGGTGGTAGCAGCAGGTGGTGGTAGCAGCAGGTCCTCTCTCTCCCAGCTCCTCAGAGCTTCTTCTTGTTGTTTCTTCTCCCAGCTCCTCAGAGCTTCTCCTTCTTGCCCCTCAGTGGGGAACCTCCCAGTAAACACCCTGCGTTGAATCAATATTGAAATTGTATTGAACCTGCAATCAATCATATTTAAATGCTGATCAAATGTTGATTTCCCAATATTGATTCAATACTGGCAATTGATGTTGATTCAATGTTCAGTTATCAATATTGAAGGATTTAATGTTGATCCAGTGCATTTATGCTAACATTGCCTAGATATTTGATAATCAATCCTAAATCCATCCTTTTTTACATTGATTTACAATTGAAACATCAATGTTGAAGCAATATTGGATTTTCAATTGTACATCAATCCACCACCAGGGAGCACTGTCTGCCAACTTTGTCACAATGTTGAGTATTTCAATATGAAATGGAGCCAAAGTCATAATTGTCTAAATAATTCAGAAACAACTGTTGGTATCTCAGATTAAGTTTACCATTACAAATTCTATCACATGAAAAGTATTTATACACTTTTTGTTATTTTGCAATTTTTGAAGCGTGACATGTAAAAAACACCTTTTTCGTTGAAAAGCAATAACATACAGGTTCGAACCACTGGAGTTCTTGCGTATCTCTTCCCGTGCATTGTCAGACCAGCTGACCTTAATGCTACCTATCCATACAAAGGTGGACTTGGTTGCGGAAATACTAATAAATGGCCTTAATCTTGGTATATTACCAAGAAAGGTTTAATATCATGATTTAGAAAATAAATCAAATGAGTGACAGAGTTGTTTTAATAAATATTGTGAACCATATTTTTTCCATTCATTTTTTCCACCTCACTTTTCCCTTTATTTATGGAAGGAATCGAAGTCTCAAGAACAGCAAATAACTTTTTTTTGCAAATTATAATGACGATTTAGCATTTACTCGTTAATATTTAAAACAAATTTTATCAAGTATGTTGATTCAATGTCAGATTTCAACATTGTATCAACATTGAAAGTTGATATTGAATCAACGTTAGTTTTTCATAGTTGAAAAAACTTCCAATATCAACCAATATAAAACATTGATTCAATATTGATAGCAAGCATTGATTCAATATTGAGTCAACATAAGTGTGTTTACTGGGCTGGGCCTTTTATACCCCCCTTTGGGGCCACCTGTGAAAGCCTGCCCAGGCAGACTGGGTCATGTGACTGGTGCCAGGCCTCAGACAGGTGTGAAAGCCTCCCAAGGCACCTGGTGAGAGTTTCCAGAACTAAATCTGTGCTGTAAAACCCTTTATACCTATAATGTAAACCCCCTTATATTATATATGAATATGTATAGAGTTACCTATGATAAATCCAATAAATGAGGTAATAAATTAAAATGCTAATAACTATATAATTCTAACAGAATTTTGAAGACTTATCATGTTTTCAATTTGGTAATATCTATACCTATAAACTTATGGAAAAATTAATGTTATTATGGGAATCCCGACCTATTAATCTAAAACATTGCACTTCCTTTGTTTAACATTCATTTCTAGGTGTTTGATGATGCAGACAAAGATCACTGGATGGTAGTGGCCACTCACAGTGCCCTATCCTACAGCCACGAACATGCACAGACCTTCATAAAGGACGTCAGCGCCATCCCAGATATAAGACGATTTATGGAGATGATCAAGCAACGTGTAGTTTTAGTGGAATGTGGAGCTGGTGAAATAACTCCAGAAATGGCACTGGACGGCAATGCCACGTTTGAGAAAGAAAAAGAGCAAGGGCGAACAATGATTTTTGACATGGTTCATGAAGTTGTAAGAGGGCAAGGTGTAGATGTTGAGCAAAAACTGAGATCTGCAGAAAACTTGTCTAAGGGTGACAAAGAAAAGAATCGCAGTATGTTTCGCATATTCTAGATGTGACATAAAACCCAGTTTACATTTATGGCTAATGAGTGCGTATGTACTACTTAGCATGACCGACACTTAGTATTACCAGCATGTTAGGTCTTTACTTTCGGTTCCTTTGACAGGAATATCAAGTGATTGTCATAAAAAAGCTAACAAAATGTTTCTGAAAATACAGTATTAGAATTAATACCCACGACAATTTTACTGAAGGCTTAGGACAACCTGATGCAACCTTACAACAACCTATCTTTTTGAAAAACACACCGTTTGGACTGGGGAATAGGTTCAATCCCAAACAAGAAATAAGTATAGATCATTGTAGCACATTACAATCAAAATCATTAGGTTGCCCTCGGCTTTTTCAAAGGAATCCTTATCGTTATTCCAAGTGGGTGGAATTGTTGGTGGATCTTAATCAACTTGGTAATGTTTCCAGTGGCGGATCCAGGGGGGGGGGGGGCCAAGAGGGGCAATTGCCCCCCTAGACCAAAAATGAACTCTCCTAGTTTTGACAAATCTGAGGAGAAATTTTGCAAGGTAAATCATGGGGGATGGGGGCAGACATTTTGACCCCCCCTAGCAGACAGACTCTGGATCCGCCCCTGGTTTCATAGCTTGGAATCCGAATATGTAGAATGTTGACCTGGACAAATTTCTTCCCAATCCAACATTCCAAATGATTTAGAATGTTTGGATGTATACCAAATGTTGCTGAAATTTCTTTCCTGACTTCCAAACACTTAATTCTAATAAAATCTAATGATGTGTCATTCATATATATGCTTATTGTATAATCGGCAAATGGACGCTGAGACACAATTATGAAATATAACAATTTTTGGCTGTTTTCTTTTCTAATTTTCTAATTTGCAATCTGGTTGCTGAGTAGCTATCTTAAGTCCTATTATAACAGGGTCACTTTTTTTATTCTATTACAACTTCGGATCATTGTCCTTCCCCGCTGGCAAAGGTTGAGTGAAGGTCAGCATTATTTCCCTGGAGGGAAATGATAAAAAATAATTTCCCTGCAGGGCAATAACAGTGCTAGCTGGCGTGGAAACTATGTAAACAACCATTAAACCACACCAAAATTGTCATATTTGGTGGAAAAACAAGAAATTGATTTATTTACCAGTAAATTGTCCGAAATCTTGGTTTGGTCACCATGTTGTCTTCCGTGATCTAGTTTTTGTAGCAAACAACAGAAGGGGCGGGTGGGGGCAGTGGTAGCCTCAACTCCGTTTTTTGTCAAAATATTAAAAATAATGCATGAATTGCTTTATAAAGACAACATAACGCTGAAAACAAGGTTTCAGAGCGTGCGAGGGTATGGAACTCTCTGGTCGAGGAGACGCTTATAATTAACATGGCACCCAGCATCGGAGCATTGGAGTGGGTAGATCAACAAAATGCGTCTTGTTTTCTTTATATTTTCAACTATCAGAGGATTATTGACCCTTTGACTCAGCCCTCAACCATCAAAAGGGCTTTGACAGTGGGGCAATAATCATGGGTTTATGCCCCTTCGGTTTGTTCTGTGTATTTTCATCACCCGCGTGGGCGATGAGTGGTGTGCATTGGGGGCAGATCGTATTGCCAGGCAGTATGTACCTTTCAATGTGAACTTCTTATTTTCAGGAATTGTAGCATATTTTGTATTTTGTTTGGTGATAAAATAAAAAAGCACCTTAGGGGATGGTCCTGTATGACCCATCGAGATTGAACAAACCTCGGGCTTCGCCCTCGGTATGTGACAATCCCCTATGGATTGCATGTCCACCCTTTCACACACCCTGGGTGCTTCTTATTATAATAACCCATGTTTTATAATCTTAGTATTTAGTAAGATATGAAGGGAAGATACTACAGATGCTTATGTCCTATATAGGGTTTACCCTTGTTCCATCAATCAGACTTTGAGAAAGGAGATATTGGTTTCCAAATATGTTGATTTTAATGTCTGAGGTGGGTTAACAGTGATGTTTTCAGATAGCTTCGAAAGATAATTTGTAAATTTAAACAATAAAAAACATACCTGAAACTCATTAGAAAGTTCCTCATTATGTTTCCCCGATGTAAAGTAGGCCAATAATTGATGACATTTGCTTCTATCATAAGTCAAAACCTGGAAGATCCTAGTATGTCTATTGTTTGCTATTTGCTTGAACATCTATAGTACAAACATGCTAAAACTAGCATTTATTTGTAGACAAAAACATGGGAAAATCATATGCATAATTATACATATAATTAGTTATATAAAAACATTTCATGAAAGAATATTGGATCCACCTTCAAATATATGAAGCATATCCCAGTACAAATGCAATGTTATGATAATGTAACAGGGACATTATGGATTTGTTCTTACAATGAATTGCGATATTGTCATGAGATTTTGTTTTTATCACTCCCAATAAAGTTGCTTCAACCAAACACTCTGGTCGTGTTGTATGTTTCTTTCACACTAAGGGAATGGACTCACTTGCTTACTTTTAATTATGTTTGTAGAAATGTTTCCAAACTCCCATAATGCATGCACCTTTCAGGAGGGGGCTCCAGAGAAAATCGGCGATAATTATTTTGTCATCCATAATGAAATTAGAGTCCGAAAACATTTCCCGTTAATTATGGGCATCCCAGAGAAAATTTGGCGATATCTCAATGATTATGGAAAATATTATGGAGATCACAAAAAGATTTTTGCAATTACCGGAGGGGGTTCCAGGGAAAATAACTGATAATGCATGTTTCCATGAAAAGATTGTGACCATATTTCCATAAAAACGTCGAACCCATTCCACAGAAGTTATGGAAAGTGCGTTTGGATGGAAAGTTGGTTTGTATAACAATTATGGAAAATAATAATGGAAAAGTGTAAATATACCTTAAGTTAGAGGAATGTTCCTGGCAGGCTGGTTCTATCTGTTGTTTTCCATGAATAATACCAGCGAAAAGTAAGAATTATTGAGAATAATTATAAGGAAATCATGAATAATTATGGAAAGATTTTGGGACAATTAATTCAATTCAATTAATTCAACGACCAAAAACATATAGTAATATATACTTTGTGTTGGGTCATTTTGGGACATAACGCATAGTGTAATAATTGTGACCCCCCACCACATAATGAGGCACAAGTCACAGACATGAGTTTTTGACCTTTTGGTAAATCCTTGTAGAAGGTGACATAATCTTTCCAATGGTAAAAGAATTATGTTTCCATCATTCATAGAACTCGAGTTATGATTATCTGAAGTGCCGGGCATCAAACAAGGCTAATTAGAGAAAAATGACCTTAAAGATTGGACTTATTTGTATGTCAATGCAAATCTCCATAGACCAAATTTATGACAGTCTGGAAACCCTGTGTAATTTACATGTAAAACTAATTATTCCTATAAATTTCTTGGTAAACTTTATTGTTGGAGTGTTTCTCATGTGATTTCTGCAGAAAACTTATTTTTTGGCATTTTTACTTTTTCCTCTTATTATTCAATTATCTCAGAACATTACACAGCGACTTATGCCTCATTTAGTGGTGCGGGGCTTTAATACATACCACGGGCATGAACTCTCTAGATGGCGCTACCCCTGTCTCACAGTTACTTATAATACTAACAGGGTAAGAACCTAAAACTGTACCCTGCAGTTTGCACAGACATATATTTTGGATTTATGCCTAAACTATTATGTTTTTTTTGTGAAAAAAACAATGGGTTGTATTTCAGACAAATGATAAAAACAATTGGCTGTCGTGTTTTATTGATATTTATGCTCAATAAATGGCAATTGACAAATTTATTGAAAAAAATGCAACCCCACCCAGCATAGCAGCATACCATATATGGCAATGCCCTTATTTGGAAAGGACTTTATGAATGGAGGTCACATGACCGACCACATAGGGCAATGTGCATATATGCCAATTGGTAATTATAGGCAATGGACAATTGTAATTATAACTCCTATGCATGTTAAAACCTTTATTTGACCATAGCTTTCTGGTTTTTTTTATAATATGCATTACTATTTCCTTCAAACAGGTTAATTAGGACTTGGTAGGGTAGGGGAATCCCGTGTGACATCACAATGTTAGTTATACAAGAGGTCCCCATATGGGGGCTCTGAACAAAAGATTTCCTAGTTTACATAAAACTGTACTCTCATACAAGCCAGGCATTTGTGCCTCTGACATCACAGTAACTGGTGGCCTAGTGGATAAGGTGCAGGACTTCAAATCAGGAGGTTGGAGGTTCAAATACCAGATGTTCATCTTATTAGTTATTTTTCAATTTCTATCATTTTAACCATTTATATTACATGTATTCATACCCTGAGAAACATACATATATGAATTACCCTGGGATACTTACACAAATAAATTATAGCTTTATTTTGTAAGAAGGGTACCGTTAAATAAATAGCATAAAATACTACTACTTGCACTTTGACATAATTCATTATATATGTATAAATAAATGTTACTCTAAAGAAGGCAGGAAGGTAGATACATATGGCCTAATGGTTAGAGAGATCATCTGCAAATATAAAGGTTAAGAGTTCAAATCAGGGTGAAACCTTTTTATATTTTACTATACCGTAAACTGAAAATGACATTTGTGTGATAAATACAATATAACTTGTGGATAAATACTTGCCACTTGCATAGATCTATATGATTTCAAAGTTCTGTTTTATATTTTGCAACAATTCCTAAAATGGGTTTATTTCTAAAAGAAAAAGTACTTGACTAGCCATGGGTGGGACTGGAACCACCAACTTTCAGATTTGAAGCTCTAAGCTCTAAGCACTAGGCTAGTTTGTCTCATAGTAAAGGAGGGTGTTCATGAATGGTATGACCATATAGCTTCTAACTTGTTACCTGTGATCACTTTACAGAATGTTTGAACAACTTTGGGGAAACCCTTTTAGCACTATAAATAACCAACCAACCCAGTCAATGAGTTGCATTCTGACCAGTAAAGGGGCACTGAAGGGGGAAACTATACATACAGCTACATTTACTTGTAAAATAGGCCACACAATAATACAAAACAAACTGTAATAATTATGATTCATTTTAATACAAATCAGACAAATATGATAAGTTAGATATGTTTTTCCTATTCAAATTAGAAATAAAACTAGGTCATTTACTGTGGTCTTGTGTGAATCATATCAGTCTGCTGGTCATCAGCTTATAGGTTTTGACAGGCACCAGCTAAAAACAAAATGGCGAGTGTGCTACCCTTTCTATTCTTATAGTTCTAATCAGGAACCCTGGTGCCATCTGGAGGGTTCATGCCCGTGATACATACCCAACGCTAAATAGTTGCATTGGGAAACATTACCCAACGGACACAAATACCCAACGCGTAATGTAATTAGGGCTTAAGGTACACAGGGCCCTTAGAGGGAACCAAGCCAACTTGCAACATAACAGAAATGTTCTGTAACCATACTTTTATAGTCAGTTTGTTACTTACTTAGATGGCACGTAACAATTACGTTATTGTTGGAGAGGTTGAAACCTCCCCAAGTCAGAACATTATTATAACGTTATTTTTCGTGAGGTTAGGACAAAACCAAAACAGAATGTTATAATAACAATCTGTTTAGGTTGAAGAACATAACCAGAATGTTATAATGATGTTGCAGTGCAATGTCATGTCACAGCAGTACGTTGCAGCAACATTATTGAGAGCCATCAAAATAACGTAACAAGAACCAAACCAGAACGTTGCTGCAACGTTATGATAGCACATGTTTGGCTTGGAAGCGGAGTATTGTCTGATGATATGGGACTTTCTTCCTACAGCTCGGGATCGCCACCTGGTGGAAAGTTAGAAAACTGCTACTGGGATTACTACCCAGCTATAGGTCTCAGGGAACTAAATGTTTTCCTGTATAGTTTAATGTAAAGCGGCATCCAATAAAAAATATTCAGAAAGAGTGTTGCCCAAAAATTCAATTCTAAGCCTCTAGACAGACCTTTCATACACAACATATCAAAATTTCAGCATAGGTTAACCCTGAAAATCTTGAATAAGGGCCAAAAATGTGTACCTACCCTAATTTTGACAGGTCCGCACTGCCAAAATGCACCAAGAATACACCCTGTCCTAAAGGCATTCCCAAAAATTCTAACAGTCAGATACCAGACTGCATGATATATAAATCAATTCAGGAACAGTTGAGGAGCATCCTGAATTTTTCCTTTGTTTTTCACTAGATTTTTCATTCTAATATGGACCAACCAGAGCCCAGCAAAGTATTCACTGCAGTCCATAAAGGTATATGACACTACAGATTCTCTGAGACCTATAGGGGCATAGCTGGCCCAGAATTAAAACCCCACAACCACTGGACAGTGTATCAGCCAATCACTAGCAAAAGAATTGGCCAATGCAGATCACCAATCAGTACACAATATTGAAATGCATATATCTTTCATATGAATGGGTGCTAAAAATAGGCAATTATTCTAGTAGATTTGGCCCAGGCCCGTACCCAGGGGGGAAGGTGGTGGTGGTAGGCCATCCCCCCCCCCCCCAAAGAGCATCACTCAAAATTAGTTCCACCTAAATAGAAAATTAATATTCTCCTTCTTCCAAATTCCTTATAGTCAAAAATTAGAGTAAAAGTTCCACTGAAACAGTTGACCTCCTGTTCTTATAACTATGTATATGACCTGTTGTGTATACCACAGAAAAGCTACTTTCCCAAATTACTCAATTGACAATAATCCTTAAAATAAAATCATCAAACTTAGGAGATATTATGTCAGATATTCCAATATTAATGGAAACTTTGGCAGAAATATGCATTTATCATCCAAATTACTTGGGATCTAAAGGTCTAATTGTTCCTTTTCTTTGTCTTACATTATGATGTAAATATTTAGAATGTCTGCCCCCAGCCATGGACATTTACATGCCAGGTGCAGGATGCAGCTCAATTTTTGATAGTGAATATCTTACTCAAGACCTTGCCCTGTTTGATGTGTGTTCCTCAGGTCATTTCATGAGAAAATAGTCTTAGAACTTTGATAGAGTCCTAGTTTTAATTTATGAAAGATGGAAAGTGATGTTTGATAAATATATAACCTGCACCATCGGGTTCGCCCCACCATTTTCATATCCAAATATAAAATTTGTTTAATGCAGGGGAAATACTCTGCCCCCCATTTTGTACTATACGGTTTTATGTGGAGCTTTGAAGGTATTTCCCCAATATAGTTCCACTTTATGAAACTCACCACCTCCCCGCGGCCAACCCTGGGTACGGCCCTGCTTGATTCTCTGCATGTGTTATACATATATATGACTATGTCACTGAAGAGATACAAATCATGTGACAAATATGCATGGTGCAGTTTGCTTTTTATTATTCACGTGAACTCGAGGGTGAGAACTGTCATTTTCACAGAATAATATGAATAGTCAAAAGGAATAGTACAAGAACCATAAAAAGCAATTCAAGCTTGATTCATGTTGTTATTTACATCTTTTGACAGTATAAAGGCCGTATTCCACATACCGATAGTGGGCTGCCGATTTGCAACCGATGCACTTTTGGTAGTGCTCATATACAATCGGCGGCCCTCCCGATAAATTTACCAACATGTTGGTAAATTTTTCCTGACGATTTTCCACTGGTTGCCGATTTTCCAAATTTGGTGACCGATTTACCAATTTCGGCGGCCGATTTTACAATTTCAGCGGCCGAAAGTGTGCCGAAAGTTGAAGGTCCCGATATGGAACGTTACCTTGGAGATGCTCAATATCAGCAGCCTGTACTTAATGCCTTAATGCAAGAAGTTGGAAGGTCAACAAAAAGATTCATGAATCTCTATCCTTATCCCCCTACGCACCCAATAAATGCTCTAGAAAACTTTCATGCATAAAAAACGATGTGTGATGTAACCGTGAACGTCTAATTCCATATAAAAACATTTCTTACATAGAAATATCAACATATATTACTTAAATATATATATATATCAGAAGTATATTGTAAGTAAATGTAAGTAAAATTTTAAAGAAACAAAAGTCATGAATACATCTCGCACCTAAATTTTATATTTTTTCACCCATCGAAATGTTGGAATTGTGAATATTGAATGAGTGTATCCAAGTGTTATGGATCTATCAATTATTGACAAACAAGCTGTTTTTATAATAAAGAAAATCTTAGATGTCTTCAGTCCTGAAACCATAGGACTGAAGGGAGAAATTATAGAGATCCTGAATGAAGGGCTAAAGTTTAATATAGCTATATCAAGTTGTGGGTACACTTTCTGGCTGTTTCTGAAAGAGGTTTAATTTCATTTCATCAAAAATATGGAGTAGAAAACACTTTTGCTCATCAATTCTTACTGCATTGACGAACTTAGGGTGGCTATAAGGAATAAATGGAGTCGGTAAATGGCCGTTAAAATTTTATTATAAATAATAAAATGTCTTTGATATAAGTATAAAATTGTATAAGATTGTTGATAAATATGTAATATAAACGGATAATAGGTAAATAAAAGTTTTATAAAAGGTGTGGGTGGGTGGGAAAGAAACAGGTCCGTAGTGTGTGGTGGCGGGAACAAGACTGAGGAGTAGGACCAGTGGAGAAGAGAAGGAAGGGGCAGCAGAAGAGGAAGTGAAGACTGAGCATGCTCCAACCAACAGAGAAAGGTGATAGTAGGAGAAAAGAAACACCAGGTGGAGGGAGGGTATAAAAGTTAATGTCAGAACTAGCCACCAGTATGCGCCAATGCCAACTCATCCCCTAAACAGGTATGAGTCAATCATTGACGAACTTAAGGTGGCTATAAGGAATAAATGGAGTCGGTAAATGGCCGTTAAAATTTTATTATAAATAATAAAATGTCTTTGATATAAGTATAAAATTGTATAAGATTGTTGATAAATATGTAATATAAACGGCCAAACCGAAGGGGAGAAAATTTGGAAGAAGGGAAGGGGATAATATAAAATTAAGAGGTATTGATGGAATGAATTAAAATGTCATTGATCTTGTGGTGTGACTGCATTCTTATATACGTGCGATGCGCGTTGGACGTCCAGCCCCCGTAGCGCTGAACCTCCATGTCCGAGCACCCCGCCTGAAACGCGCCTGTTGCCGATGTTTTCCTTAGGCTGTGGAGCGAGTAGCGGGCCGTGACGGCGCCAACACTGTTCAGGGTCGCCTTCCACACGGACCGGAGATGTGACGCAGGCATGGGTGTGCCGGTTGCTGTGAATACCAACAGTGGGGCGCCCGTTGGCAGGTGCGGTGTGGCAGCCAACACGGCGGCGACTGTTTTCACGGGGCATGTTAGGGGGTCGCCTGTGGGGGATAACGTAAGGACCCTTCTCTGGTCGTATTTCTGAAGGTTCTTTACCCATTTGATGGATATCCGCAGGTGAGTGTCCACTGTCACGTCCGCTCTCGTGAGGTGACGTGAGGGGTCGAAGGAGCGAACCGTCTGCGGGGCCACCTCCGACTGCCGTAAGGCGCCGAAGAACATCAGAAGGACAGCCGCCCGCATCATCAGGCCGTCGCCATCTACCGGTAGGGCCTGAAGAACCGTGCGAAGTAGGGGCAGGGGGACCGGGTCCCGCTGTGTGGGTGGCCGATCCTTCCAGAGCATGACGGAGTCGAGGGCCCTCGTTACCCTTATGTCGTCGAATCCTCGGAGTGATCCCCCCGCCAGGCGCACAAAGACGCGGGCGTGAGACACCTTGTTGCGGAGTGTCCCCGGGGCGAGGCCTCTGGCTGCCATATGTTCGATCCACAAGCACACCTGCGGCGGGGACATGGCCGCCGCGTCCATGCGGTATCTGCAGCAGAACGGGCCAGCTCGGCCACCGCCGTCCTGTGTGCTGCCTGTGTGCCCGGGGCCCGAGCCCGTCGCTGCCTCTCCTCCGCCTTCGCCGCAAGCCAGTTCAGCTCCGGATCTGCATGTGATATTGGGAGGGAGGAGAGAGAGGACGTAAGTGCACGGTGCAACAGTTCTAATGTCGTAAGCGCGAACATATCCAGCAGCAGTGACATAGTGTTTGGTGCCCAAATGAGCACGACTAAGTGCGTCGGCAAAGCGGTTATCATCGCCGGGGATGTGTGAGTAGGAAAGCCTTAAGGAGAGAAGAGGGCTTGGATCATCCAGGCCGCGCGCGCACAGTCTGCCAAAATGGGGTTGCGGGCGCGGCCGGATGTGAGTGCCTGAACGGCAGGGAGGTTGTCGCACTGTATGTGTATGTGACCTCCGGCGTCAGCCTGTGAAACAAATGTATGAAGTGCGACAACAATGTTAGCAGCCTCCAATTCTGTGATGTTGTCCACCGGGTCGTCGGTAGGCGCCACCCTGACAGCATACGCCTGTCTCCCATCCGTGGCCCCAATCCCCGTCAGGCACGCATCAACCTGTATAACACGGTGAGGGGGGCCGTGAGGTATTAGTGATATGCCATTCCAGTCAGCGGCAAACTCACAGAACCAGTTAAGGTCCGCTCTCATGTCAGCGTTGACGCGGGTATACCACCTGTCCTTCATGCCACGCAGGGTCTCGAGTAACCTGGAGATAAAGACACGGGCGGGCTCAACACATTTTGCCACATGAACAAGCTTCCCTATTAATGACTGAAGTTGGTGCTTATTAATGGTCCTAGATCTGCGGCAACGATCAACAGCGGTGAGAACCTCAGCTATCTTGTCCTGCGGAATGGAAACAGTCATGTTTAGGGAATCAATGTCCACCCCTAGCCAGCGAACAAAGTGGGCGGGGGGCTGGGCTTTGTCCTCTGCCTCCGGTAGGCCCAACTCACCAGAGTGCCTTAACACGACGGTAATGACAGTTCGCCGTATGGCGGTCGGGGGCAATGATAATAACATCGTCCAGGTACATCATCGCGTGGATGCCCTCGACCGCCAATATGCACACAATCATGTTGGCCACGCGCTGCATGAAACATGATGAGGCGCGCGCCCCGAAGGGCATGGAGGTATCCACATAAGACTTGCCCCGCCAACGTACACACAGGAGGGGCCAGTCAAGGGGGTCGGCCACAAAGTTGCGGTATGCGCGTGCAATGTCCACCGTACACATGAATGCGCCGGGCCCGATGTCCTTGAGCCGCTCAACCACATCAGCCACGGAGGGAAGGGTGTGGTCACAGACGGAGCCCAGGGAGCTGTTCTTCATGATATAGGAATTAACAGAATTTGCGTGTGGAAAGGTGAGATCAGTTATGACACGACGCTTCTGTGAATCTGCTTTAGGTCTAGACATAAGTGGGGCAACATGTGCCCAGGGGCGAAATGGGGTGTCAGCAAAAGGACCTATGAGCGCCCCGCTCTCCAACTCAGCTGCAATGAAGTCGTCCACATGTAAGGGGAAATCGATAGCAGATTCATGGTTGGGGACGTCGGATGTGTCCGAAACCGGTCCGATGTAGCCTAGTGGGAAACCATAACGAATAAACTGCATTAGTTCCCGTTCGTCATCCGTTACAGCGTAACCCTCCCAGGCGTCCACGTTGAGGGCCGAACTGACGGGGATCCTCGCCCCCAAGCAGTTAGGGAGGCCCGTGGCCTGGACCGCGGCGTTCAGGGCCGCCGTCGCGGGGGAGCCGTCCAGGAAGCTCCGATGGGGGAGAGGCCAATTGTCAATCCTATGCTGTCTGAACACACTGGGGGAAACATCAAAGGGAACATCGTATCTGTCCTTCTCACACATATGTCTAATGGAATCAAAACACACAGGTGGATCTTGGCCCGGCTGGATGGAGGGCGCAGCCGTGGGGTGGGGAGAGACGGGTCGGGGAGAAGAGTCAACAGAGCCCGTACATACCGTGTGTGTGCCCACCCCCGCGCAGCCGGCGGCATCCTCTACTGTTGCGTGTTGCCGGGCGTCCTGTTGGTTCTGGCCTGCTGTGTGCAGGCCATATTCCCGTTTTTTGGAGCCGTGGGTGCCTGGTAGTATGAGTAGGTAGGGGCAGCCTTGGGCGGAGGCATGTTGACCGGGGGGGGAACGGGGGCCTCGCCGGGAACCTGTGTGCGGGATGGCCTGCCCTGTCTCCTGCCTGGAAGCACACAGAACACACGTGAACAAAGTTAACATTGCGCCCTGGGTGCGACTTATTATGGCTGCAGCCTGAAGGAGAGTTAAAGTCCCGACAGGGCATATCCCTCTTATCCTGTTTTTCCGCAGCTTGGGGATTTGGGCGAACACCGACAATTGCATGTCGGAGACGCTCAAGTTGTATCCTCTGTGTGTCGGCCCAGCCGTAGTCGCCCCTCTCAATGGCGTCCAGGGTGGCGTGTGACCACCGGCGCACGGACGGCCAGTCACGTGTCATGGCATCCTCAGCGACCTGCTGTATATGCTCAAGATGAAAGTCAATAAACTGAGATTGGTCAGCTCGTGGGTCACGTACCATCTTCATGTAATTGACCATGTATTCATTAAAAGTGACAGACTCACGGAGGTCCAGTTTCTTCTTAATAGTATTGGCGCCGGGCCTATCCATATACATGTACGGCTTCGGGGTGATATTTCTAATATAAATATCAGAAACAATGGCCTTACCGTCATCGTGGCGAAGGAAAGTGAACTCCTCTCTGCGCAACTGTTCAGCCACATAAGCAGCGTACGGAGGTGCCCGAGGGTCCAATGGCGCCGGGAGAACGTGCTGTGGGCCGGCGAGGCGCGGGGCAGGGTCCGGCGGTCTCGGTCGTTCGTCACGGGTAGGCGGTCGCGCCGAGGCCAGCACCAACGAGTCCAGTTTCTGCGACATACCGAGCATGGCGGATTCCAGCAGCTGGAGGCGTCGCTCATTGTGGTCGGTAGGCAGCTCACTCATTTCGGTATGGACTGAGGCCGAGTCGTTAAACGGAATGCTGTCCTCAGACCTGCCGCCGAAGTTGAGGTAGACCTCCGAGTCCGGTGAGTTAGGTGTCTCGTCCCGCTGAGTTTCCACACGCGCTTGGCGCCTAGTAACGACCATGTTCCAGAGGAGGAAAGAAACAGGTCCGTAGTGTGTGGTGGCGGGAACAAGACTGAGGAGTAGGACCAGTGGAGAAGAGAAGGAAGGGGCAGCAGAAGAGGAAGTGAAGACTGAGCATGCTCCAACCAACAGAGAAAGGTGATAGTAGGAGAAAAGAAACACCAGGTGGAGGGAGGGTATAAAAGTTAATGTCAGAACTAGCCACCAGTATGCGCCAATGCCAACTCATCCCCTAAACAGGTATGAGTCAATATTTCTGCTCCATTTTCTCTTAGATTCTCAAAGAAGAGGTGCTAGACCTTAAAATGCAAATGAAACTGACGTAAAATATAAGTCTAACCCTAAATGTAATTCAAATTGTCATAAAAGGTAAACATATTTCCCTGCTTAAAATGTAAAAATGCTAGGCCAATTCCTTTGCTTGTGATTATCATGATCCCCAACTTTAATGCCATGTGTATGCTTTTACTGTATTTAAATGTGTACATCCTGTACACGTCTCCCCATAACATGTTGTTACTCATGTGAAGCTGTAGTGTAGTCTAGTGATTTTTTTGTCTTACTGTAATAATGTTGTAGATGTTTATAGATATGGAAATGATACATAAGCCTCTGTAGACCTTCAGTTGTCAATAAAATATATCATACTATTATTATCTAATTTGTACACCGATACAGTCCAGTGGGTGTGGAGGTTTAATTCTGGCACTAGCTACACTCCTAGTTGCATATTTTAGTTGCTGAGGCGAGTGTTTCAGAAGATCCTGGGGGATGACCAAAAAACCTTTCACAAAGATTTGTGATAATGATGTTATATCCCACTAACCTTGAGCATGTCCAGAAAGCCTTCACGAACCTTTGTAAACATCCACGGGCGTTTTTAAACATGAAATAAATACTTTTATGAAGTACAAATCTTTGTATATTATATCATTCTTATATCTATTAGATGATTTAAGATTATAATGAAACATTTTGGAAACGAAATAATTGGTAACAAATTAAAAAAAAAAGAGCCACAAAAAGGCACAAATATTTCACAAACCAAAAATTTGGAATCGTCAGATTTATTGCATTTGGGTTTCCTGAATCCTTTTTGGTCGCCATACCAGGTTACAATAACTTTCCACCAGGTGGCGATCCTGGGCCGCAGACAGAAAGTCCCATATCATCAGGCAATATTTTAACACATACCCTTTCAGACTGGCAATAATGTGCAACAAAACAATTCAGAGTGCTTCATTTCTTTTCCCATTTTGTGTCTGAAACAAACCACAATCTATGGAATATGCAGTAAAGGAATAAGTGTGCATCAGAGAAGTAACACTGTTTGTTATAAACTTCGTAACTGTGACCATATAGGCAAGTTCTATAAGGCAAATGACCTCTAGCAACCAGGGGAGAGCTAGCTGAATACGCCATCTCCACATTTATATGGAAGAAATCTTTAAACACTGGGTAAGAATAAACTCTTCTTGTAAGATGATGATGTGTTGGAGTTTAATGCCCGCTCAGCAATTTGTCAACTATATCAGGACCACTCACGTTTGTGTTTACCAGTTGGCTGACCGAATCTATGGGGATGGAACGACGGCAAGGTGGTCAAACAGGCACCAGCTGGAATTGAACCCGGGCCGGCAGCGAGCAAAGCCAGCACGCTACCACTAGACCACCCTTGTAATAAGCCCTGGTAGTAGACACACATAAGGCAAAATAGAAAATACCCCCTTTCCACTGACTTTCTATGCCAGAAAATGACCTTCTTTTCTTCAAAACGCTGGCTTTTTGTGGCTATGAACTACCCTTTTTTCACAAAATCCCCTAGTATAAATGATTAAAGTACCCTTTTTTCATAATCACAAACATTTTGGTGGAAAAGGCAAGAATCGCGAACACCCAAGTTTGCGAAATTAGACCCTTTCTCAAAGTTGTTTAGAACAATGATGGTTATCCCTTTTTGCTGAGAGTGGACAGACTGGGTATGGTATACATCACTGAGCGCTCGTTGACAATTACCAGTCCAAGAGGTTCTGTCCACTCAACCCTTACAGCCAATGCTCCAAGCCTGCCACCAGTCTGGTCTGCAACACTGTGAAGACTAAAGGCCATATTCCACTACACGTTTGCGGCTTGCGGCCACCCAAGAAAACGGACGCAAACGGACGCAAATGGACGTAAACGGACGCAAACGCAAATGCGTTTGCGTTTGCGGTAGGGTATATTCCACTCGTTTGTGGCCAGCAGACGCAAGCAAACGGCCGCAAATGAGTTTGCGGCGGCCGCAAGCGAGTTTGCGGCGGCCGCAAGCGAGTTTGCGGCGGCCGCAAGCGAGTTTGCGGCGGCCGCAAACAAGGTGGAATATAGGTGCTTGCGTCCACTGTTTGCGTCCACTGTTTGCGTCCACTGTTTGCGTCACAGGCTTGGGGATACCAACATGTTGGTATCAAAAACGCAAACTGCTTGCGTTTCTTGAAAATAGCGGCCGCAAACGGACCTGACGCAAAGTGGAATATGGCCTTAACCTTCACAACCGATGTTACACAAGGTTTTATACCATTGCTTGCCAGAGGCACTCCCCACTAGCGGATCCAGGCTTTTGAGTTTTACATTAAAAAATGCAAAATTTTCCAGGAAAAGGGAGGGGTGCCCCCCCCGCCCCCCCCCCTGGATCCACCATTGCTCCCCAAGCAATAATATGATGTTATTATAACGTTATTATAACATTCTGTACAGTTCTGGTTTGGTTCTTGTTACGTTATTTTGATGGCACCCAAAAACATCTTTAGAACCTAACATTGTGACGTCGCACTGTAACGTCATTGTGACATTCTTGTAACATTCTTTCACATTATAATAACATTGTTATAATGTATTTATTAGTTAGGTGTCAATTTCACTAAAATATAATGTTATCATAACATTGTTTTTTTTAGTCTCAACTTTACCTAAATTACTGCAGGTTACAGATTGACCAAAAAAGTATGGTCACAGAACATGCTTGTTACTTCTACTCCACACTCATTGGAGGGTCTGCTTTTACGCAGCTACTCTATGGCATGACCTTCAATCTCCAAGCACCATTCACAGAGAGAAACACTCTTAGCCCTAGATTCTGTTTCTTGTAAACACAAACGACTAAGCCAACTGTTGGACTGACACTGGTGACAGTTCAAAATCTAGATATCTAGTGTACATTATAGTGTGAAAATGAATTTATATTTTTCATGTAAATTTAGAAAATCAGAAATAGGGTGGATGTCATATAGACCTTTTGCAGATGTGTTCACGTGACCAGAGTTTGGTAATCACCATGTGATAACCATAGCCATGTAGCTGTGTAATAGATTTTAAATATTAAATTCTAGATCATGCATCAAAATGGTTTATTATCATTCTACTGGGTTAGTGTCTGGTGATTTTTTTTAATGTTTGTCTTCTTAGTGTTTAAGAATGGTAGATAACATTTATTATTAACTTTTCCTATCCCTGTGATCATATGATTTCCAGTGGATTTTCTTTGAGAACAATATTTTGGTAGATAACAATACTGTTGCATTGATCACCAACATGGGGGCACTATGATTTTCTGAGATGTGATGTCATCTGCAGCTACATTATAAGTGTGTGCTCTCCCAGCGGCGGATCTAGTGGGGGGGGGGGGGCCTTCAGGGGTGGATCCACGTGGGGCGGGGGGGGGGGGGGGGGGGTCCTGACCCCGTCCTTTTGGTGGACCCCTAAACTACATAAAGAGGGGAAAATGCCATGCATGTAAGCGCGATTGCACACAGTTTTAGTAGTTAGCCTTTATACTGACCCCACGTTTCAAAAATCCTGTATCTGCCCCTGTTTCCCCCGGTTCAAAGTTCCCTCTGCAGGGCCTCCGGGGCCCTGATTGGTTGATTAGGCTCCAGGTGGATGGTGGCTCCACCTGGACCCTGGGAGGGTAGTTAGACATTACTTATGGGTATAGTTTTAGTACTTATTAATTTTGAATACATTGTGTATAATCTTATACTAGTTCTCACATAAATATATTTAGAAATAATAATATGTTTTAGAGTATAGAAATGTCCTACCGATTTTAAGTTATGACAGACTGCTGGCACCCCTCCCCCCAAATCCATCAACCATACCAGTTTGACCACCTACCTTAAGGCACGTCCCCACGTGACGACTAAACCACGGCGATTAACATTGGTCGCCCGCCGATTAAGGAGTTAGGTATGTCGTTGGACGACTAATAATCGCCTGTGGAAAAAAAGTTAATCGCCATGTTGGGATGCTCTTCCCATCAAAATTCCGTCGATTAGAGGGACCATTAGTTGTCCTGCCCGGCAATTAACTGCACTAATCGCCGGCGACTAGAGAAAAATATTAAACATGTCAAATATTTCGCGCAGAAACCACGGCGATTACTGATTTGGTTGCCAGACATTTCTGTTCCAGGGTTTAGTAAGTCGCCCGCCGATTAGAGCAGATAGTCGCCATCAATTTTTTTTGTAAAATTGGTCGCCCTGTCAGTGTGGGGACCAGCCTTTAGTGTAGGTCAGTCTTGGAAGACCCAGTTTTAAGACCCTCCCCAGACTGATAATATACATAAATACGACATGTGTATTCTTGATTTGCCTTCTTTTTTGGCAAACGTATGAACCGAGGTGACATCTTTCATGTCGAAATGCGGTCATCTTTTCTTCCCGCTAACTCATCTGTGCACGACAGGCAGAAAAGGCCCTCACACTCTTCCTGTTCCAACTCCTCCTCCCCCCCGCTCTTCCCCAGGCCTAAAGATTGTAGCTGGTTATAAGAGAAGTTAAGAATAGTGGTGGGAGAATAAAAGGCAGAATATAAAATTATATCCTTGGAGAATGACAAGAATTGCTAGCCTAAAGACCATACAATATACATGTAGGATTTGATAGGTTTGAAATGTAGTCTTAGCATTCAATTCAGCTTATGTGTAAAATGCAGTAAAGATGTCAATTCTATAGTGGTAAGGTTTATGTCAGTCTGATTGCGTTTTATCACCCTTTCGCATGTCATACTAGTGCCTACCACTGCAATACCAGCAGCCAGTTACAAAATGACATATTGTAACAACACAATGTTGAATTGTTACAAAACCCTTATATCTCTGTTTCCAATGAATCAAATTGTAAATTGATGTAAAAAGGGAAAAATTAAAAATAAATCCTGTAAAGATTACAACTCACTACGACCATTCTAAATAGTTTTTTTTAGTGTCAAAACGCGTGCTGTTACAATCAAAGTAACAACGAAGTGCTGCACTGTTTTACCATTTCATTTGTTAAGAAATTCGTTGTGCAACAGGCCACAGGGGGTTTCATAAGCCATTTGAGTGACTACCCGTGATGATATTGGTAAGTTGCGAGGCAACGAGAGACATGCTGGACAACCAAAAGTACAGGGGCGGATACAGGATTTTCATAAGTGGTGGTGGTAATTAAACTGCATGCAGTCACACGTATGTCCGCTTATACATATATACATATAACCAACCAAGAAGGGAGTACGAGGGTGGTTATCACCCTGAACCGGGACCCTGATATCGGGGTCCCGGTGAGGGGTGATAACTGCCCGAGTACTCCCTTCGAGGTTGGTTATGGATTTATTATACCTTTTCTGTTAGATTTTAGCTCTCAATGAAGGATGCACAGCAATCAGTGATGGTGGGACTGTGATGCTGCACATTTTTTTATGTTTTTTTCATATAACTCTTTTGATATCCATCAAATCTACAAATAGTAAGCAGTAAAATGTAGCTATGATCGTTGTACAGATAATGCATACGTCAGGTTTTTTATTTCTTAAGTATTTCATTTTTTCATGAATTTTAGAAAAATAAAATGTTTCTGTATCACACTGCAGTGCGATACAAGGCTGGTTATCACCCAGGTTTGTATCACCCTGTGTTAAACTCTTAACTACTAAACTTGTATCACCCTAAGGTGTAATAAATGTATATATACCACGCATATATGTGTTGTGCGTGTGTTCAAGTGTATATGTGTTTGTACATGTATGAGTGTTTGTTTTTGTGTATGTGTGTTTGTGTATGTATTGTATACATGTATGTGTGTATGACTATGCATATTATGGTGTGTTTGACTATGCATATATATATGGAATGTTAACAACAATACGAGACCACATTTGTATATATACATACTTCGTTCTACCGCCTGTTTGTAATCAGCACCATGGCTGGGCGGGGCCGGAAACCAGTTGTGTAAACTGAAAACTGTCCAGCATAATAAAATTGTTTCAAAAAAAATATGTGTATGTGTGCATGTAAACATGTGTGTTTGTGTGAGTACTTGTGTGTATGCATATATTCATGTAGACTATATTTGTGTGTTAGTGTGTGTGGTGGTGTGTGTGTATCCATGTGTGCACAATTTAGTACAAGGTGACAGATCTAGGGCATCTCCCGTGTCAAGAAAAGATTACATAGAATATAGCTGAACTGGAATTTAGGAGGTCCTGACACCCCCTCCCCCTTCCCCTTTTGGTGGGGACTTGAGTTTGCCAAAGGGAAAAATATGTTGCGTGTGTGTGTGAATGTTCGCCGTTTTAGTACTTAGACTATATATGTGGATCACCCCCCCCCCCCCCCACCTTTTCCGAAATCCTGTATCCACCCCTGAATATACATCTGAACCTCCCTCGTATGCATGGGTAGACTGGCCTTTACTGTTCCCACGCTCCTAACTGACCCAAGCAATTCATGAAGTCACAAGACCTTTGCGATAGTAATATCATAGAACGCAGGTGTTGCTTTCAAAAACTGGTAATTCGTGATTTAAAGAAGCAAGAAAAAGACCCTTTGTCAGTGGTTTACCACCAAATGATTCGGGAAGATATCTCACACCAGGATTCAAATCAAGCAGACTGGAAATGCAGAGTAATAGCATAGTAAACATTTCGCGTTGAGTTACATAATGAATCCAAATTAACGAGTGTTTTACAGAGGTGTGATAAACAATTGTTATCATTGATGTACAGAAATAGTAAGAACCAAGATAACATAACTGTCCCTATCCGTCAAAATAGAATAGTCTTTAAAACTGAGTGTATGATAAGTAAGAAATACATAAATTCTCCATAATATATGTTCGTGGAATAACATTGTGGAATGATCTGTCTAGGTGAACTCAGCATGCCGACTCAGTGTTTGACTTTAAGAATCGAATTATGAGAATTTATAGTAAATACATTGAAGATTACAAGTAATATATTGTGATATAGCCCGCTGACTGGTGACTAGTCATGTGGGTTCTGTGTTCTTTTCTCTCACCACCTGTAGTGCTTCAATTGTACCAAGACTGGCACACTTGGAAGATCAGGTTATTTTACCTGAAAGTTTTGCTTTGAATAAACGCATTAATAAAAATAAGCTTATACCTACTGGATATGACAGACTGCAACTTAAAAGGAGTGCCCAATATACGCCCAAAGAAACACATATTTAAGAACCCTGGACACTTGATAGCATGGGAGGTTATATATATATAATATGTAATATAATATGATATAATTATTATGTTATATACACACACGTTAAATATTGATGTCAAAATCATTACTTCAAAGGCTCAAATCATTATTTTTTCTAGAGAGTATTCATTGTAACCCAAGAATATTTTATCTTATTTCTCTTTTTTTTATTGATGACCTGCCATCGTGACGTGTTTATTTATTTATCATAGAGATAGGGAGTCTGGGCAAGGGCTCCCTTCTATCCCATGACATCAGATGAAATGCCATATGGACTAACCAAAAACAAGTAATTGATGTTGAAGACACAGTTATCTAAGCACAAATCTAACCTGCCCTTTCGGGCCAAGGGATTTAATATTTTACTTGTCCCATTTGAAGTTTTTCACATGCAGGGCAGGCAAGAAATAGTTAATATTGAGTCCTGATAGAGGTCACGTGATGCAATAAATTATCACTTGACCCCAAAGAAGAGGATATACAGAGGGGGAAAAGACACCCAAAACTTGCCAAGATATTCCAGAATTCGTCAATGCTTTAAAGACTAACCAAAGACAGTTAAGATTACCAAAAGTCATCATGTCTAACAGGCATATATGGTTATGGAAAAATATGATTAAGGTGGTTTGATCAGGATTAACCAACCAGCTGATGCTCAATTAGTCATATAGGTATCAGTCATTTTGGCTAACAAAGTCAGTCCCTTTTAACAAATTCAAGTTGATTATACCTGCAAAATTGATTATTTAATCTTATATATTTAAATCAGTGCAGAAGTTAGAGAATCATATTCATGATGCTCCACATGTCCTTTGGTAGGCTATTAGATTTTGGGGAAATTAAGGGAATCCAATTTGGGGCTAAAGGTTAGCATGTTAAGGGTATATCAAGAGTAGTGGCTTTAGAGGGATAAGCCAAAGCAGGGGACTTTAGCAAATAGGTACCCATGGGTATAGGTGGGCAGTGTTAGGGTAGGGCCATGTTAGAGATAGGTTAGGGGTTGTAGGCCATGCAGCAGCAAGGAGTGAACACTGAAGCAAGGCTAGTGGCGAAGTGACAGACAGGGTGGGGTCTCTCCCTGGTTTATTTCCAAAGCAAGGCACAACAAGTCACAAATAGCTGGTTACAAACAGTGGGGAACTCTATACACCCCTCTCACTGGAAGGGGAGGAGGCCAGTAATACATTATTGGCCTCCAGTAGGCAGTGGGAACCACTGGATTAAAAGTCACATACTTGTTCCCCCTTTCCCCTTTTTGCTATTGTGGTTGAAGCAGCCCCTCTATTTACAAACCCATAGGTCCCCTTCCCCCAACCAGTTTTGGATTTCTATTTCTTTTATAACACACCTAGGCCTATTCCAGTTACATTTGTTTGCATCATTAACAGCGGTAAAATAGACACTACTGACTAGGGGCCGCACTAAGTAGGGAGTAGAAACTAGGACATGCTGCTATTTGCAGCAAAAGGCAAGGTGAATACAATACGAGTACAAGGTAACGCCTAAAAATTGACCCCTGGCCATGTAAATGTGTAAGTAAGGTGACTTTACCAGATATATACCTGAGGCCTATATACAATATATAAGAATAAGGACCTCTAAATAATAATGCTACTAGACATATCTCAGAGCATAATACAGAAATGATTATAGTAAGGCCACCCTAAAAAAAAAATTGTTTCCTGTCCAGCGGGTGGGCAGGGAAAAAATCATTTGGCAGGTCGGGAAATACTTTTTTTTTGTAAGGTTTTAACTAGAACTTTTGTTGAAAAAAAAAAAATCTGAAAATCTGGAAAAAAAAGTATCTAGTCGGCCCTCAAAAAGTCAGTCCGGCGCTGGACAGGAAACAAATATTTTTTTAAGGATGGCCTAATATTTTGGGGGTAACACTCTTTCTGGTTATAACAAGAAGCAAATTAGCTACAAAGTTCTGCTCATGTATGAGCGATGGTCATCCCTCAGTAAACTAAAGGCCCTCCTAATACAAGAGGGCTATGTGTAATATGGGCTATAGGTGCTGATCATCACCACTCCTGCTGCCATACACAGCTCAGGGAGGGGCCACTACTAGGTCCTAGTACTGAGTGACCTATCACTAACCAACCTGGGACTGCCCACCTGCAGGTGACAGTGGCGGTCCTAATTTGAAGGGGTGAGGGCTGTTTAGCTCAGGCATTGGTTATGTAACCTACTTCTAGCTTCTCACACTGACTGAGTCTAACAACAATTGGAGGACAATGCCCTTCAACTGCTGAACATGAGATTGTGTAACCGGTCATTGAGAACAAAGACAATTAAATGGCTAAAGACATGACTGTTTGATTGAGTCCCACCATTAGCCACTATACTATATAGATATAACTAGGGACTCCCAAAAACATCCCTGTTTCTGTGCCTTAAAGGCCATATTCCACATACCGAAAGTGTACCGCCGATTTTATAATATAAAATCGGCGGTGCCGATATAAAATTAGCAGCCTTGCCGATAAAAATTTACCAACATGTTGGTAAATTTTTCCTGCCGATTTTGGACTGGCCGCTGATAACGCAATTTTGGCAGCCGATAACACATTTTCGGTCGCCGATTATGCACTTTCGGCTGCCAAAAATGTCCCGAAAGTTGATGGTCCCATTATGGAATGTTACCATGGAGATGCTCAACATCAGCACTGCACACTTTCCATATGTGGAGTATGGCCTTTAGTTTTATAATTTTACGCCCTGTTCTGTGTTCTATGGCCTGATGCAGAGTGTGTACTGGAAAAAGAGGGTTTTCTTAAAAAAAAACTGGCACTTAAAGTCTTTCATGTTTGGGTCATTAGATTGTTCTTTCTGCTGCAGCCAATAAAATGTCCAGTCAAATATATTGAGTAACATACAGCTATTGCTTTTTATTTGAACACAGAATCATTACAAATCACATCTACATTTCATAAAATTATTTCAAATATACAAACAATTTTCACAATGATTAAGAATGACGCACAATATGTATTACTCTCCATTTACTTGTTACAATAAAATCAATATCTTGCACATATCAATATCTTCTACAAAATTACTATAATTCAAAGTGATGTAAATATATCCAACTCGACGACTGACTGGTGGACAGGTGTTGATAAACTTTTTATTATAATGAATAAAATCGTGGCGTGATCAACATGTTTCGACTGGTCAAAGTCTTCTTCAGGATCTCATTACTCTCAATTACTATAAGTGTGTGATAACAAAGACAAAATTGCTACTCAGAGTATATGAAACACAAGTAAGCATGGAGATATATTTAAGATGTTTAATGTTTATCAGTGAAAACCTGATCTTACTTTGTCACATCCAAATGCAAACTCTATATTTTGGATAATACTGAAGCAGCAAGCCATCACATGAAAAAGATTTCCAATTGAGCTTGTCTGTGATCTTTTATCATTCATATTGATCCAACACATAGTAGTTATCATGCCATTAAAATAAAAAACTGGTCAATCTGGTTTAATCTTACTGTAAGTTAACATGTTGTTACAACAGTTTTCACACCCATCCAATACAGATGTATAAAAGACCAAATTTAATAAAATTAAGTCATCAAAACCGGGAACCTTTTAGGAACTTAAATTGAAATGGATAAGATCATTAACTATCAAACATGTAGAATTCCAATGTAAATTATTGTCACTTTCAAAATAATGCCAACATATTTAATCAGTTCTATTTTTATCAAACACCTGGCAAAATATACCAAGCACATACAGATGTTAAGGTTTGATAGATAGTAGACCTTGTGTAGATGTGGTTACATGATCACATTTCAGTTATCTCCATGTTGTGATTTGGACCCCATGGCTATGAAACAAATCTAAAATTCATCAATTCTAAATGATAATTATCACATGTTATGCATCAGTGAGTTGAAAATGTAGAGTAGAATTTATTCTAAATATACATTTCATCGTTGTAAATAATATGGAGGCCTGGTTATATAAGCGTGCTATCTTCTACATAAAGTGTATAGAGAACTCATTTTAGTTAAAAATGTTTTCTTACTAGAATTTGATATACAGGTCTACCAAACTTCTCCTAAGTGAAGGAATCAGGTTCTTCATGCTCCACAGGACCTTCGGCATCCCCTGTTCTGAGTTGTATGGCATGAGCCAGACAAACCAGTCCTCAGGCAGGACCCGGTGCAGAGTGCGTACAGGGAGCATGAGGGCGTGGGCAAGGGTCGGAGACATGAGGTCAGTGTAGCAGGAGGCAAGAATGCCATCAACTATGATTGATCCACTTGGGGTGTGGGGACAGAAAATCCCAGCAGTGAACCACTCATTGCTGACTTCTGTCACTTTAACAGACCTGACAGTGCCTGCCTGCTGCTTTCCTTCACCACAGGTAAACATCACGTCTCCTACTTTCACATCTCTGGCTGGTTTTAACTGACCCACCTGTCCTACGTGCACCAAGTGACCAGGAGACAACCTCAGCCCTTTCCCGTCCTCTGTACTGATGGACAGGAAGCACCCCACCTCATCTCTAGCAGCGTGACTGAACATGATGACCCTTTCATACTTCATTTGACCCTGATGGTTAACAACAAGAACCTCATCATTGAGTTCAAGTTCATCCATAGATTTTGGACCAGATGAAGTGCATGTAATGGCTTTTGAAGGAAAACAAGGCTCTATCTCAGCTTTAATTGTTTCATACTTTAATATTTCATTGTTGTTTTCCTGCATTACTTTGCCAACCATTGACAAAATCATATCTCGGCTTGCTTCTCTTTCTTTTTCAGAAAAGCTCATTTCTTTGAGCTCTTGCTGTTCTATCAAAAGTACACAGCTGTCAATCTTCTCAACAAATGCTCTGAATTCAGTGCTCTCATTTGCATTACTGATGAAAGAACCTACTGTGTCATTTCCATAATTTGATGCAGCATGAGTTGCCACAAGCATGCAGTACTTGATTGATGTTGACTTTACTGAAAGCATCTGAAAGAAAATCAGGAAGAATATTGTAATTTATAAACCTTAGATGTGGTGAGCAGTGCTGAAAGTGAAAGTCGCTTCTGATTGTAGTCAAGGGACAGGGATGGATCCAGAGGTTTCAAAAAGGGGCGGTGCCCTAATTTAGAATTTGAAGTGCCCCATCTGAGGGCTGGAATTTTACATTAACAAATTAGGGGGGGGGGGGACACCTGTGAAATCACGAGCCGTCGGGCCCAGTGGCCCGTTGCACAATGATTGCAGTTATTTTCTTAACAACGAAAGTTAAATTTTTTTTCGTTGTTACGAAAATAACTGCAAATAATTTATTAAGCAACAACGAACTGTTTCGCTATTTAATTCATTTTCGTTGTTACGAAACCCGTTGTACAATGGGCTACTTGTAACACAGACTGAAAAAAATAGGGTAGACCGGTCGACTGCTTTTTATATTTCTTTCTTTCTTTCTGATTTTACACCTAGGGCCCTGGACAATGTCCATGAAGAAAGAAATACTCCAAAAATCCTCTAAAACTACTTCTAGCATCTGAAATATATCCTGAGCATCTATTTGCTGTTTTATGTTTTTTTTATCAATCATATTAGTGCATACCCAAGCAAGAATATGACGTTATAATAATGTTGCAGCAACGTTCTGTTGAGACTTGGTTTGGTTCTTGTTACGTTCTTTTGAGGGCACCCAAAAACGTCTTTAGAACCTAACGTTGCAACGTCACACTAGAACGTTGTTGTGACGTTCTTGTAACGTTATTTCACGTTACAATAACGTTGTTATAACATTCTTTAATAGTTTGGTCTCAACTTTACCAAAATAGAATGTTATAATAACATTCTTTTTCAGTAAGTCTAAACCTTACCTAAAATAACATTATTGTTAGGTGAAAATTGGCCAGGTCTCAGACCAATTAAAAAAGTACAGTCGCAGAACGTTCTTGTTACGTTGCTGCTTGCCTGGGTATAAATTAGTATACCATCTTGATCCTAACCATCCAAGGAATGATGATGCGAAATATTATAATTCTATTGCTGCCAGAATGTTTTGTATGCTTTTGTAAATGTAATTAAGTCTCCCTGCCTGCACCTGGTGCAGCCTGCACAGTGCATTTGTCACAAGCAGAAGGGTTGAAAATTGATAAAAACTGAAGAAATTACAAGATGAACCTACCTGTGTGTTATAAATAAGTCTAACACTGCTTAGAATTACAAAATTAAATGATTCAGGTCAAAAATGTGAAAAAAAAAGAGTTTAGTACAGATTTTATAATTTTGAAATTCAAATTTAACTGTCATTTTGTGTGACGTCACATACAGACGTCCGTCACCAGCTGGACAGGAGATTCAGTGTATGGTCTGGTTTATAGGCAAGAATTTCTATACAATATTTCACTTTAATTTTTAGTTATAGAAATGGTATATACACATACCTAACCAACATAACTACATAATCATAATTTCACTGGCCCCTCTCTTTAAATCTTTATATTTATTTTGAAAAAAACATCCCTGACAAAAGAGTCAGGGTAGAGCCAAGGGAAAATTGGAATACCGGAATACAACAAATCTTTTTGTTGGCCCGGGGAACTCAGGAAGCTAAGAAATATTTAATACCTTGGATTTGGCCATCACTTCTATTTCTGCTCCGCGTTGTCTAGCGACGCTGCTATTGATCACGAAGATGACGGCATGCACTCCCTCACCGATGGCCTTGAACCCCTGAAACAAGAAGTATAGGCACATTTGTATGTATAATCTTTAAATGAGTAAAACTTGACAGATGGAATACAACTTTCAGTACACCTATTACCAGTGAAGAAAATGCACGATCTGTTTGCCCTCCATCCCAGCCAGCTTGCGATGTAACAGAAACGTTCTGCAACCATACTATTTTAGTCAGTTTGTTACTTACTAAGATGGCACGTAACAATAACGTTATTGATGGTGAGGTTGAAACCTCACCAAATTAGAACATTATTTTAACATTTTTTTTATGAGGTTAGGAGGAAACCAAAACAGAACGTTATAAGAACATTCTGTTTAGGTCAAAGAACATAACCAGAACATTATGATAACGTCGGAGTGCAACATCGCAGCAGTAGGTCATAGCAACATAATTGGGAGTCATCAAAAGAACGTGACAAGAACCAAACCAGAACCAAATAGAACGTTACTGCAACGTTATTATAATGTCACACCTCCAGATGGGATCTTTGTCAATGCACTTGAGTTCCCAAATATTTATGTCAAGATACTATTGTTGGATTGGGGCACGTTAAAATGTGTAGGAAGGCTCTTGTGGACATAAGAAGTTTCTAACATGAAATAATTCAATAGGAAATTCCTAGATAGATTCCATCACAGACACATTTACACATAATAGTCTTATCCATGTCTTAATTACATCAGCATTTCATCTCTAATTCAGTATGAACATTTTTCAAGTATATAAATTCATGATGATTATGTGATTCAATATTGTCAAAAAAAAACTTACTGGTAAGATCTGGAGGCTACGTTTGATGAGTTCTTTTGGACTGAGGGATTCCATTTTTTCAATCATGTATCCCGGAGTATCCAGAACAAGGAAGTCCTGTCCGTGCGCTTTGAATGAGGCAATCTGAAATGTTTCTGTCACGGAGGTAGCGGTCTTCCCAGTCTGGAACTTCTCCTCCCCAACTAGAGTGTTTCCAAGCAAACTTTTCCCAGCACCTCCCAGGCCCACCAGAGCAATCTTGATTGGGTTTGCGGAGCGTGGGATAGAACATTCCTGGTTCGTTGTCCAGTTTTGGTTACGGAAGTCAATTTTCCTCTTGATTTGACGTCCAAGAAAGGGTATGTCTTCCTCATCGCCCGTCCGTTTTAATTCTTCAATCTGTGCTTTGCTCAGGTACTCAGCCATGTCTTAGATCTGACGGATGAGTTTGTTTAATTCTCCTGTTGAGTATGTTGGGGCTGTTAGCTGGGCAACACGTACCTTCTAAGCCTAGACACCTCTGCAGATAGTTTTGGCAGCCCACACGTCTCTAAAGCCCCATACCCACTAGGCGATTTTACCGGCAACTCGCGACGGGCAACAGCAGAATCCCTGGTAAAATCATTACCAATTTGGATCACCTGTTAGTATGTAATATTGAATGTTACATACTAACAGGTGATCCAAATTGGTAATGATATAACCAGGGATTCTTCTGTTGCCTGTCGCGAGTTGCCGGTAAAATCGCCTAGTGGGTATGGGGCTTAAGTGCGCCGATCCCCACATGAAACTTGGAGGTCTACAGGGGGCCTTTATGCTCATTGCAGGATTTTTTAAAAATCGTTAGGCCTATGTTAATAAGCCCATTCCAGTTTACATCAACACCACATTTTACACTGAAATTATACAGCAATTACTTTCTGATTTAATGCCCAAACATAGAAGAGTAAAACAAAATGTACCCTGGTGGTTTAGTTGACAAATTGGTCATAAAATCTGTAAAATGCAGCTTTATATATTTTACTTTTTTCCATAGGAACCTATCTTAAAGCCTGTTAACCCAACCTATAATGTCCAACCCTATTTTCCATAAAATGCAGCATTTTGATTGGCTGGCAAACCTGCAAATCTGTCAAAGGGTAACATTTAAAAATTCATAACATTTCATCAGTACTCAGTGATATAGAAAAACATTTTTTTTTTTTTTAGTTATTGCAGCAATTCCAACTCTTGGTGACAAGGATGCCTTATATGTCTATTTTGTCCAACCCTGGGATATAGCCAGTCTGAGGAAGGTTTATTGGCAAATACAGAGGTGGATCCAGAGTCAATGCTTTTTTTTTTTTTTTTTTTTTTTTGGGGGGGGGGGGGGGGGGGGGCAAACGATGACCCCCCTTATGAAAAATGATATAAAAACACCAGATTTACATAGATATTGCAATTTTAAGATGCCAAAATGTTCTCTCTTAGGCTAGGGGAGGGGGAGGGCAGTCACCCTTTTTGCACCCCCCCCCCTTGGATCCGCCACTGAAATGTGAATGGAGTACCTAACTTTAAAAAGTGTCAATTCATATTATTAAATTTAAGTAATAGTAACATAGAAGCGGTCTTGTGTCAGAAAGTACCAGAGCCACGTCCCACCCAACTAATAGTAATATAGTATATTGAAATCTAGGCCAATGTCCCGAAACCCCCTTTTACTGAGGTGGACCCTTAAACTACAAAAAAGGGGTGCTTTTCTTCTTTTTCCAGGGCCACATTTTACCAAGTACGTTTTTTATGTAGAGAACATGTAAGGAAACATTAAAGTTACAAGTACTCTGCGTGTGTCATGCTATGTGTTGCAAAAAGCAGTTTCTGAATACCTCAAATAGAAATTAAATAGCAGCATATTTCATGAAATTGTATTTGGGATTTTAATTTTTGGCCCAGATCATCAAAAGTTATAATTATCTTAATGAATATCAAAGGTTGGCCCGTTGTACTGTGTTAAGCCAATCTGACCTTTGAGTCTTTAAATTAACTTTTTTCTAATTAGAATATTTACATAATTCTTTCAGTATTGCGATCACTGCGACATCTTTCCTCTTCAATATTCCAGGCTATAAGACTTCTTTTCCCAGAGCATAAAATACCTAATTGAGAAAGAAGGAAAAACCATGGCCTGGGAGTATTTATATTCATAATCATTTTGAGTAATTTTTAGCATAATTGATCTCTGTAAAGTGCAATTTGAAAAAAATGGGGCAGAGGTTCAAGTTTGGATTTTACATCAAATTGTCACATTCTATAATAGCTCATGTCTACATTTTTGTTGAAATAATTTACATTTTGTGTCACATGTACATTTTACGTTGATTTCAGTTCAATTTTACATTGATTAACATATTGCGCTAGATTTGCATTTTATGGTCTAACACCCCACGCCGTCCTTTCAGAGTGTATTTGCCTCATGAGATCCAAAAGGAAGTTTCTGGTGAAGGAGCAGGTAAGCTACGGTTGGTTTCCTGTCAACAGACTGAATAATTCACAGCCGTCTGAACACCACATGCACCCATCGCCAACTCACAGCCATCTAGTAACGACCATTTGGACTTCACATATCACCTGGACATGGCTGAGGTTTCAGTAAATATGGGGAAAGCCAGGAAAGAAGGAACAATGCTGTCGAAGAGGGAACAGGACTGCCTGACCGGTGAATTGAGTGATGAAGACATCTCAGCCATAGAGCGCCAAATTAAAAGGAAACTGGACCACAGGGGGAAGAATTGGTCGACGTTGACGGAAAAGACCCGGGCTGGACCAGTCACCGTCGTGCTCGTCGGGTTGGAAGGCGCCGGAAAGAGCTCGCTGGGGAATCTTTTGAGTGGAAAGGAGGATTTTGGCACCAGTATGGGAGCAAATAGAGGGACAGCCGAGTGTAAAATCAGCAGTACAGAGTTCAGGGGACAACTCTTTCGCCTGGTCGACACGCCTGCTGGCGTGACCTGGGACGATTTGGCCAAAATCAGTCAGGTAAGATGTTTTATACCGCTCCCGGTACACATGTCTATTAGGACTATATATATATATATATATATATATATATATATATATATATATATATTCATTCATTCATTTACACATGTATATTAACACAAGTTAGTCAAATTTATAAATCATTGTCGTTATAGGATGTAGCATAAGCTTACAAACCACTTCGAGAAGGAGGTTATGCTATATAACCTCCTTGGCCACGTCCGCTTACCCCTGTCGCCTACTGTCTCTCCCTGTCCCTTAATGTCTACCGCTGTCCCTTATTGTCCCTACCACCTCCCCCTGTCCCTTTCTGGTTCTTCCTGTCCCTTACTCGTTCTTCCTGTCCCTTACTGCCTCCCCCTGTCCCCTTTTGCCTTCCCCTGTCCCTTACTGGTTCTTCCTGTCCCTTACTGCATCCCCCTGCCCCCTACCACCTGCCCTTGTCCCCTACTACTTTCCCCTGTCCCCTGCTGCCTTTACCTGTCCCTTACTGTCTGCCCCTTTCCCCTACTTTCCCCTGTCCCCTACTGCCTGCCCCTGTCCCCTACTGGTTCTTCCTGTCCCTTACTGCCTCCCCCTGTCCCCTATCGCCTGCCCCTGTCCCCTACTGCTTTCCCCTGTCCCCTGCTGCCTCCCCTGTCCCCTACTGCCTCCCCCTGTACCCTACTGCTTTCCCCTGTCCCCTGCTGCCTCCCCCTCTCCCCTACTGCCTCCCCCTGTACCCTATCGCCTGTCCCTGTCCCCTACTGCTTTCCCCTGTCCCCTGCTGCCTCCCCCTCTCCCTTACTGCCTCCCCTGTCCCCTATCGCCTGCCCCTGTTCCCTACTGCTTTCCCCTGTCCCCTGCTGCCTCCCCCTGTCCCCTGCTGCCTCCCCCTGTCCCCTGCCATCCTCCCCTTGTCCCCTGCTGCCTCCTCCTGTCCCCTGCTGCCTCCCCCTGTCCCCTGCTGCCTGCCCCTGTCCCCTACTGCCTTCCCTTGTCCCCTACCGCCTGCCCCTGTTCCCTACTGCTTTCCCCTGTCCCCTGCTGCCTCCCTCTGTCCCCTGCTGCCTCCTCCTGTCCCCTGCTGCCTCCCCCTGTCCCCTACTGCCTCCCCCTGTCCTCTATAATCTTTCCCTGTCCTGTACAAGATGGGGCTACTGGATGTTGGTCCGAGGGCAGAGACGTCAATGGAAGCATTATAGGACAAAGGGATACCATATTTATAACCAATACAGTCCAACACACATGGGTTCAAATTGCAGTGTATCATGATATATAGTGTTCTATGATTATGGAGTCTATTATGGTGTATAGTGTTTTATGAAAAAAAATATTGGAGTATATTTTGATGTAAAGTGTTTTCTAATTTTTTGAGTATATTATGACATATAGTGTTTAATAATTATTGGAGTATATTATAACGTACAGTGTTTTATAATTATTAGAGTACATTATGACGTATGGTGTTTTATAATTATTGGAGTATATCATGACGTATAGTGTTTTTTTTTATAATCATTGAAGTATAATATTATTATGATGTATAGTGTTTCATAATTAATCCTCTTATCAATACAAAGATTTTTCTTTTGCAGGGAGATGAAATCCATGTCTTCATCCTTGTTATGAATGCCAGTGGCTTCCGCACGCGAGAACAGGAAATACAGAATCTAAGGGTAGGCAGGTTGTAGTTCTTCATAAGGTCAATGCGATGGAACCTATATTCCACTTACTGATGTCACTATGGCACCCATATAAACAAAGGCATATTTTCCATGTGTATATGATAGATATTGGAAAGCAAAGCTTTATTCTAGAGTAGGACATAAATCAGAAAAAAAATCAACAACTCTTCTAACTTTTGAAGAAAACTTATACAAATGGATTCCCTAAAGACTAAACTGTCAGCATGCAAATGAAATCAGCAAAAACAGAAATGAAATCCCTATTGAATCCTCATAAAAAGACTGAAATAATGTGGTACAAATAACTAATTAAAAAGCAAACACAATCGCATACACATGAAATCCCCAATAAGAAGTCAAACTCTTAAATGTCTACAACACTACACTATGCAGTGAGGACGATTTGTGGTGTTCAGCTACCACAAGGAAATTATGTTTCAGAAACCAACATGTTGGTTTTTGCCACCACAAGTGTTCCATAGAAAACCATTGCCCCGTCGCATAACAGAAAGAAGGAACAATTTTTGGCACATGGTCAAACTCTCCCTGTTGTGCCAAAATTCAGCATCGATTTTCACCCATTTCTAATCATTTCTCTGGGCTGAAAATTTCAGGAATTTAGATCTAAATGTCTAGTTTCCAGAACTTTTTACAGAATTAAAATCGGTTGAGCAGAACAGCTGCAAATCAACAGCGGGACCCATCGCTACAGGGACGTCCTTGTTTAAGGACGTCCTTGTTGCGACGGTTTGGTTATGCGACGGGCCACATGGCCCACTGCAAGGACCACCGCAAAGACCACCATAAAAGAATCCTATATTCCACCTTGTGCTGCCTGCGGCGGGCCGCATCACATAACCAAACGCTCGCAACAGCGGGAGAACAAAAATGGTTTAGTTTTTCTCTCCCTGTTTTGCACACAATTTGAACACATTTAATTGACATATAATCACAATTCTGCCACTCACCTCCTATATATTTCATAAGCTGAAAGACACTGCTGAAAAGAAAATATTAAAATTCACATCCCAAAATGTCCCCCCAGAACATCAAAAATCACTTGATTCTTAACAAGGACAGGTCTTTCAAAATGTGCCAATCCTTGCAACAGCGAGACTCGTTATGCGACGTGGCACAGATATATTAGTGGTGGTGACGGAAATCATCCACAACACACCAAACACTGCACAGTGGAATATGACTTTATCCTTTTGAAGTGTTCATTTTACTTTTTTTTCATGATCTTTTTTGAATTCATTTTTTCTTTGCTAGGTGTTCAACGATGCAAACAAAGACCACTGGATGGTAGTGGCCACCCACAGCACCCTATCCTACAACCATGGTAGCGTGGAGACGTTTATAGAAGATGTGAGCACCATCTCAGACATCAAACGATTCTTGGAGATGACCCAGAAGCGTGTCGTTCTTGTGGACTGCGGAACTGGTAAAATGAGCCCAGACTTGGCCCTTGATGGTAATATGACATTTTACAAAGAAAGAGAGCAGGCTCGAACAATGGTTTTTGAGATGGTTATCGAGGTTTTAGATACAAAAGGTATTGATCCTCAAATTGAGGGAGCAATCATCAAGGAAAGGCCATCAAAAAAAGAAGAAAAGAAGCGCTTTAAATTTTCAAAATGATATACTTTTCTCTTTGCGAAGCCTTTTTTTTTATTATTGATCATTACAGATACTAACCCATCATTCAATTAGGTAAAAAGCAGTGGGGGACACTATCTTAATGACCCCAATAGTTAAAGGAGTAATCAGTTAATTAGCCTTAATGACGTGGTTAGGGTATGTAATTCATACAAACATAAAAGAGAAGTTCCATTTTACACCTCAATAATAAACTGATATAACCTCGTGACTTACGTGGCATTATCTAAGGTGGATCTGGGCATGGATTTTTCAAACCTATAGACCTTTTTCATTGAGAGTCTTGCGCCCCCTGGTGAATTAAATGGAATCAATGGTTTAGGTCATTTCCCATAGTTAACCTTTACGCTTCACTTCATATAGGTTAACTATGGGAAATGACCTAAACCATTGTTTCCATTTATTTCACCAGGGGGCGCCACACCCTGTGCCCCACACAGCATCTCAGGTTCACAGCCTCTGAATTTTGAATTCACCATTTATGTGACCGAACCTTAAGCCTGTAATACAATTATTGCCCTTGATATTGATTTAAATGGGCAATGTGTTTGGATCATGAGGGTAATGGAAAAGCATTCAATGTGCAAAACAGCTTGGAAAAATAACTAGAAGTGATCGAAATTAGATTTTTAATTTTTGCACAACGGTGTGTGATTTGAAAAAAAGAAAAAAACAGTTTGCTGTTACATGGTCCATTATGCAATGGACCACACAGGGTTCGAGGGGATACTGCATGGTAATCATCGTTATATGAAAACATCTCATGAAAGAAAATTGGAAAATATATGAAGCATATCCCAGTACGCAATGTTATGATAATGTGACAGGGACATTGCCCTGATTGTGAATTTTTCTTCTTACAATGAACTGTACTATTGTATCGAGATTGTTTTTATGTCTCATAGTAAAGTTGCTTCAACCAAACACTCTGATTATGTCTTCTTTTCTATCAAACTAAGGGAATAAGCTCACTTGATTACTCCTGATTTATGTTTTGGCAGAAACATTTCCATACTTCTATAATGCATACATATTTTGAGGTACGAGTTTTAGGTTGTTTTTTTCCAGACTCACTTTCATTTACTCTGAGGTATGGTCAAGGCATACACAGAGGTGGATCCATGGCGGGGGGATCCTGGGGATCCTGACCCCACCCCACCCCTTTCCTTTTGACACAATTAAATCAAATGGGTTCATTCACCTTTCAGTTGCTGAGGTCAAGACCATATGTAGCTATAGATTTATTTTCATGCTTTTGAACGCTATTGTAAGTTTATGGTTAATCGTGGTTATTGGGAATTGTCCGAGATATTCACTGTCGTTGATATTACTATTCCTAATGGGTGCTAGTCAAGTGGTACGTGAGTTCACGAGATGGGCGCTCAATCCATAACATGAACAACGCTTGGCAGTAGGTTAAGTTTATTTGTGGATACGATGATGCGTACATTTGCCAATGAAGAGATGATAAGTCTTCTATGTGTTATAATTCTAATCCAGTGAAGAGTAAGCTTTCTCCTCGGAGTCCGCCTAATCTCACATCCAACAGTAGTGCAGTAATTCTCGTGTAAGTCACCAGATTTCCCTGTAGCTTTCATAGCTATCTAAACCCCTCGAATCTCTCGATCCGTATTGTCCAAACGTTAATGATTTTCTCTCTGCCCTTACATCGCGCTCTCACTTCTTATAGCAGTCTGGTATTGATTTTACCCTAGCATCGACGCCTGCTGGGAGGCGTACCCTGCTGAACACCGTCCATCAGGTATATTTACACCTACCAGCGGCACCTGCCATATTTATACTGTGTACCATCATAAGCTATGTAATTTGGAAGAATTCTGATTATCCCTTTGTGTTCAACTGGTGACTTTTACACTATTTCATTTGATATGCACAAAGTAAATGAGTTAATTTCTACCTTTGTGCACTTTGTTCCTCATTTGGAAAACCCTATCAGGAACTCCCTAATGGGGCTGAAATAAGTAGCCTACCCAGGTAAACAGTGACGTAACAAGCACATTCTGTGACCACTCTCTTTCCGTTAGTCTGCAACCTGCCCAATTTTCAAGTAACAATTATGTTATTTTAGGTAAAGTAGAGACCTACTAAAAATGAATGTTATAATAACATTGAATTTTAGTAAAGTTAAGACCATACAAATAAAAAATGTTATAATGATGTTATTATAATCTGAAAGAACATTACATGAATGTCACAATAATGTTACAGTGTCACGTCACAATATTAGGTTCTAAAGACGGTTTTAGGTGCTATCAAAATAATGTAACAAAAAAAATGCAGAACTAAACAGAATGTTGATGCAATGCTATAAAAACGTCATGTATTTGCTTGGGTACCCTTTGTTATATTGAAAGGCCGTACGTACTGCCCCTCATTCTCACTTTTTAAAACATAGTTTGAATAATGCTTGGGTGATAGAATATAGAAGAACCTTTGGGGTTGCCCTTGGGTGGCAATACAACCCATGGGGATTGTATGAAACTTCAGCCTCAGTATGTGATGATTCCCTTTGGGTTGTACGGCCATCCTCACCACCCCCTCAGTTATTCTTACTCAGGGCCTGTGAAAGAAATAGTTGGAATAACAATTATAAAATCTAATTTGAAAGTGTGAAACAAAATTAAGCAAAACACATCAACATGAAATTCTGTACATTTCATGGCGCCAATTTGCACATCAATTAGTTTATCAAAATCTGCATTTGTATATTATTCTGAAAGTACTAGTGTTACTTCTTTGATACACATTCTAGAATACGGTTCGTTTCAGACACAAAACGGGAAGTGAAGTGATGCACACACTCTGAATTGCTTTACTGTACATTATTGGCAGTCTGAAAGGGGTATTTGTCAAAATATTGTCTGGTGATATTTGCCGTGGCTCAGGATCGCCACCTGGTGCAAAGTTAGAAAACTGCCACTGGGATACTACCCAACTAGGGGCATTGCCGGTGTAACCCCACACCTACTGGACTGTATTGGCGCACAAATCAGCCAATCATGAGCAGAGGAATTGGCCAGTGTAGATCACCAATCAGTAAATAATATTGAAATGCATATATATGACCCAATGTGCAAAAAGTCGATCTTAGGGAGAAATATCAATCTTTTTTCAACAAAATGTTTTCACTTTTGAGGTGAAAAATACTTTTATAAAAATTCTTGAGAGATGTATCCTATAGAATCTGAAGATTCTTTTTTCTGGTGCCGGAGTAACATAGTAACATTGCTTGTTTTGTCAATATTCAAAGACATTCCATACCAGATTATCCGCAATGCAACCGTCATTGAATATTTTTGTGCGCTTTGAGATTGCTGCAACTGGCTGGTGAGATAATGGGCGGGAGCGGATCACCCCTCCTACCCCCCTTTTGCTGGACCCCTAAACTACAAAAAGAGGGGAAAATGTCGCACGCTTATGTGTAAATGCATGCCGTCTTAGTACTTAACCTTTATGCTCACACACACACACACACACACACACACACACACACACACACACACACACACACACACACACACACACACACACCTCTTTTGACTATCCTGTATCTGCCCCTGATGGGGGTGGAAAGAAAATGAGGACAAAAGGAGAGAAGTTGGTGTTTTTATATTGGGCAGAAAAAGAAATAAGGTTGGGGGACGGGAAGAAGGGACATGAGTTGGGGTATAGACCTTTTTCATTAGTATGGCGCGCCGCCAGCGGATTTGTCTGAACTAATATTTTGGGATATAGCTTGCTACGGAACCTGGTCTGAGGTGTTGGGTACAAGGAGTCTATAAGAGGCTTCACTGCGCAGACTCGTGAAAAAGGTGTATAGGGAATGGGGATAAATGCGTCGTGTGGATACATCGTCATGCTTTCAACTAGATTAGTCAGACCAGATGATGCTATTCTTATTTACTTTGATAAAACACCAGGAATTTATTTGATTATTTACATTCTGCACGTGCTTTTATTGTGCACTTTTAGAAATGACTATTGACCCAATATTTGACCTGGATAGCATTCCATAAATATTAAGCGACAATCGCGTTTAGTATACAATACAATACCAGAAATTGTAATTGAAAAATGGAATTGATCTGTTTTCATTTTCTTTCTCAATTCTCTTTTTATTCAAACTTTAACTACATAACATTATTCCTAGGCCATATACGCATATTTTCATATATGAAACTTTGTAAAGGAATATATTTTTTAAATCGTGATATTTTGAAATTATCATCATGATACTGCTATGAGGCCTTGGTGATAATTTTTCAAGTATCGTGAAAGTTTTATGGCCGTGCTTTGACTTTTAATTATCGTGAAATTTTCGTGGCATGGCCCCAAGGTGTAATTTGACTTTGATGTATGGTTACAATGGTATTATTCACTATTTTAAAAAAATCTATAAGTCTGCCAGATGGTGTGTACATTCTTTACATTGAGATGATGAAATGCAAACAGTGAATGAGAGGCAGCTGTATAATAATTAGATGGTTCAATAAAATATGTTGACATGAGCAGAATGTTCCTTAATTACATTCTTTGAATATCATTTTATGAGATCTAAATGGGACTTCGTGTCAGAAGTCCATGCCACTTCATGCATGATATGCCTATGAGAAACTTTGTTGTCTATATTTTATATTGTAACAAAAGCTACTTTATTGGTATTGTATTGGAGCACACCGAAGTTAACATGCAACGTTATGATAACATCACAGCAAACACTCTTTTTTGTTCTTTTTATTTTCTGCCAGTGACATTCTTTCAATGGTTACCAATGACATTTTGATGACCATGCAAATCATTATTAATTTTGTTGTGTGTTTTGTAATATACCATTGCCGCTATCAAATGGTCCTGTGATCATCTAAAAAAAAGTGTGGTTGCAGAACATGAATTTCTTTTTCAATGAGCAAACCTTTATTTTCTCATACACTTTACAGAGAATATCTTTGAACAATCCCCTTTGATTTTTTTTCTTCTGTATAGCTAGGTTCTCTTGCACTTTATCAATGTGCCTCGCTCTTTCTTCAGAGGTCTTGAAATATGTGAGAAAAAAAGACAAAAACAATAAAAGAAACAATCCAATTGGTATTTCAATTCTACAAGTCTGTTTATGATTAACTACCTTCATTCTATATTAATGCAAAAGATATAGGTAACTATTTAAAGGTATAAAATTGTACATTGATTTGGCTGACACACATTGTGTCCTGATGAATTTCAATGTAATTACAAAACATACATTCTTGACAACAACCGGTTTGATGGCACTTAAATTTCTCTGTCCCCCCCCCCCCCATCAATTCTACCTATAATTATACCATTAAATTGACAATTTACAACCCAACTCATATGTCCATTGATATACATCTAGATATCCTTCATCAAATAGGCGTTGTCTATAGTTTGGGAGCATCAAGATGTGTTATAACCATTATTAGGCATATACGTGAACAGTGAATTTTAATTTCAAAGGGGAGTTGTAAAATTCAAACAAACCACTCTATCCAAATGAACTATTGTGTGGTTATAGTGAGCTCAACAATTATTTGTACATTTTTGTCTCATTGTCTTTTTCCTTTTTTTCATCTTATAAGGAAGTCCAGCCTTCAAGAATGATAACAACTCGCTTGAGAGCGGATTGTAGTTCAGCAGTTCTCTTAGATACATCATCACAATGCAAGGTCTAGGTACAAGTACATAACATGAACCATGGATCCCTTTAAGTCAGGGGTACTTAAGGTTATAGATATTCATTAGTATGCATTAGTATGCAAACACTATTGCACCTCATATGAGGCAATACAGAAATATTGCAGTTAGCCAATCATCTTCTGACGTCTACCAAATTGTACTCCTTTTCTCATAATTATGTCCATTGAACTAAGTTTTATGTTACAGATTATCAAGTAATGGGAAGGGGTTGTAAATGGGCCATTTAAAGGGGCAATTGCCCCCCCCCCCCGACCCTGAGGAAAAAATTGGCAAATCAAAATTAAATCTGTATAAATCTGGTGTTTTTAATTTTAATTTTTATAAGGGGGGTCAGGTTTTGACCCCCACCCCACCCCCCTAGAACACTAACTCTGGTTCTGCCCCTGCACAACGGAATGTTTTGCTGTGACAGTGAACAAGAACCAGGATCATTCATGACCTATATATCTCTAAAAACATGTATGTCTTTTACAAATTCCACATAAAAAGGCCCTATTACAGTCACAATTTTTAGGGTCTAGATTCACATTGTAGTTGATATCCCAAAACACAAGTGCAAAGAAAATAGCATCTTCGCTAATTACCCCCTTTTATCAAGTGTGCAGTAAGGTAACAAATAAAATAGTTGTGTTCCTGTGTCCTGACTGACCTTTATTTATTGCCCAAACCCTAACAAAACATTTAAGATGATAATTAGAATTAAACAAAAAACAAAGAATAGGAGCAAATGAATACTTAATGTGCTATACTTTATCAGAAAATGTCCTGAATATGTTGGAAACCTTTAGTCATGGTCTATGGAGTAGGCTATTTAATTGTCAAAACTAGCCCAGTCTATCATCGCTATATCAAAAAATAGAATTTAAGATAAACTCTGACCTGCCCCTATCCTATTTATTTCCCTTTGAAAACTAAACCAAACAACTCTTTTTATGGCCTTAAAGTAGATTTTCCAGCAGACATATAACTTATAAGTCATGATGTTTAATCCATTTAACCAACACTTCTTAACTATCAATTGTAATGCGACACATGGCTAACCATCCTGAACCCACCTTCCACCCCTCATTCTAAAATGGACTAGCCCAGAACACTTTATAGGGATATTTCTGCCTCATAATTGATTCATCAGCGGACCCACACAACCATAGGTGATGACACGAGTGACTGCCAGGCTGTCTTCACTACGCTGAAACCTGGTGACTTGTAAGTAATCTGCTGGTGTGCTCTGTATGTGTGCCTGTGGTCTACAGGTTGGAAAGTAACACTTTGGTTAGCTGTAGAGATGAGAAGTTAATTTGTAGAAGATAGAAAGAAGAAGATAAGTTCCAAGTGTCCATTTGGCACAGCAATTAATACTTTTTCGAGGGTTAATAAGTTTTGGATAAGTAGAAGTTAAGAAGTCCACAATACTAAAATAAAGAAAGTGACACTCTGTAATGAAAGTCAATGATACTGTCTAAAAATTGCCATTATACATGGAATACAGGCAGTAACTTTCTCTAAGTAATTAAGATTTTATTCCATTAGGAGGTCATAAACATAAGCCCCACACCTGATGTTACTATATGGTAGATTTGTATCTCATTTAGCAAATAGAAAATTATTCTTATCAGAGTTAATAGTGTATGAATTATTCAAATTGTCAAGAAAATACAGAAGGTATTGATTTTGAATTGTTTTTGGTGAACTTTATTCTTTCAAACTTTCTACATTTCATTAAATTAAAATTGATCTAAAAGGCAATTTTGGAAAATTCCTCCCTCTGAAAAGGCCGGAGGATACCCGTTTTTGATTTTAATGTTCTGGGCCTTATCTTAGCTTACAAAAATAGCCCAAAGATTACTCATGACAATGCTTTTTGTGTTTATTGAAGTGACTGTTTTTATATGAGCTTCCATAATTAGTATAGAATATAATATTTGTTTTTTATCACCTAAACATTTGCATACCATCCTGTTGAACACTGTACACACTATATTTGACCAAGTTATCTAATACTGAAAATATAATTAATACTATCACTAAGGAGGTTTTGATCACGTTTAGGAAAAAAGGATGCCCTCTATAACTTGTGGACTTTTGATTATAACTAAGTTCATAGCATATTCTCTCGCTCATAACGATGAATCTACTAAATCTATTATATGAAATCTATCTAGTAGAGAATACATTATTATCATCCTACAAATTCCAGTTTTCAAGTTTCCATTTAATTGTGGTGAAAGTACGACAAGGGATGTGAGGATCGATCATCGTGCTCTCAACTTTTGGGATTCATTCCTTTGTAACAGCCTGGCCATGCCCCCGAGATTGAAGTACAGCTAGATGGGGGTGCTTCTCGAAGACATGACTCGTGTCCGAGGGTGAATTGTGTGTGATGCCCAGAGGATGAGCCCACAGGGCTTGGGTTGTTGGAATGAAGAAGTAGGGGTTGTGCTGACAGTATAAATAATACCAAAATAACCATATCTCATAATGCTTATCTCCGAGTAAATGCCTGGGGAAGAGAGTGTCCTTTACTCTAGAAGTCTGTGGGAATTTCCAAATTTGCAATACTTACATGTTTAAATGAAACTCAATATCCATTAGAGCCCAACCAAAACTGGTCAGAATGTGCCTTAGGACCTCCCTAAAATTTAGAGACCATAAAAGGCATAAAGTACCGATGAAATAAAAGAACTAAAGCCTTTTGCATCTTTATGACTGGGTAATTTCAGTACAATCAAGTAAGAAGCATTTCTTTCCTGCCGTGTTAGTTTTTATTTGAGAGGAGTGATGTTTCATATTCTAAGTGGACTCATGTCCTTGCCAATGCCTGCTGGTCAATTTTTGAATTTTTCTTACAAGGTGGAGCTAGTGGGCAAAAACCAATATACCTTTAAATGTGTTCTCTCATTCCTACATCTGCTTCTTTAAACCTTGATATGAAATTTAATTTAATCAATACGCTAGCTTGTACAGGCACCTTTTAATCCTTTTAAAGTGATGATAGTGATGAAGGCTGATTTGTTTCAGAAGGAATATCAGGTGAACATCATAAAGTCAATATCATGTCAGTATTTTTATCTAGGAAAATTCATGTTAGATCTAAAAAGGAGGGTTGAAAAAACTATACTAAGCTTTTCCATGAACTCTTGTACTTTTTATCCTAATTAACAATCATGAATGTCTTTGCACAACAGGGCTCATATGTATCGCAGCTGAATCCATATTACCAAGTTCCAAAGCACTGAGAGCTGAAATAGCAAGGACTCATCTCTAGGCTCTACAACATTCTAATTTGGCACGATGGATATTCCTTTCATTGAGGGTGGCAATGGTTCAAGGGTTGGCCCTGACTATGTGCGGGATCACCCTGGGGTGGCCATCCCATACCTGACTATCACAGGTATAGCCAGTATTGGCGGCACGGTCGGCAATATCCTTGTCATCTGTGCAGTACTCATGGAAAAGGTAGTCCAAGATTTTTCTTTGATTACTATAATCTGGTATCAGGTTGTATCTAGAGGCAGATTTAGGGGAAGGGGCATATTTTTTACATAAAATTCTTGGACCTGGAGGGTCTGGAGGAAAATTCTATAACAGCCCACCTCCCCTTTTGAAACTCTCAGAATCTGTCCCTGGTATTCTAGGTGCATTTCTTTAAATATAAATCACCAACTGTGTATATCACTGACAGATATTATCAAAAATAATAATAAATAAAATAATAAATGGATCGTACTCTCTCTACAATGGATACAGATATCCTGTTTTGTAATGCACCTGCAACCTAATTCCAGCACACTCTGGGAAATCTTTCTATAGTGTCATGTCCCTGACAAATCTTCTGTACAGTGTGGTTTTTCTGAGGTCACCCTTTTCATACTTAATCTTTTTTGGTGAGTTTGTTGTTATATTTTCAATTTAGAAAATAGGTTTTCTTAAGAATGAGATTACACAGAGTGTGTATCATTAGGCAAAACAAAGTAAAGCAAAGGGTATAGTTTTGTTCACAAGCAACATTGTCTTACTTTCTCTTTTTCCAGAAACTGCACACGATGGCCAACATGTTCATCATTAATTTGGCCATAGCTGACCTGTGTGTCACTGCTGTGGTTGATCCATTCAGTATTGTGGGTGAGTTTTCATTCTAAATGAATTCTTAACTTATTGAAGGTCTTCATTTCTAACACAAATTAGTTAAGTAAACACTGTTCTAGTTGAAATGGTGCCAACCATCAGGCATAACTCATGAGACAGAAATCAGGATAGAATTACCAACGTGTTTGATCTAGCTACTTTTAGTGAAGCTTCCAAGCTATAAGAATTATGTGTTGAAACCTAAGATTTGCTAAGTTTGAATGCTAATAGTCCATTAAAGGCTTACATGATGTGTTTTGATTTATGATTTTCAAGTTCTTAGTGATTTATCAAGATAACATGGCCATCAATTTGTTTGTTCTCCAGTTATTGAGCATCGCAACCAGTCAAAAATGTATTCCCATTGTCAATTCATTAGGGTAGAAAATGCTGAAATGCAAAATTGGGGAATACTGGTTGGATTACACAAGTTGTTATGTAATCCATTTCTGTAATAATAACACTTTTATTGCAGGGATGGTGAAGGGAGAGGCATGGTTTGACAACAAGCCAGCACTTTGTGAGTTTGCGGCCTGGTTGTGTCTTGTATCATGCTTCTGCTCACTGTTGTCCATTGGTGCCATCGCTTTCAATCGCTACATTTACATCTGCAGAAACCATCTGTATGACAAGATCTATACATTTCGTAATACACTTGCTATGTGTATTGGTCTTTGGGTAGTGTCCATCCTTGCAGAAATGCCAAACTTCTTGGGCTGGGGTGATCATGCCTATGACAACAAGGCTCTTTCATGCATTTGGGACAGAACGGCTGATCTCTCCTACAATATCTTCTTTGCTGTGGTAGGTGTAGCCTGTCCCATTATCATCATCATTATTTGCTATGGTCTGATGTTTAGGCATATCAGGAACAGCCTGCCAACTGTCAGGTCATTGCTTGCTGTGGGACAAATGGCTGGGTCAAAACATGAACGAATGCTATATAAACAGGTCAAACAACAGCTTATAATGTTCTTTGCCTGTTTTGTAGTATTCACCCTTTGTTGGGCTCCATATGCTTCAATTGTAGCTCTTGACTACAAAGATGTATTTCCAATGGAAGCCCACCTCTTTTGTATCCTGGTTGCTCATGTCAATTCCAGTTTAAACTGTATAGTCTATGGTATATCCAATGTAAACTTTCGAAATGCATTTTATTATTTGCTCGGACTGCATTACTGTTTTTCCTCAGTATGTGGGAAAAGTAAACTTGTTCAAAAAGGTCCTGAAATGGACAATGAGAAAAGTTATCCAGAAATAGATAAATTCCTGCTATCCAGTGACACAAAAAATGTTAGAGGAACCAAGAAAGTATAAAAAGTGACTTTTACTATATGGGACAGGGATGATATTTAAGAGTTTCAGAACTCACCACATATTGCAATACTATACCAAATCTTTCCAATCATTTTCGAGACCAGAAATGCAAAATTTGATACATCTATTTATATAAAATTTTATTTCAACTGCACAACATATTTTCAAGAATAACTGTAGTAGCTAAGATAACAGATTTAGTAAAATAAATAGTAATGCGCTTATGTCAATCAAGACACTATTTATATAAATATACAAAACTGTACGAGTATGTTGATACGGCAGCGCGGGAACTGACAAGTCGCGTAGTGATACGGTGACGAGTCCGGAGGACGAGTCACCGTATCACGTAGCGACTTGTCAGTTCCAAGCTGCCGTATCCACATAAGAGTACGGTTTTTTATTTATTATACTTTCACGGAATTGTGAAGGTTAAATGATCTAGGGCCTATATTTACAAAGATGTACTATTTTTTACGCGATAATAATAAAAATCGTTGAGAACTATGTTTTTTCGAGTGACGTAGCAGAATACATGTGTCAGCGGTGCTACGGTTTGTTTACAAAGCTGCGATCTTTTGTTCCCGTCATCGTGGGCCGTTTTGTCAGGTTTAGACGCTATTTTTGGTGAGTTTATGTATAAAGATCGTGAGAATCTGCCGAAATTTGCCGTCCTTGTCTTAATTAGACCTTTTTTTGGACGTTTTAAGTATTAAAATTGTGAGATTCGGCAGAGTTTTGTCATTGTTGTCTTAATTAGGTCAAAAACTAGGTCGCACTTCTTTTCCGTATCCGTACACTGTACTGATACGGAATCCGTATCAGTACAGTACGGGCCTCCACTGTATGCCTATTTACCAATTCCGGAAAAGTATAATAAATGGCATGCTTATATTCATCATGGCAAGTTAAAGTTTACATTATCTTATCTGTATTTATATTTTCGATATTGAACTTATTTTGGTTACATTCTGGTGTAGTGCCAATTCCTATGTAAAATATGACATTGTATCATATCACATTAGTTTCGATACAATCATGTTATCATTGTGTAAAGCTGGTTTTCTTTAAGGTTTTATTGATAAATCATGAAAATAACCTTTAGAAATTGGTATCTTTTTAACAAGAATTTCCTAGTGCAAACTCTTCCAAAACTGGTATGATTTGTTTGTGCGACCTTTAATGATTTAAGAATATAAGCAAATAATTGGATAGAATATCTCTTAGTGTGAAATATATCATCTGAAAGTTTCTCCATAAGCATCAATGTTTCATTATGATTTAAACAAAGTGGAATGATAAGGGATCCCCTTATATAGTCCTTATATAGCTCAGTGGAAGAACACTGGCATTGTATGTGAGGAGTTCTGAGTTCAATCCTCCAACATCTTTGTTTTTTACAAAATAATAAAACATTCGATTAATGTGAAAATACTCTCAGCATAAAACTCAAGTTTGAAATTCGTGGGAAACCAGAAATGAGGTCAACAGAATCCCAAGTAGGACTCAAGTGTAAGACACATATATGGTACCTTAGATACTGACTTACCAACATGGACAACACAGGTTTTTCTACCTTGGAAGGCTGACTATTGGGAGGTTCACTTCACAGACTCCTGAAAATGATAAATACTTGCTGTTTCACATCTACATATATATTTCTCTATATTTCTGATGGATTTTCTTTTAATTATATTTCCATTGTCTGATTATTGAGACATATTGAGTTGCTTTATGAGGAGTGATCTATTAATATTACTGTATGCGGTAACTATGCCTATATGCTGCACCTATCATTGGTGAAATGTCAACAGGTTTTCACTACAAGACATATGTAGATAACTATAATCCATTGTATTTTCTTTGCATTTACCCAGATTCAGTTGGATATTTTCTCTTTTTATATGCATGCATATACTGCATATCTCATAACTGGGTCAGTTATGCTTTGAACACATACATTTCCATAGATCTTACTCGTGTTTTTCTTGTTTTCTATTTGATATTAACATCACATGTACAATTAAATGGATGTGAAAAGGGCACTGTGTTCGGAACAAGGATGCACACATGCATACAGATTTTATTGTTCAATATTGTATTTATTGAATAAAGACAAGGAGATGTTACTAGCTCATTTGTTAGTTCGTTGCTATGATTTCATATCATTAATTAACATTGTTTGCTTAGTTAAGTTCGTCAACAAATTAGATTTTCTTTAAGTTAGTTCATCTGCAGATGTCAATAGCATAGTGGTAAAGATATCTCCATGTGGGAGTTCAGGTCCACAAAAAGATCACTTGTTGACGGAGGTACAGTAAATTTATCAATATACACAACCTTAGATGCTAGACATACACTGGTGCCCTCGGTGGTTGCCTACATCCAATTGTTCACAATGTTATGGTCATGGGATATGTACATAGATTAAGGACAATCTTAGTGTTGGTGTATCTATTACAGACTGCTTTCCAGACTTATATTGCATTACCACTCCATCAGTCCGCAATAACCTTATTGATAGGTCATCATATCTATAGTTATGATGTTTAGTCTATTTATTAACCTCTCCGCCGGCATGCAGTAGGTATAAGGATTTGACGTATGGCCATCCTGTACCTACCACTCCTCGTGACGTAACTTTTCTTTTCATAAAATCATAAAAAAATGAAAAATGCAAAAAATCAAAAGATTGAGAGCTGGATCATATTCACAAGGTTCTTAACTATATTTCCCTTATGAACTGTTTTTACTTTTGATAAATATTAAAGCGTTGAGATGCAAAGTATGAAAAAATCAGCAGCATCAAAATCCTGTTGTAAGACACTAAATCAGTGATATAACTTTTTTTATTTATCAAATCATAAAAAAATATAAAATGAACAACATAAAAAATTTGAAAGATGCATCACATCCATAAGGTTCTTAGCTATATTTCCCTTGCGAACTCTTAGTACTTTTGATGAATATTAACCCTTTCCACCCGCCACCCCTAGCGGGGAGTGCGTGCAGTGGACCACCGTATTTGCTCCCGCAGTAACTACCAGACAACGCCACCTTTGACCTCATTCCACCGATCAGGGGCTGGTTGGTGAGTAAGGGAGGGGGATGTCCACACAAATTTGCATCATTTTTCACAGAAATGACCGATTTGCATCATTCTTTTTGGGATGTATCAATAGAATATGCATCAAGGATCACGGAGATACCTGATTTTCTAGTATACATGCGATATTTTTCGCATTTCGATCGAAAAACCATCTGCCAATTTGGAAAGCTGCACCACTCTTGCTGGATGGTGGGAGATCGGCGAGCAAGGAAGAGGTGGGGTGACCGTGTAACAGCCATCATGTGGAAAATATTGGATCTAACACCATATGGAGATCACATTATGATGGTAGGGATACTGATTATTGTGTATATCACCAAGATTCGGTGTTAGGCAATGGATTATACGCTGAAATCTGGTTTAATTTGCGCCGTTCCTGCCAAGACTTACAGCGATGAAAGCGCTGGCGAAGGGGCAGGCCAGATCGGACCATCACCATTGGACAGCTCGTTGCCATAGTTAAAGGGAAAAAATCTCCAGAAATTTGAAAATTTTGACGTTTTGCCTTATTGTGTAAAAAAAATCTGGGTGATTCTGGCCTTTTCTAATGATTTTAGGACGATTTTAACCAAAAGTGACCCAAATATTGTGGGAAAGATGCTTGAAAGCATCGGGCGTGTTTCGGCAACGATGCCTGGGGACATCCAGCGTGGTTTCAGTGGCAATGCTGTCATGCATCCGGCGGGTGGAAAGGGTTAAAACTGTGAGATGCAAAAGTACCAAAAAATCTGCAGTGTGGAGTGTGCACCTACACACCGAGTGAGACCCTTCACAGGTATCCTATTACACACAGCAAAAGAGTACCATATCATTTCAATGATTTTGGGCACAATTTGAATAAAAATATAGGTAATAAAATATAGTAGACCCTTAGGGGTTGTCCTCGGGTCATTGGACGAACCTCTGGTTGACTGTATGGACTGCGGGCTTCGCCCTTGGTCCTTACTGTCAACCAGCGGTTCGTCCTATGGCACTCTGACGACCCCCGTGGGTCTTCTTATAATTAGTATCCCTATCCTGTTGATCTGATGGTAACATAGTCCCAGTTTCCTGATCTTATCCCTTTCTTTCAGCCATGTATCACCTGCTTATGCCACCCGGTAGAATAGTCCCAGTTTCCTGATCTCGTATGTATTATAATACATACATGTATTTAGCAAGGTGCTGAGTTCATTCAGGTGTGTGCAGAATATATGATGCCTTGTGCATTACATATCATAATTGGTAGAATACAACCCCTCATGGCCTTACCCCTCAAGTGCCGACGATATCTCATACTGATATTGCTCACTGGCCGCGTTTACACCAAAGAGAAGGTGTTTGTATCGGTATATCCCAGCATGTGTCGCAAAAGTAGTTATTTCACGTGATTCAGGCGACAGCTCTAACTGGTGGTACCCCTGATGAAGATCCAGCTTACTAAACACCTTAGACCCATTTATAGTCTGCAACACCTCATCAACTGTCAGTTGGGATAGGGTGTCGGCTTCAGATTATCGCCTCATTTGCTCGGCTCATATCAACACATACTCTCATGTCACTGTTCTTTTTTGGAACTACAACTATCGGGTTCACCCATGGTGTTGGACCGTCAACAGGTTTGATTATATCGGCAGTCAACAGTTCTTGAATTTTCCTTTCCACCTTGTCGCGCAGATTAAACGGGGTGCGACGCAGTGGTTGTGCTACGGGTTTCACCTTGGGGTCAATGTGCAGTGTCACTTGTTTAGTCTTTAGTTTTCCTACTGCAGTGGACACTTTCAGGTACTGTAGTTCGAGGGACTGTTTGTCTGAGACTGTGGCAATGTCAACTCCTATTCTAAGAACGCCTAGCTCTATCGCTGTTTGCTTACAGATTAAAGGGATGCCTTTACCTCTAATTACTGCCTCAACTCTGCCTCAGTACAACCCTTTCCTACTTTAACTTGACATTCGAAAGTACCTTTTACCTGGAGCAGTTTGTCAGAAGCATATGGGTACACCAACTTTTCATTTTTAGCCGAAGAAGTACACTAAATGTTTTTCGACTTAAACATTTCCCAAGTCTGCTCATCTATGATATTTGTACTTGCACCACTATTGATTAACACATCAATGGAAACACCTCCTGGCTCCATCATTTACTTGCATCATACCATATTTGTCGTTAGATACATGAAATGCGAAGCCCTTCAGATAAAGTGTTTACACAACCTTTTGGTTTTTGCTTGGTTTTACACTTTTTTGCAAAGTGGTCATCAAGACAACACTTACCACAAGTCTTACCTCTCGCTGGACAGTTGGGATCTCTGCCGAAGTGGTCTGTCTGGCCGCACCTGTATCATTCTTGCCCTTTCTCTTGCTTATAATCATTTTTCGATTTGAACTTTGCACCGCTTTTTTGGGTAACTTTGTTCACAGATTCAACTTTTTCAACTTTTTCACCAACATGCATGAGTGCTAACTGCTCTTCAACTCACTCACACTGCTCGGCTATTCTAAGGGTTTGTTGTAATGTTAAGGTAGGCCCCTCCTCTAACAACTTGCATCAGAGGTCTTTGGACAAACACTTACAAACCCCTGTGCCAATGACAGGGATATCAAAGGCCCCTGGGCCACCGGCTGTTGTGTGTAGGGCCCTGCCTATGGGACCCTGCACATTAAAAGAACACCTGCCTCGGTAAAAGTGTAGGGGTATGGTCTCTATCTTCTCATAGATTCGATCACCATCACCGCCCTTGATATGACCCTGGCTGTTAATTAGGCCGTAAAGCAACCAATAACCAACCAACCAACAAACAACCTCATCCCTAATCTGATTTTCAGTCTCATTGCCATAACCAGTCTTTCGCGATCTGCATGAGCCTTGCAGACCTGTCAACTTTTGAGAATTGGTTTCAGGGAGATTTCACGGACGATCATTGGGGATGGCGGAGCCATCCCAGGGGAGGGTGTGGGAGGGGAGACCCCTCCCCTTGGGGGGGTATGGGGGGCCACCCCCAGGACAATTTTGAAAAATCAACCCCGCAAATATGAAATCTGGGACACTCTGAGTGAATTCAGGTACCTATGGTCTGAGGAGAATAACCTCACATTTATTGATTCTTGGGCACTCTTACCCAATAATGATATCAATTCCTTAATGTTGAAATTTATTTCTCTCCTTTGAAAATGTCTATGCACTGGGGGGTATGGGGGGCCACCCCCAGGACAATTTTGAAAAATCGACCCCACAATTATGAAATCTGGGACACTCTGAGTGAATTCAGGTACCTATTGTCTGAGGAGAATAACCTCACATTTATTGATTCTTGGGCACTCTTACCCAATAAGGATATCAATTCCTTAATGTTGAGATATATTTCTATACTTTGAGAATGTCTATGCACTGGGGGGTATGGGGGGCCATCCCCAGGAAAATTTTGAAAAGATAACCTCTCACTCATGCAATCTTAGGTATTCTGAGGAACATTGATGACCTTAGAAGATGAGGTTAAAGGAGGAGGGTGAGGGTCGACCTGAGAGGCCAGGGGGGCCTCAGGGTAAAGGGGGAGGGTAAGGGTCGACCTGACAGGACCAGGGGGGCCTCAGGTTAAAGGAGGAGGGTAAGGGTCGACCTGAGAGGACCAGGGGGTATGGGGGTGCACCCCCATGGAAATTTTGTAAAGATAACCTTTCATTCCTGCAATCTGAGGCATTCTGTGATACTTTGGAGACCTTGTGGGATAACATTTTTTTTATATGAATTTTTCCAGGGAATTTTAATGTACATGTACATCTGTGAGGACATTTTGGAAAGATTAGGGGTGAGGGTTGACCAGAGAGGCCACGCAGGGCGACCTCAGATTAAAGGAGGAGGGTGAGGGTCGACCTGAGAGGACCAGGGGGTTCTCAGGTCAAAGGAGGAGGGTAAGGGTCGACCTGACAGGGGGTTCTCAGGTTAAAGGAGGAGGGTGAGGGTCGACCTGACAGGACCAGGGGGGCCTCAGGTTAAAGGAGGAGGGTAAGGGTCCAGGGGTGTGCAGACCAAAAATAATATTCGCATATCTACCAGTAAAATTCGCACAATCCATTCATGAATTCGCAAATTTTTGTATAGCATTTTCACTTTTCTATATAAATTTGAGGACAAAATTCGCAAATTCTGTGACAAAATTCGCAACTTTGTGCGAATTTGCGAGGAATTGCACACCCCTGAGGGTCGACCTGACAGGACCAGGGGGTTCTCAGGTTAAAGGAGACACGCAAAGCCGTTTTTTGACTCTAAATACGTTAGTTCTCCATCTATTTATTCTATTAAGACTAAAAAATGTTTTCTTTTAGTTCTTATTATTTAAATACATCTAAATTCAATATAGCAGTGTGGTGAGAATGGTGAGGAGGTAAACCTCCTAGTCACACATGCATGCAAGGCTTATGACGTCATGGGAGGCATTCATATAACATTATGGCCAGTGGGCCTATTAAAACTCAATACCATTTAAAAACTAAAGCTCAGGGAAATTTGTAACTTTCAGAATTGTTAGTTAGTTATTTGAATCATCCCTGTGTTTTTTAACTTAATTTTGCAAGCTGTGGTTTACAAGTTATGATTTTTTAAACTTGACTCACTGGCACATACTAGTCAGGCCCAATGCCTCCTGTGATGTCATAGGCTCTGACTAAGCTTGCCTCCTGCAAATTCACACTAGAGGTGTGAGAGTGGTTTCAGGTATACAGAAATAGACCTTAGACCTATTGTTTTTATATTGAGAGGGCTTGTTACCTTATCATACATTAAAATAGACTTAACTGGTCTATTTTTAAAAGATATCTGAACATTGAAACATTTCTTTTTGTGTGAGCTTTAAAGGAGGAGGGTGAGGGTCGACCTGACAGGACTGGGGGTTCTCAGGTTAAAGGAGGAGGGTGAGGGTCGACCTGAGAGGCCAGGGGGCCCTCAGGTAAAGGAGGAGGGTAAGGGTCGACCTGACAGGACCAGGGGGGGCCTCAGGTTAAAGGAGGAGGGTAAGGGTCGACCTGAGAGGACCAGGGGGTTCTCAGGTTAAAGGAGCAGGGTAAGGGTCGACGTTGGAGGAACAGGGGGTTCTCAGGTTAAAGGAGGAGGGTAAGGGTCGACGTTGGAGGAACAGGGGGTTCTCAGGTTAAAGGAGCAGGGTAAGGGTCGACGTTGGAGGAACAGGGGGTTCTCAGGTTAAAGGAGGAGGGTAAGGGTCGACGTTGGAGGAACAGGGGGTTCTCAGGTTAAAGGAGCAGGGTAAGGGTCGACGTTGGAGGAACAGGGGGTTCTCAGGTTAAAGGAGGAGGGTAAGGGTCGACCTGACAGGACCAGGGGGGCCTCAGGTTAAAGGAGGAGGGTAAGGGTCGACCTGAGAGGACCAGGGGGTTCTCAGGTTAAAGGAGGAGGGTAAGGGTCGACCTGATATGCTAGGGGGGGCCTTATATACCTTTATATATCTGTTCAGTTATGGCATGTCCCGTAAAAGCAGCCCTTAGAGGTCGCCCCAGTCCCCTTCCCTCTGACACACCGGCCCTCAAAGGTCCCCCATTCCCAGTCTGCAGGGCTGCCAACTGTCCTGTATTTCACGGGACAGTCCTGTTTTTTTGCCCTTGTCCCGTGTGTCCCGTTTAGGGTTGAAAATTTCCCGTTTTTTCTGTCAAGATGTGATAATGTATGATGGTTGTGATATATCAAAAAAGGTTATTAGTAAATAAAACGTATTGGTAAAAAGCAACATATACAGTCTTCATCAAAACGTATTTGGTAATTACAATTTCAGAAATAAAAGATCTTTAACAGTTATGTCAGGCAGTTGAAATGAATTATGTTTTCAGGCTATGTCCTTTTTTCCTAAAGAAATAATCACTGACTTTATGGTGAAAATAAATAGATCTACACCAAATCAATATAAATATGTATTTCCATTTGTAGATAGGCCTAAAAGTATGTAAATGTCCTGTTTTTCTAGTATTTTCCAGGGCATGTCCAGGGGTCGAAATTAACTTTTCTGGCTGTCAGCCCGGACATACTACAATGTGTGACAGGTGAAAAAAATCCGGGCTGATTTTAATGTAATTTTCTCAAAATTTGTCAGCCCTGATTCAAAACAATCAGCCTGGGGCTGACGTTAATTTCGAACCCTGCATGTCCCGGGAAGTGTTGAGGAAATGTTGGCAGTCCTGCCCCCTTTCCTCTTCTCTTTTTTTCCCTTTATTTCTCTTTTTTTCTCTTTGCCTTGATTTCCGTGAGATTTTGCACCTTTCAGGGAGGTCAGGAGACTGAGTCAAAATCCGGGAGACTCACGGAAAATCCGGGAGAGTTGACAGGTCTGGGCCTTGTCACAAACTGCTGTACGGTTTCCCCCTTTTTCTGGGTAGTTTGATGAAACTGATGCCTTGTAGTAGTAGTAGAACTTTTATTGACAAACAACGAGTCATTTACATTTGATCTCATGCGTCAGTGAAGGTGACATAACAGTGATATAACATAAAACAGATCTTAATATGGGAGGTAGCACCTAGAAGTGAGTCTAGCTTTAGTTATCGCTTATCACTTCTCTGTTATTAGGGCTAGTAGACAACTTAATTTCAAACACACTACGCTACAACTAAGACTATTACTATACTCAGACTATAGGGCTAAGCAGACTAGATCTAACTCTTCACAGATGCAATATATACTTGATCAACCTGAAGTGTAATAATCTCTTATGTTAAACAAAGAATAGTTTATCCGATGAGTGGCTGATTGCTGACTAGTATTACACTTGGTGATAAGCCTTGTATAGGTGGTGTGTACTTGTGGCACAAAATAGTTATTTAGAGCATCCACTGCCCTGTCATACTGAGTGGCAGTACCAGTATTGTTTAATGTGGTGAAAACATCTTGCACATCAGGCCCTGCACAGTTCAATAACATGGCCCTTCTACGCTGCTCTACTGCATTTGTAGCATCATTTGTCATCAGCAAGCCTTTAGAATCAGCATACAGTTCAAAACTAGTGAGCCACCGGCGCCACCTTGAGCCTAGAGTGGCAGGCTCTGAGTAACAGTCAAATTTGGGCACAGAGCTTTTGTCACTATCCATGTTTACTTTTAGTTTTGACTACCAAACTTACACTTGTTGGACACTTCAAATGTTCAGTTTGCACCTTGTGAGTTCTTCCTTCGTCGCCAATGTCAGATCTCATGTCATATTTGAGAATCTAAACTGCATTCAAGCCACACAACTCTGGGCCATAAACTACAGGAACTGGAACTAGTTTTATTAATCTCTTTTACTAGGGAGTTCTACTCTTTAGTTACAAAGACTCACACCAGGTGGCAGGCATGTCTGGGCTTCCCGCCACTGTGAACATGCCAGGCTGTATTCCATATACCGAATGTCTCTCACCGATTTGCTGTCGATACACTTTCATAGTGGCGATTTATAATTGCCGGCATCGCTGAAAAAATTTACCAACATGCTGCTGATTATGTCCCAGCAGCCAATTTTACAAGTATAAATCAGCAGGCAGCACTTTTGGCCGCCGATTTTGCACTTTTGGCTGCCCATATGGCATTTTCGGTGGCCGAAAGTGTGCCAGAAGTAGGCCTATTGATGGGGGCTCTCGATGTCATATTGAAGCCATGTAATTTCATTTTCCATATCGATTAAAGAACCTCTCATGTCTCATGTCAAATTTAATGAAATAATTTTATAGTCGATTTCATATCAGTTATTTTTCTCTTCATGTCACTAAGCCTCATGTAGGGTGTCAAAATTGTGAATAGGACATGTTGGTTTTAGGGGCCTTTACCCATAATTTACAAAACGCCAGATTGGTTTCGGGGTTGGGGGGGGGGGGGGGGGAGAGGGTGAGAGGGAAGTGACAGAATTCCATTTCTATTGAGGGGCCGTCCATGAATTGTCTGAATATTTTGACTGTAAAAACAATCAATGACTTGGTTTCGTAATGTTCTATATCGACAGCCCCCTAAATAAGCCCCCCCTCTCCTTTCTTCAATCTCGAGGTGGCATTACACTAGACAAAGTATTCGTCCCTGCATAATGCCATTCCAGGGGAGGGGCTTGCGGCGCAGGTTAGTATTACACCACAGTGTCAATTTCCATATGGCATGAGGTGCGATATGAAGATGTCGAAGAGAGGTAGTACAAATTAGGGATACAATTCCTTGTTATATACAGAATGTGATATAGTCCAAATTGCCCATTATCATCAATAATCATATCCATTATGACTCCTGTATGCGAATTTGTCTGTATTTCAACATAATAAGTATGATGCCGATATCACAGCCCAAGTCGTATAGTGAATAGGGCCTTTACTTGACCTCAGCTATATAGTAGACATTAGGTATCGTACAAAGGTTAACTGTATCTAGGTTATCACTGTATGAGTGGAGACGGTTTGGTGATCTATGGGTCTCTTGACCTCTAAATTCAAAACAGCAATGGCGTTTTCTTAAAACCGACGTGCGACAAAGAGCTCACATATATCAGGCATGGGAATCGAAGTAATCAACACATCATAGAAACAATTATATCAAGACATTAAATTGATTTGGGTTTTTGTTGGATTTAACATTGGACATCGGGGATTTCAAAAATCAAGACAGATAGCTAAGTATTTAATTTGACATTCTTAACATTGGTACCCCTTCTAGGGCCCCATCAATGGCCATGTGAAACTGAAACTGGGAAAGCCCCGGTTTCCTGGCTGTGTCAGCCGGTCTGTGTTTGGGAACTCGCTGAGTTTGTGAAACCACTCATCAGGTTGCCATGGTATAGGGATTATGAGGTTACATGTGTCATAAAAGGAAACAATTAGGTAATATGTACGTTGTAAATTTATGTGTAAATTCATATAATATATAAAAATATATAGGAGACGTCGTGTTAAGCTCCTTTCCCCACAATTGCTACCGTGACAAACATACGTATATATTATGTGTGTAAATACATAAGTACATACATACATACATATACATACATACACACATACTTAGACGTACAGACACACGTACATACAAATACACGTACATACATACATATATACATGCATACATATACATACATACGTACGTACATACATGCATGCATGCATGTATATGAATATTTATCTATTTCCAAGTTTATCCCGTCATAGTTATGTATACAAATTGCGACGGCGCAATACTGATTATAAAGGACCATATCCAATGACGTAGCTAAATTACCATCTGATACATTTTATAATATGACATCGACATAATCTGAAAGGGGAAAGCTTGTTTTGAAAGGTAAAAGTACATGAAGTATTTTATTTCAATATGATAAGAAAAATGTTCAAATCAGTTCCGCACCCCCTCTTCTATATTGCAATAGGTATAATTATGGGCAAATCAATTGTAGCGCTTTACAAGTATGTATTTCATAATTTCCTAGAAAATACAACAAATACAAAATCGCCAGTCAGAATCGGTTTGTGGTATGCAGGCTTTACACGGCCCCCTCAGCCAATCTGTACTTTGGTCGAAACATCAATTCTAAGGAGAGTTTTGTTGACACTTGACACATCACAGACATAGAAAGTGGAGGCCGGTCCGACGCATGGAAACATAAGGGGGAGGCCTAGACAGAGTTACCTTATCTTCTAAGAGCAAAGACGAGCCTAGCGTATTGTTGATATCTGCTAAGAGTTAGACAGTTAGAATCACATTCAAGATGGCTGCCGTACAGGACCTCCCGACTCTCTCAGAGCAGGAGCGGAGTAACCTACGCCAATCATGTACGGACGACGACCTTCGATTTGTGGAGAGACAGATCGAAAAGGGCCTCACATTCCGCAAGGAGAAGTGGACGACGGTTCGCGACAAACACCAATGCCCTTCAGCGGGCAAGGTCACGGTAGTTCTCATTGGTCTCGGCGGGGTCGGGAAAAGCACATTGGGGAATGTGCTGACGGGATCAAACGAGAATGAAGGATTCAAGACGAGTAATTCTGCCGCGGCTGAGACGTTGTCGTGCACGCTGGTCGAGGGGGATTTTGAGGGGAAACGAGTGGCTGTCCTGGATACACCAGGGTACATACTGAAGGATCTTATCAAGGCTGGGGCGTCCAAGTACAAGGAGTATAAGAAAACTATCGCCCAGATCAAAGAGGTAAGTGTTAAGCCCCATACCTAATAGACAAATTTGACTGAATCGGCCGACTATTTGGCACTGGAATCGGCCGATCATTCTCATAGAATCGGTCTATTTTAGCATTAATTCAGATAACCAGTCAGTATGATATATTGAAATATACATGTTGGACATGAGTCCCTACTAAAATCGGCCAACTATTCTACTAGAGTCAGCCGATTTTAGCACTGATGAGTCGGCCGACTTTTGTCAAAATTGCCTAGTGGGTATGGGCCTTTAGGGCCCTTGATGGGGGGGGGGGGGGGGGGGGTCCCGTTGTCGCGTGTCGAATTTAAGAAATGCCCCTGTCGCATATCTGTGTCACTTGATTATTGTCCTGTCCCATGTCGAATTTAAGATATGGCCATGGCACCCGTCGATTTTAAGAAAGCTGTGAGCAAGCTCTATGTCGCATGTCAATTAGAAATGCCCCTGTCGCAGTGTCAAGTTTATGGGTCTAGAGCCATAGTGTTAGGGGTCAACAGTCCCAACATTAACAGAATGACATAAGTGTTTGTTAAATTTGGAAAATGAACATTTCTTTAATTTGGCATGATAATGTTGAACCTCATTCGATCCATCATTTAGAGACCTAGTAAGGGACCCTTCAGGGGCGGATCCAGGATTTTTCAAAAAGGGGGCGTGCTATAGTAACATTTTTGCCCAGGCCCGGATTTGTGAAATGAAGTATTTGAGAAAACCTAATTTTGCATGTCATCATACCTTCTAAACTGCCCCCATAGGGGTCTAGAACGTCACTGTCGCCGTGCCAGATAAGAAAAAAAGCCAATGTTGCGTTATAGATATTCTGAACACGACGTCACAGTATTGGGGGGAGGGGGGCGTCCTCCTTTGAAAGTGAGATAAAAATACAATCTGCATCAGTATGGGGTGAGATGTGAAACCGAAACTGGGTTAGTTTCTGCTGCTTTCGGTTTCAACATCGTTTTATGTAACAGGACGAGTGGGGTTCAGGGGGCGGATCCAGCGGGTTATCTTTCCTTCTGTTTTTTTTTCTTGATGGTCGGGGGGCTGAGGGTGTATGTCCAAGGTGGATTCAGATGTATATCGGGGGGGGGGGGGAGGGGGGGGGGGTCCAGCTGGTCCTGACCCCCCTTTTTTGTGGAAACCTGAACCTGGAAAAAAAGTGTGTCTGAACACAAATGCACAACGTTTTAGTATAATGCCTATATGCGGACAGCCCCCCCCCCCCCCTCCCGACATCCACCCCTGAAACTGAAACTAAAATGATGGAATTCACACTTTTTAGCACTTTGCCTATAGACCTTGTGCAGATGTGGTCACGTGATCTCTTTTTGGTGATCACCACGTGGTGATGATGACCACGTGGATCTGGATCCGCCCCTGCCGTAGTACGTCATAAATAAGTGCTTCAGAATTGTAAACAATAGTAATTATAAATTGATCACCAATATGGCGGCCTGCCCATTTTAGGATATATGACGTCATCTGGCACCCCCTATCCTTACCCCCACCCCACCCCATAAATCTATGGGTCTAGACCCCTAAAGTCGACACAGCGACACAGTCCATTTTCTGCCCAAAGACCCATGCTCTAAGAAAGGTTGACTTTTTCACCTTTTTACAGCCATTATTGAAGCACGTAAATCACACTATATGAACTTTAGATTCATTTATTTGATGCCTGAGGATATAGAAGACATTATTGTCTTTCTTTTAAGTGTTTATACAACATTATAGTAGGTACTACCACGTGAAAAATTATTTTTTTCCTGTGGCATCTTACCACACTCAGTTGGAAAGAGCGCAGCTTTTGTAATCTCATGCTTTTTACGAAATGTTTCTATGTTATGTAGAACAAGAGATATTAAAGAAAATAGTAGTAAAAATAAGGTATAAATTCTGTCACTTTTTACCAAAATGCACCCACATTGGCGCATTAAAAATCAAAATCTGCGCATGACTTGATAATGCTGAGACTTGTATTTTCTTATACAAAAATGTTCAAGGAAAGCGTTGGAATAATAATCCCATTGTTGGACAGAGCTTTCCCCCCGAAATTGTATTTTTAGTGCGTTTTTGGTCACAAAAAAACAGGCAGAATCTGTCCAGAATTGAACCCCCATGGTGTGGTAGTACCTAATTATAGTCCAATCTTTGATGATTTGATGTGCATAAGACCTTTCATAGCACAAATTTTCACATTTACAACCAAATCCTATAGTAAATCCCCAAAGAGAATCTCTGAAATCATCAATTTTTGCACTTTTTAAAGATTTAGCTGTAAAATTATGAATATATACAGCCACTAACATTATACATCATTGCAATCTTCAAGTAAAGACAGATATGCCTACAGTACAGGACGTATTCTAAACTTCACCACGGCGACAGGGCTCAGTGGCAGATTTAGAGGGGGCGTGGGGGGGGGGGGGGGTTTATACCTTTTAATGTAAAATTCGGTCAAAAAAGTAATTAAGGAAGATTTTTTTCCAAATAGCGCTCGACATCTGTCCCTCAAATTTAAGAAAAACCTTCGTTGCAGTTCTCTCTTAATAATCCACTTTAATAAGGCCTAAAGAAAATTGTTGTTTTCAGGTAACCCGACCTACCCGAATATTTTGGGCATTCCCTATTTTTGTTGATAGGTTTTTTTTCTAAAAGCTATTAAAGTTCGATAAAGCTGACTTAAATGAAAGGAAATGGCATATATTTGATAAACTGATGTATTTTAGATGCTGATAATTCATCCTAATGGTGTTATGCATCTTTTATGAATTTTCAAGAATGCCTGCGTCTATTTGTGACAATAAAAAAAAGACTAAATCAATCTACCTACCCTAATTTTCTCAACCTATGTTACCTGTACACACGTTTTTGGGGCCTAATCACAAACACCAGGAAAAAACATGTATGACATTATATGTTAGCCGTCTCTTTTGTCATTTAGTGACATATCGCCATATCAGAGTTCAGAAATACCGCTGTTGTCACATCGATTCTTTTGATTCAGACCCTTATATTTGATTTTCTAAGTTTTTTCTCATTACCCCCTTCCCCCGAAGTCATGAATAGATAAAAGGAAACAATTATGTTTATATATATATATATATATATATATATATATATATATATATATATATATATATAAAAGAGCATCAGGCTGGTCGGAGATGGCATGAGCGTTTACATCCTGATATAGCTCTTATGTATGTCTTTCTTTTAAATCAGAGTCTCAGGCTGGTTGGAGATGACGTAAATGTCTTCATCGTGACATAACTTGTGTGTATGTTATTTTAACTCAGAACCTCAGTCTGGTTGTAGATGGCGTGAACATTTACATCGTGATATAACTTTTATGTATGTTTGTTGATTCAGAGCCTCAAGCTAGTCGGAGATAACGTGAACGCCTCATCCTGATATAACTATTTTGTATGTTATTTAAAATCAGAGCCTCAGGTTGGTCGGAAATGGCGTGAACATTTACATCGGGATATAACTGTTATGTATGTTTTTTTAAATCAGCGCCTCAGGCTGGTTGTAGATGGTGTGAACATCTTCATTGTGATATAACTATTAAGTATGTTTTCTTAATTCAGAGCCTCAAGCTAGTTGGAGATGGCGTGAACGTCTTCATCCTCGTCATGAACGCAGCCGACCCCCGGAACAGAGAGCTGGAGGTCGAGATCATGAATACTACAAAAGTAAGGCTTTGTATTTTATATATTTGATTCCAAAATATCTGTCGGAAATAAAAGTGTTGTGAGCAGGAGCGTAGCCAGCCCTGTAATTAAAGGGGTTCCAGTAAAAATGACGGGTTTTCATCTGAATTGAAGTGGATTCCGTCCTTGCATTTTTTCCACAAAATTTCGTATAAGGAGCCTTACATTTAGTACGTATACATACATTTTCAAAAATTTCAAACACCCCCACCCCCCCTTGAGCAAAAATACACATTGGATATGTACTAAAACGCAGGCACATTTAAAAAAATCTCGGACCCCTCCCCCCCTTGATGCATACATACTTAATGGAAGGCCCCTAATTTAATCATGTTTTTTTTTAAATCAAAGGGGGCCCAATCATCTAGAACACGCCCCCCCCCCAGCCCGTAAGCTACTGCCTTAAGGAATGTGTGACACTGTTATTCTTGAAAATAATGTAAAATGTGTGAATAGTGAAATGTATTTTCTATTATGAATTGCTAATGTTTCACTGATAACATTATGTCATAAGAGATAAAAAACTAAATAATATGATCACGACCAATCATACTTATGTTTCTATTGTCAGTTTTACCCTATGTATGGCTACTGGTGAGAACTAAATAACTCTCTTCTGACACGGTAAGATATAAGAAGCGAATGCACTTTATAGGTCATCAGAAAATACTTTGTGGTGTTTCACATCCCGATCGGACCCAGAAATCAAATTAAAAGAAAAAAAAACAATATTTGACTTTAATCTATTGACTTAGCGTAATGCATTTCTATTACCGTGTCTTACATAGGGTTATTATTGACTAACAAAACCCAAAGTCTTAAAGGGAGCCAAAAGCAAAGTAGGGTCAAAATTTTGTAAATTCTCTGTTAACTATTGAAATATATTCTATTTCCTTAACCTAGGCCTGTGGTAAGATAAAGAATGTGAATACAGAATTAAAGTACATTAAAATACACAAAAACTCGTCCCCAGTCAATTTTGGTGACCCACCAAAATTAGTTTGTTTACAAACATTACTGTCTTTAGAAGTTTAGGCATAAAGAACATGAGTTTTATAGAAATCACGTAAAGGTATAGTTAGTTATCATGATTTATACTTTACCAATGGCTAAAGTAAGACTCTTGGAATGTATTTTCATAGTTATTTCAGTTTGCAAAATTTTTCATAATATTATTCGGACACAACATTGCTTTTGACTTTCTTTAAGATGTGAAGATCACATTTTTTTATGATATTGCTGGTGTGATAAACACTCATAGTTGGAACTATTAGAATCACTGAACAGGTTGATTAAATTCTAAAAGATCAAATTTCAAACACGCATGGAACTTTAATTCAATAACTTTTCTTTTTACAGGGACTAAATATTATTATGATTTCTTCTGGAGAGTTCAAAGTATCTAGGGGAAGTCACAATTATATTTCAATGTGCTGCAATATTCAGTGGTTATCATAAATATGTCAATATGACTTCCCACTTCTCTTATGGGCTACTAGTACTATGATAGGTTAATTGTGGAATGGCATAGGTAGAAAAACTGCCTGTCTTTGTGTCATATCATATCAATATTCTTGTCATTTCAGGTCCTGAACCCGAAATCTACTGACCACTGCATGCTGGTGGTAACTCACTCCGCTGCCGCGAGGGAGTACAAGACGAAAGGCATCAATGCATTTTTAGAGGACTCTAAAAAGTCACAAGTCTTCAATGACTTCCTCACAAAAGTGAACAAACGTGTTGTTTTGGTAGAACTGACATGCTCGAACACTGCGTTGAATGATGCAGGTATGACAACATGTGTCAAGGAGATGGAGCAGGCAAAGAGTATGGTGATGAATATGGTATTTTACTTGATGACGGAAAACTTGAATTCAGGCCTTCTGTATTCAAGAGAAACAATGGAGAAGGACATAGATGAATCGTGTTTCCCATCAGACGCCATGGCTTGGACACCAAAAGGCCAGAAAGCAATGAACAAACTGCAGATCAACGACGAGGTTCTGGTTGTCAATTACCGAGGTCTCACAAAGTATGAAAGAGTCATCATGTTCAGTCACGCTGCAAGAGATGAAGCTCGATGCTTCCTCTCTATCAGTACTAAGAACGGGAAAGTGCTGAGGTTATCTCCTGGTCACCTGGTGCATGTAGGATGGGTGGGTCAGTTAAAACCAGCCAGAGAAGTCAGGGCAGGAGATGTGATTTTTACGTGTAGTGAAGTCAAGCAAGAGCCAAGGGGCCTTAGGCCTGTCAAAGTGTCAGAAGTTAGCCATGAGTGGTTAACCACTGGGATTTTCTGTCCCCACACCCCAAGTGGTTCGATCATCGTTGATGAGGTTCTTGCCTCCTGCTACACTGACTTCATGTCTCCGACCCTGGCCCACGCCCTCATGTTTCCTGTACGCACTCTGCATTGGGTCCTGCCTGAGGACTGGTTTGTCTGGCTCATGCCATACAACTCAGAACAGGGGATGCCAAAGGTCCTGTGGAGCATGAGGAACATGATCCCTTCATGCAAGAATTAATGCACAGGATTACTTCCAGTGGAACATTTGGAGACCTGTTTATTAAATTCTAGTAAGAAAATATTTGTTACCAAAAAGACTTCTCCATAGATTTTGTGCAGATGTCCCAAAACAAATTGACTGTTTTTTGGTGGTCAATTCTCTATCATTATGTTTGAAAAGATGAAGCATTTAGAATACCTTTTATGATATGTCTACTTAAAACAAACCCAAAGAATCACATTCAGTAATCAACATAACTTAAAACTGAGAAATGTATTTCAAAGTCATGTTATGAAGATCACCATGTGTTGAAGACCCAAATGGGATCAAGTGATCACATCTGCAGTCCTATGTCAAACAGATTCATTTAATGTATCAGGCATGTTAGGACCGACCATCTGATTGTTCTAGAAATTTGAAACTGTGTTTAGGGCTCATAACTACTCTTTCAGCAGTTGATAATTCAATACATTTACGTGCCATCTATTGGTCAGATTTATATATATTAACACTAGTCAATCGTAGTGTTCAGAGCCCCTGTCAATAAGGCTCCCAGGGACCTTGCCATGGTCGAACCTTAAGCCCCATGAAGGCGATTTTGCAAGGATTTGCATTCCAATCGGTGTACAAATCAGCGTACATGTCGACGTACACTGCTGGACAGGCCATACCTACACACAATTGGCACTGCCGTCAGCGTCGGTGCCAGCCTTCAGCGTGGCCGTTGGCGCCAACAACAGCGCCGATTCATATTAAGTATGTTTGATAATGTTCCGCCGACAAGGACGCTGACGCTGATCACCATCGGCCAGCCAAAAATTGCTTAGTGGGTATGGCCCTTTAGTGTAAACGTCCCCATAGGAACACAGGATAAGCTGTCTGGCATAGGACTGTCTGCACCATGTCCTTCTGTCTACTATGTTTAAAAACTTCATATGTGTATGTGTTTGGGATCTTTAACCGCGTGTTTGCCCAAACTGATTATAGTTTACTAGTTTTCACTTTGTCTTGATTTTTATGGCATAAGTTGAACAAGTTTGGGCTATCATATATCAGTGTCTGAGAGATGTTATGATATGCTTATAAACATATTAACTTATAAGATTAAACAAACCAATCTAATAAGTTATTGTATATGTCAACATCTTCATGCTGAAAGTATGATAATCCCTATAAGATTTTTTTGTGACCATAAGATAAAATATCAAGGATGCAGAGAAACCTCAATCTGAAACCAATTTCCTGTTATATGTGGACTTGCTGCTTACAGTCTTAACTGTAAAAATACAGTTTGACATGAGTGTGACCTTGAAAGGTCAGGTTTTAATTGATGAACAGTTAATATCCCAGATGCATTTCCATGGCTGCTTTTGCTTTATAAACTGTTAGTATTAATAGTTTGCTACAACACATAATATCATATCAATTTTTCAATAAGGAAAATATTGAATAAACTGTAACTTGCTAATGGATAACAATTCTCCTCACTGTGGATAGCTGGTTTTTTCCATTCACCTACAGACTAGCCTTGATCAATGTGCATGCTGGGAAAAATGTAAACAAGTCACAAGGCTTAAGTATGGAAATTTCCAGTAATCATGTCATATTTTGTGGTTGAATATGATGGAAAACTAGCATTGACAATTCTTCCATTTCTTATCTATATAGGTATAATATTTTTCAATTTGGTTTGAAAATTTATTAGTTTCAGAAAGATATAGTTATAGCAAATATTTGCAAATTTTCTATACTTTATCTGTAGAGTTATCATAGAGCTTTTGTCTCCAAAATTAGTCAACATTAACCTGCAGGTGCCTAAAATACTGTAAATCAGCTATCCTTCATAGGGAGAAGTAATTGTTTGTCTTTGCTAGTCCGTATGTTTTTTTGTGCGTATTTACAGATGGAGAACAACTAAGTGATTTCTTTTGAAATATAGATGTGATTTGTAAAGATGTTGTGTTCAAATAAAAACCAAAGAATACTAATCTTTGACTGGATATTTTTTTGTGCTACCATGGAAGGAACAGCTAGATGACCTGGACCTTGAGTGTCTGGATAAATATTTTCAGGAACAAAAAACTATAAAAACATATAGATAATATTAATTTTACTGATTCAGATGTTATCAAGCAAGCAAATATGTTCTAAGTTCTAAAGGGGTAGATTACAAAATTGACAAGACCTGACAGCATTGATTACAAATTTAGGGAAAAAAAGATGCATTTAAAGAGGACAGGTGCATTATGAAAGAGTAGGTCCATTCAATAGGGAAAGATGCATTCTAAATGGAAAAGTGCATTTAAGAAGGGATAGTGCATTATTTAGAGATTAGATGTATATGGAAGGTGCATTTTATGAGGGAATGTGCATTTTAGATTAAAAGGTGCATTATTAGAAGGGAAGCAGGGAAATAAATCAGGATAGTTCAGGACCAACTAGTCAGTCCGTATCCCCATGGTAGAATTATTAAAGCGTATTAGAAGGGAAGGTATATCTTTAAAGTGACTGTGCATTTAAAGAGGGAAGATGTATTTTAGATGAAAAAGTGCATTTTAGAAGGGAATGTGCATCATAGAAGGGTGTGTGCATCTATGGAAGGAAGCTGCATTTTAAGAGATGTTGCATTTTAGAAGGAAAGGTATTTCAAAACTAACGATTAATTCAAAGAGGGTAGGTGCATCTTAAAAGCAAACATCATCTCCCACGTATCAAACGGAGAAGTCCTCTCAGTTGCCCCTTGATGCCTTCCTCAATGTTCTGTTGACCCAGGAAATGGTTAATGTAGACACTACCCCTAATGCCACATCCATACCCTCGGTACACTACCCCTAATATCCCAACCATACCCACGGTACATAAACCCCCTAATAACCCATCCAAACACTTGGTACACTACCCCCTAATACCTCATCCACACCTTTGGTACACTACCCTAACATCCCATCCATACCCTTGGTACACTATCCCTAACACGCCATCCATACACTTGGTACACTACCCCCTTAATACATCCTCCATACCCTCGGTACACCACCCCTAATACCCCATCCAAACCCTCGGTACACCACCCCTAATACCCCATCCAAACCCTCAGTACACTACCCCCTAATAACCCATCCATGCTCTGGGTACAACATAGAACATAGAAAAGAGTGTCTTGGGGGGAAAATATAGGTTGGTTCGGTATAGAAAGGTGCTGATATGATATCTGTAAGTGTTAATGATTCAATGACCATCTGAAACTGAAACTCGAGAAGTTCAGAATCATCTGAGTGCTTAAGGCCATGTATCCACTTCACTGATAATGCTGCTGACTAGCATTAACCCTTTTCATCCATGGCGACTAGCATTAACCCTTTCCTTCCATGGCAAGTAGTATTATGGGATCCTACATGAGGATGTGGGATGGTGCAGAATATGAGCTGGTAATTGCAACTAATATTAACCCTTTCCATCCATTGCAACTATTGCTTGCTGGGGGCACTATCTAGCAAATGAGAGACATAACAGAATTGTTCTATGATATTCTGTAACATTACTTCCGATTTATTTTTGTTGACAATATACATCATAAATTAACTCAGTGTTTATAAATTATTCAATGTTCTTCAGTGGCCGATTTAGAGGGGGGCGCGAGGGTGCACCCCCCTACCCCTTTTTTGGGGGCTGATTTTTTTTTGTTTAATGTATAACTCGCCCAAAAGGCAATTATAAGGGGGGGGGGGAATCCATTAGCGCCCCCCCCCCCCCACCCCCCCTTTCAAAAACCTGGATCCGCCACTGTTCTTTGGCCTTATCTATTGATGTAGGAAATGGAGGACAGTAAGCCTACAACCTAGTAACACAGGGGTCCTGGATCCAAGAATGAACAAAGTGCTACTAACCTTGTGTCAAACACTGGTCCCTATGTTGTCAACTAATCTATCCTATTGCCGGATCACCCGTGATGTAGAGATGTTCTTAAATTATTAAGGATAATCATACTCATTGAATCCACTGTTACACTTTTTTGTTATAACAAACACTATCTATTCTACATTGTCATGCTGGACTAAAGCAATATACACACTACGCAATTGTGGCCAAGTGAACCGACCGTTCAGCGCCAGTACTCATAGTAAACCAGCTAACCATCGTAGGAAGAATTACTATTACAAGAGTCGGCTGATTTTAGCACTAATTCATATCAAACAAATTCATTTCAATATGGTATATTGATTGTTGGTCTGAATTGCCCAAAAATTGGCTGATTCTTTTAATAGTAATTGGCCCATTTGATTCAGTTTAGAGGGTATGCTGCTTCAGGAGAAAATCGTGCTTCGTGTGTTGGATGTTTCGTGCTTTACCCCCAATTCAAGATCTATGGTCATTTCACAGCGAGAACAAGGTTATTGACACTTCTGTCTTGGATAATCGAATCAATGAACTTAGATAGGAGAAACCCTCAACTGTTTTTCTAATGGTCAATGTCCCATAGACAGGGCCCCACACTCCAGGGGCACGTTGCATATTTGGCTGGTGAGATTTAAATCCCAGTTTTTTGTGTGTTTTTTTAAACGTTTATTTATCCTGGTTTGACATCGGTTACACTGTTTTTTTATTATAAAACCAGAAACTTTACATGTTATGTAGTTTCTAGGCGTGTTACAATTGTAAAGAGAAATTGACAAACAGTAAAATTTAATCATGAGCTTGGTCTACTAGACTAGAGCTCGTATATGGAATTGATCATTAATAGCACAAAGTTCAAATAACTCCCTGTCCTGTTATACATTCTCCATAACTCCCTTTGGACTGTTGCACAAGGTTAGATTTATATCTATGGATTTAAATTGGAGTAAAGTAGGTGTTGCACAGAGAGAGTAGTAAGGATTTAATGAGAGGTTAAAGTGGAAAACCAAGGGTGAATAGTGTTTTTTGCCTCACTTTTAAATCACACTAAAAGGGTGTAATTACAGTTTAATATTTAGAAATCTAAACATGTTTTCATGAAATAAACTAATATAATCAGGCGACCATTCATCGTCACTGCATGGTGCTGGCATCTGCTGAGTTCCTCATGATTAATATATATATATACATAACCATATATCATAACACATGGATATTCTATATACAGGAAAGTGTAATCAATAAATTTTGTATATATTTTGTATATATTGTATACGCCAACCCAGTTATTGCAAACACTCACGGGGTCCAAATGGTCTGGACCTCTTTTCACGAACATGGGAGACCAGGTTTTACACAATTTGATCTACTTTGCATTATATTCTTATTATAAGGGCTGAAAAACTCGAAATCTTCTGTAGCATATCTGATACAAATGATGTTGCAAATAATGTTCACGAATTTTTAGTGCCTCTTTTTTTATTTGAGGCTAACAATGGTTCCATTATATTTTTAAGGTACAATATTGAATGTCAATCTATAATTTTTGATATCATTTGAATGGAAATAATTATAACAATGGATAAATAAACGCAGCAATGTGACCAGTCCAACAGGAGTGGTTAATGATGGGCCATACGTTGAGGACTCCCTTTTGATCCTATCCCTTAGTAAATCACCATTAGTGAATGGTATTCGATAGTAATCCAAAATAGCATATCAGCAATTTAGCAAAACATAAATGATGAAGTTGTTTCATCACTGTTTAGCTGATAAACCTGTGCTGAAAAAATAAAAGAACAAAGGTAATTTGTGCACTTCTTATTTCTTGAAGTTTAAAATGACACTTTATTTAAAATGGAGAAATGATTAATATGTTCTATCTTCTGGTTAAAATATTTAGTTTTTTATCCTTGTAGCAAAAATATCTTATTTGAAAAATCAAAATTTTGATTTGGTACAGGCTCGAACAGCCCTATTATCAATATTTTGTGAACTTATATATTGGTATTTTGAGAAGTTGGGAATGTGGATATGTTACAAATTGTTGAGCTCTTCTTATCAGTTTATAAACTCACAGAAAAGAAATTTGTCTCTGTCTTCAAATCTGTGTTAGAAAGGTATCTGTATTGAACTTCATAAATCTAAATAAGAAAGTTCTTACTTGTGAACGCTAGAGTAGGTTTAGGGCTTGTCTTCAAATATGGGGTAACTTGTTCACTATTTCGTGATATCCCGTCTTCGCTCCATGGTTTTCTTATGAGCTAGTCAGTGGTAGAACTAGTCCATGCTCTGGTCGTTCATATCCAAAACGCAGACAACACTTTGACAAGAGTCAGTTTATTGTGGAATACCGGAAGCCTTACAAATCGCCAGTGTAGTCACAAGAAAGGTAAGTTCCTATGTACAGGTATCATTCATAGACCGGGAGGTAGGCCTCCTTGGTTAAGTCCATCTAACTGCATATGGTCTCAAGACTGCCATAGTTCCAGTATTAGTCACTACATGTCACCAGATGCTGAATGATATCCAAACCCCTGAATCCCTAAGATTTGTATTGTTCCAAACATGTATCGGTTAGCTCTGCTCAATACCAATCACCATCGTTCTTTATGTTCCTCGTTTATTGATTTTCCCTTCAGGTAGTGCTGCCGCTGGTAGACGAGGCTCACCCATAGGTTTACCATACCCATCGGAGGCGCTACCCATAATAACTTAAACTGTATACAATTCCTCTTACAATTTGGAACCATTTTATAATATATTATTCACAGTCTGGTGACCATTCCTTTATATTTTAAACATCTGCTATTCTACTTACACCAATTAAATGCACGAGGTATTTAATTACTACCTCCGTGCACTTGGATAAGATAAACTTGTGTAAAAAAACAAAATGAAAGAGAATCTATCTCTCTGGAACTATATACATGCTGTTGAAGAATTAGAATATTTTGGATGGGTAACAGTTTTGTGGTATTATTGCCTTTTTTAATGTGAGATTTACCTAAATAGCTACTTAAACTTATGAGATGATAATGGGAAATACAACAGGGGTCCAGCTACTGTTAATCAATGTTAATCTAGAAAGAATAAACCTTATGTACACTTTTAGTACAACTAATTACAGTACCCTGCTACAATTGACTGAAATAAAACTTGACTTATATCAAAAAGAGTAGATTTACAAATTATCCACTATGGTCATTAAGTTATTGCATGTTGAGTCAAGAATTTTAGGAGTAAAAGCAATTGAGCACTTGGTTAATTCTCCCTACCAAGTGCAGTCAATTTTCAATGTTGCATGCTGAGTAATATGTTGACAAGTCAAAGGCTTAGGTATGGTCATTTACATAAACCATTGCATTATTTGTAATCTAAATAGATAGAAATCAGCATTCATTATTTTTCAGTTTATATATATATATACATATATATATATATATATCTTATATTTTCTATATTGGTTTGGAAATCTTTTCATTACACATGGATACAGAGCAAATAATTCCATATTTCCTATAATTTTTCCAGTGGTTTTGTCAACACAATCAGTGGAAATTAGCCTGCAGGTGCAGAAATTACTATAAATTAGCTATGTGTGGTAGGTTGAATCGGTTAAAGGGGCTAAGCATGCATCAACTTATTCTACAGAAAGTAACAAGTACATACTGTAAAAGAAATTAAAGCCATTTGTATCACTCGACCTGATTTATTGACAGAGTTATCTATATCAAAGGAATTCCTCCCACTCTATTGATTTTATTTCACTCGAACTTATCTAGCATTAAACGTTACTTTGAGATAGAAGTGTTTTCAAGAGGTTAGTTTACCACTTTAAACAGACGCCCTGTCTGATCTTTGAAAGACAGCTTTGGGAAACAATTGATGTGAACCTCTTGAGAAAAATGCTTTTCATCAATAAAATCCTCAAGATAGATCTTTAATCCTTAATCAATATACATTTCTTATATCTGAAACTACAGAGTAGTCTCCTTATTCCTAGTTCGCATGTTTTGGATCTTAATCCAGATATTTCTTTCTTTAGATATAAACATTAAATTAACGAGATGGCAATTCCTTCTGGTTTTCTAAGGCGGTCAGTTTAGATAGCCTAAGAAGCTCATTTCGTGGCATATCCATAGGGCTATGGATTTTAAGAACCACTCTAATGGCCCTATTTTGAAGTTTTTAAAGTTTTTCAATTCAGATTTCTTACATCTGTCTATTTAAAACTCACAGTATTCAAAATAAGGTAGTATGGTTTGCTAAAGCCCCATACCCACTAACCAACGGAGTGAGGTCCGCTGATTACAGCTGTCAGCGTTGGCGTAAAATTATTAAACATGTTTAATATGGATTGGCGTGGTCATCAGCGTGGTCGTTGGTGCCGACGGCCGATGCTAATAGCACCGCCGAGTATGTGTTGGTATGCGTGGTCCAAGCAGAAACGGCCGATGGCCGTGCCAACATCGGCGCCGACGGCCACGCCGATCTAGCCCAAAATCGCCTAGTGGGTATGGGGCTTTATAGACCAGAAGTGATAGTCAGACATTTTCGTATTTGATCTTTAGTGACACAGCCAAGTAGGTCATTAATATAATATATAAAGAGCAAATGTCCTAATTCAGACCCCTGGGGTACTCCATTAGTTACAGCCATCTCTGTCGAAAATATACTTTGTGGGATTAGCTTTTTATGGTATTTTTAAGTGTTTATCCTTCAATTATCATCTCAAACTGAAATTAGAGAAGTTTTTTTTATATTTCTATCGCTTAAAGCCACGTTAACACTTGACTGACAAATACTGCTGCATAACTAGTTTATTCAGTGGTTTACTGGTGTTAAATTGGTTTGTGCTCTTAGAAAGCAAAGTTGAAACACAGATTTGCTCTCTGTAAAAGACTCTAGAATAATCAATGACTTATCATGTAGTTGCTATCTGGTTCTATAGTCTAATTAATTGACATTATGATTGAGCATATTGTTTCAGATCTGCCCGTACTTGCCTTGCATTGGAGGTGAAGCATTGATTGCGTTATTGTCTTGTTATGAGTATCTAATGACTGATGGGTTAAGATACGTTATCAAGATATGTTTGGTCATTGTTCAATGACCATCTGAAACCATTAGTAGGAAACTCCCCACCCCCCTCTTAATCCACTCTTGTATGCGACTTTTTCTAATTATGGCCATTGCTGGTACATGTGTCACATAAATGTATATTCAGGCCCTTCTCATAATTATTAGATTTAGGCCTGGGGATGGATAACAAAAAGCTAAGAAGCATATATATACTCAAACCAACTCAAAAACGTCTAAACATAAGTTGCTCATTCACTCCTGCAAGTTTAGTTATGTAAACTAACCTAGAAGGAGGCAAATCTCGAACACAATGCTCTTTTTTTTTGAGAAAGTCAGGATCATGTAAACAGGGGCAATCCATAACTCATACGAAATCATAACTCATCCCAAAATACATGCAATTACTCCATTTCATTTAAATCCTTTTTGATCAATTTTTAGGGAGGGCTTAGGGTTTACAAACCCTTCCTCACAAAATATTGAAAATTGATGAAGTAACAAAAGTTATGTTTTAAATGTTGCTTTAAAAAAGAGGTTTAACGATATTGTTGTTCTTGGCAGCATAACCATCACTTTTTCATTTTCCCATGTTTGTGTCACTATCTCCTTATACTATTAGAAGAATGATTATCTAATGAAAATGTGTGGAAAGAACAGTTAACAAAATTAGATCAAATTAATAATTGTTAGCATTTGAAATTATAGCCACCCCGAAAAGCTTCGAAAGCCACTTTCTTTTCGTTTTGTTTATATAGAATTCTATATCAAAATGATTATTATTATTTCACCTTATGAATGGAATAATTATGGCGAATGTTTTGTTCACACTTGGCATCTCTTTTTCTCTTGTTGGTGAGGTTCCCGTGTACGCACCCGTATATGTATACTCAACATTATGTGAGCTTGCCAATTGAAACGATGGCTTCCGCAGAGAGAGAATCTATGCTTTCACAGCAGGAAAAAGACACCCTCCAGCAGAACAGAATCAGCGAGCTAGAAATTGAACTCACAGGGGTTCAAATTCAAAGGGAAATAGCTTTACGTGAAAGATGTTGGACAAAGCTTCATGGCCAGCAAGAATGTGCTTCATCAGATACCATCAAAATGGTACTCATCGGCCTGGGTGGCGTTGGTAAAAGCACACTGGGAAATGTCTTAGTAGAACCCAAAGAAGAGCACGAATTTAGAGCCAGCAGTTCGGTTTCTGCTGAAACAACAGATTGTAAGTTAGCCACGGGAATATTCAAGGAAAACAATGAGGATCCAGGGCGTGAAATTGCAGTCCTTGATACCCCAGGCTATGTGATTAAGAAGGTTCTACAAAGCACAGGAGTGGAGAAGAAGTATAAAGAACCCAAGACTAAGGCCGCAATTAAAAAGGTATGCTTTTATTTCTAATTTTATATTTATCATTTTCATTGGTAAGCTTTACTATCGAGGGAAAGTATTGTAAACGAGTAATTAGTATTCAATAAGAAACAATTGATAGATAAAGTATGCATGATAAAAGAGCTTTATTGCATTACCATGATATTGACTTGGAAATTCTAGTATATCTATATGTTGCTTGTAGTGAATTCATTTGATAAAGATCATTAAGTAAAAAGTGTCAGGTTGATGATAGTATATTGAAAAAAAAAGTTTCTTACTGAGAAAGGTTTTATGCAAGAAATGAATAATGTTATAAACCAAAAAGATGGGTTGCACACATCTGACTATCCGCAATTTAAATGCTTATAAATATGACTAGTTTCCAACCTTTATTGAAGGGAATTGGTCTACTTGGAGAAGGAGCAAATGTATTTGTCCTTGTCATGAATGCAGCTGACACGAGAAATTTTGAACTGGAACTGAAACTGATGGAAGATGCAAAAGTAAGTAGCTTTAATTTATATGTGAGTTATTTGTATGTACTTAATACCGTCATACCTAAAAGGGGTAGGGCAATCTACAATCAGAAAAAAAACATTGTCTTATATTATCATTTGAGATAAAACAATAAAATGGGAAACTGCATCATAAAAAGCCTTGCAGATGAATAGATAATTAAATGAATATATACATATGCATTTGTGATGAATTCATAAAATAAGAGAACAATAGGTTTGATGTCTTAATTAGAGTCGAATAATGTCATTTGCACATGTCGTTGGGGTGTTGTGTTGACACAAGTGTTTGGGTGATTGGGTCACTGCACGAGATAACATGCAAACCGGAAGTAACATCACAGAATCAACAATGTGACCGGGTCAACCAATGATTGCACAAGAATGTATCCAAATGTATCAGAATGTACATATTATAAGAGCGTAATAAATCAAAGTTAACGAGTCCCATTCTGGAACTCACTGTGTTGATGTTTTCTCCTTCCTGAGCAACTTAAGGCCTAGTTTAGGCTCCTAGGGGATGTTATACAAGGTACAAAGTCAGCAATAAACCCGTAGTTATGGTAAAATGGGTGTATGGACTTTATCTGGGTATCTGCCCATGAACGTACGAGTGGCCACAACAACAAGTCTGGGCATGAGATTACAGGGTAGGAAGATGCAAGGTCGGGGCATGAGAGCACAACAGCACGAGGATACAAGAACGAGCTAAACCAGGTACACAAGTAACCACTTTATGATACATGGCACTGACCCAACAATAGGCCACAAACTATTGAAGCAGACCCGGTGCTAGACAGCGCAGCAGGTCCTCCTGGCTCGATCTTCCTTCCCCCAATCTGATGAACAATATCACATGGAGGCAAGCACTCAGTCGCTCTGCACATCTTTTCCTTCCACCCCTCCACAATGGGTCTGTGCTCGTGTACACCAGGCACGTCCTTTCCGCCATTAGCCTGCCGCATTCTGTCATGCAACCCACTTCTGGGACATGACTGGGCACGTGTGTAAAAAGGGCAACAACCACTCTAACAAGTCAACAACCGACTCCCACATCCCTTGTCCGCACTTTCCGCCACACATTCATGTATGTATAGGAATAGAAGATAGGTGTGGTTGTTGAATGTGGATCCAGCTCTTATTGTTTCTTCAATAAATCATGAAGGATGCTTTTGGTATAATGGGTACACATCATGAAGGATGCTTTTGGTATAATGGGTACACATTTGTTTTTGTGAATTCTGCAATGTAATGTACAGCATTTTCAGGAGGACTGCCTAGAATGTACATGTTCTCTCTTCTTTTCTAATTTCAGCTTCTCAATCCAACATCACTTGACTACTGTATGGTGGTTGTCACCTTCAGCGCATCCAATCAAGATTATAAAACGAGGGGCATTGATGCATTTCTAGAGCATGCAAAACAGTCTGACATATTTTCAAATTTTCTTAAACGGATTGACTATCGAGTTGTTCTTGTTGAACTGAAATGTTACAACCCAACGATGAATGCTGCTGGGATGACAACTAGCTTCAAAGAAAGAGAACAAGCAAGGCAAATGGTTATGCATATGGCATATGTTGTAATGAAAAGGAATGTTGATTGTGGAATCCTTTATGAAGCCAGTAAAATAGAGAAAGATTTAGAAGAATCCTGCTTCTCTGCAAAGGCTTTAGTATGGACTCCAAATGGAGAGAAACTTATGGAGGAGTTAAGGCTCAATGATGGAGTCCTTGTTGCAAACCAGCAGGGCCAAACGCAGTTTGAAAAGGTTGTCATGTTCAGTCATGCTGCTTCAAATGAGGTGGGGTGCTTCCTGTCCATCAGTACAGAGGACAGAAAAGTGCTGAGGTTGTCTCCTGGTCACTTGGTGCATGTAGGACAAGTGGGTCAGTTAAAACCAGCCAGAGACGTGAAAGCAGGAGACGTGATGTTTACATGTGGTGACGGAAAGCAGGAGACAGGCACTGTCAAGTCTGTCAAAGTGACAGAAGTCAGCAATGAGTGGTTCACTGCTGGGATTTACTGTCCCCACACTCCAAGTGGATCAATCATTGTTGATGGCGTCCTTGCCTCCTGCTACACTGACCTCATGTCTCCGACCCTTGCCCATACCCTCATGTTCCCAGTACGCACTCTGCATCGGGTCCTGCCTGAGGACTGGTTTGTCTGGCTCATGCCATACAACACAGAACAGGGGATGCCGAAGGTGGTGTGGAGCATGAGGAACATGATCCCTTCACGTAAGAATTAATGCATACTATTACTTCCAGGGGAATGTTGGAAGAACTGTGTATTAAATTATATTCTAGTAAGAAAACATTTGTAACCAAAATGACTTCTCTTTGTGCAGCTTTCCCAAAATGAATTGGCTGTTTTTTTGGTGGTCAGTTCTTTTTATGATGAAGTATTTAGAATACCTTTTATGCTATGTCTACTTAAGACAAACTCAAGGAATCACATTCAGTAATCATTATAACTTAAAACTGAAATGTATTTCAAAGTCGTGGGATGAAGATCACCATGTGTTGATGACCCAAATGGGATCAAGTGATCACATCTACAGTCCTATGTCAATACAGATTCATTCAGTAGTGTATCAGACAAGTTAAGACTGACCATCTGATTGTTCTAGAAATTTGATACTGTGTTTAGGGCTCATACCTACTCTTTCATCAGTCAATAATTCAATATATTATTTATGTGCCATCTGTTGGTCAGACCTATATATATTAACGCTAGTCAATCATAGGGTTCAGAGTCCCTCTGTTAATGAGATCCCCAGGGACCTTGCCATGGTCAAACCTTAAGCCCCATGAAGGCGATTTTGCATGGATTGGCATTCCAATCGGTGTACAAATCGGCCGGCTCTGCTGGACAGGCCATACCTACACACAATCAGCGCTGCCGCCGGCGTTGGTGCCAGCCTTCAGCATGGCTGTTGGCGCCGACAGCAGCGCCGATCCATATTAAGCATGTTTGATCATTTTCCGCCGACAAGGACGCCGATGCTGATCACCATCGGCTGACCAAAAATCGCTAAGTGGGTATGGCCCTTTAGTGTAAACGTCCTGATATGAACAAAGGATAAGCTGTCTGGCATAGGACTGTCTTCATCATGTCCTTCTTTCTACTGTGTTTAGAACCTTCATATGTGTATATGCTTGGGATTTTTAACTGCATGTTTGCCCATACCGTTTACAGTTTACTACTTTACAGTTTACTAGTTTTTGCTTTTCTTGAATCTTATGGCATAAGCTTAATCAATTTGGGTTATCATATATCAGTGTCTGAGAGATATTATGATATGCTTATGAGCATGTTAACTTACAAAATTAAACAAACCAATTTGATAATTGATTGTATACGCCAACGTCTTCAGGCTAACAGTTTGATTATCCCTATGTGATAGAACAATATAATAATTATGATAAAAGATCAAGGACACAGACAACCTAAATCTGAAACCAATTTCATGTTACATGTGGACTTGCTGCTTATATTCTTAACTGTAAAGATATAGTTTGCATTTGAGTGTGACCTTGAAAGGTCAGGTTTTTATTGATGAACTGTAAATATCCCAGATGCATTTCCATGGCTGCTTTTGCTTTATAAACTGTAATCATGTCATATTTTGTGGTTGAATATGATGGAAAACCAGCATTGACTATTCTTCCATTTCTTATCTATATAGGTATATTTTTCAATTTGGTTTGAAAATACATTAGTTTCAGAAAGATATAGTTATAGCAAATATTTGCAATTTTTCTATAGTTTATCTATAGAGTTATCATAGAGTTGCCAAAAATTGCAAAGTGGGTATGGCCCTTTAGTGTAAACGTCCCGATATGAACAAAGGATATAAGCTGTCTGCCATAGGACTGTACATGTCTGCATCATGTCCTTCCATCTACTATATATAAAACCTTCTCACATATGTGTATATGTTTGGGATGTTTTTTAAATGTATGTTTGCTCAAAATTGATTACAGTTTACTAGTTTTTGCTTTTTCTTGATTTTTATGGCGTAAGTTTAATCGGATTGGGTTATCATATATCAGTGTCTGATAGATGTTATGATAGGCTTATAAAAATGTTAACTTACAAGATCAACATGTGGAGTTGCTGCTTACAGTCTTAACTGTAAAAATACAGTTTGCATTTGAGTCTGACCTTGATAGGTCAGGTTTTAATTGATGAACAGTTAATATCCCAGATGCATTTCCATGGCTGCTTTTGCTTTTAAACTGTTTCAATAGTTTGATACAACACATAGTATTACCAATTTTTCAATATGCAAGATAGTGAATAAATAACTAGTGAATAACAATTCTTCCCACTGTGGATACAAAGTTTATTGTCATGCACCTACAGAGTAGCCTTGATCAAGCTACATGATGGGAAATATGTAAACAAGTCACAAGGATTAAGCATAGAAATTTGCAATAATCATATCATATTTTGTGGTTGAATATAATGGAAAACCATCTTTGTTAGTTTTTCCATTTCCAGGGGTCGCCCTATAAAGGTGTCAGATCACCAATAGCTACAGTTGTCTTCATTTGGCAACTCAAATCACGAGATGACTTTTCCTTTGCAATATAGGAACTAAAATCGAAAATTGGCATCTTATTGGCGACTCAGTATCAAAGGCTAGGGGTACCCCTGATTTCTTATCTATATAGGTATAATATTTTTCAATTTGGTTTGAAATCTTATTAGTTTCAGAAAGGTATAATCATAGCAAATGTTTGCAAATTTTCAATAGTTTGTTTATAGAGTTTTTGTCTCCAAAATAAGTCAAAAATTAACCTGTAGGTGCCTAAAATACTGTAAATCAGGTATCCATTATAGGGAGAATTAATTGTGTGTCATTCCTAGTTTCTGTGATTTGTGTGTGTGTATTTACAGATGGAGATGAAGTGATTTCTTTTGAAATGTAGATGTGATTTGTAATGATGTTGTGTTCAAATAAAAACCAAAGAATGTTAATCAGTATCTTTGACTGGACATTTTATTGTGCTACCATGGAAGAAAAGGCTAGATGACCTGGACCTTGAGTGTCTGGATAGACATTTTCAGGGAAAAAACAAACAAAAAACATATAGATATTATTAATTCTACTAACTCAGATGTTATCGAGCAATCAAGGAACGATCCAGGTGCTTAAGGGGTAGATCACAAAATTACCAATACCTAACAGCATAGATTAAAAATTTATTGGAAAAAATGCATTTTAACAGGACAGGTGTATTATGAAAGAGAAAGTCCATTTAAGGAGGAACGATGCATTCTATATGGAAAAGTACATATAAAAAGGGATAGTGCATCATTTAGTGTTTAGATGTATACTTGAAGGTGATGTGCATTATTGAAGGGATGGTTGAATTGATTTAATGAGGAGAGGTGAATCATAGATGAACAAGTGTGTTTTATGAGGTGTAATTCAATATTATCTACATGTTTTTCAATTCAGATGAAAAGGTGCATATAAGAAGGGAAGTAGGGGTAGGTGTGGTGTAGTAACCTTTCTATCGGCAAAAATATAAATCAGGATCCGATAGTCCAGGACCAACTAACCAGTCCATATCCCCATAGTAAAATTGTTAAAACGTATTTGAAGGGAAGTTATATTTTTAAAGTGATAGTGCATTTATAATTAAGGAGTGAAGAGGCATTTTTGAGAGGGAATGTGCATTGTAGAAGGGAATGTGCATTAATGGAAGGAAGCTGCATCTTAGGAGATGTTGCTTTTTAGAAGGAAAGGTTTATTTCAAAACTAACGATTCATTTAAAGATAAGTATCTTAGAAAGACATTTTTTTATTCCAAATAATGTTGTATATAAGAGGGAATGTTGCATCTAAGAAAGGAATATGTGTTAAGACCGGAAGGTTCGTTTTATCAAGGGTCCTTGTAAAATCATTATAACTTTTAACAGATGTTTTGAAACGATTGTAAATTTCACTTTTGTGGTTACTTTTTATGTTCTAAGTGACATCATCTGAAACACCTGGATAATGGATTTTTGAGATGTAGTTCAAATATCTCTTCCTTTGTCACCCCCTGTCGCCACCACACCTCCCCTGACCCCTAATAGGGAGTGTTCGCCAATAGCGGCTGGAAGTAGCTCAAGCCGGCCACCAAACTATCTATTGTGCTGACTACAGGTACCAGTGGTGTACGCTGGTGACACACCTGAGTGCACAAATTACAGGTGCCAGTGGCCGCTGGTCAAGGTGTGCTACCTGTATACACCTAGGTGGGACCAGTCAGGCCCTTTTGCACCGCTATTTGGTTGGACATGCCCTATTAATGTCCTCCTAGTCCCGCTTTGACGGATTCCTCAACCTTCTGTTGACCCTGGGTACACTACCCCTTATACCCCACCCATACCCTGGGTACACTACCCCTTATACCCCACCCATACCCTGGGTACACTACCCCTTATACCCCACCCATACCCTGGGTACACTACCCCTTATACCCCACCCATACCCTGGGTACACTACCCCTTATACCCCACCCATACCCTGGTACACTACCCCTTATACCCCACCCATACCCTGGTACACTACCCCTTATACTCTACCCATACCCTGGTACACTACCCCTTATACCCCACCCATACCCTGGGTACACTACCCCTTATACCCCACCCATACCCTGGTACACTACCCCTTATACCCCACCCATACCCTGGTACACTACCCCTTATACCCCACCCATACCCTGGGTACACTACCCCTTATACCCCACCCATACCCTGGTACACTACCCCTTATACCCCACCCATACCCTGGTACACTACCCCTTATACCCCACCCATACCCTGGGTACACTACCCCTTATACCCCACCCATACCCTGGTACACTACCCCTTATACCCCACCCATACCCTGGTACACTACCCCTTATACCCCACCCATACCCTGGGTACACTACCCCTTATACCCCATCCATACCCTGGGTACACTACCCCTGAAAGCCGCATACCCACTAGGCGATTTCACCGTCGCCCGGGAACGGGATGGCCATCATTTTCCCTGCACAATTGCTGGACGATCACAAAAAACGGGTGATTCCCCATGGGTATGGCATAAGTTCTCAGTGATAGTCGACAGCCGACAGGATAGGCGGGAAAATCAGCGGGAAAATCGCTGGAAAAATATCAAACTTGCTTGACATTACAGTTGCCCAGCGGCGATGATGCTGATTATGCCCGTCGCAGCTAGAGTCACTTAGCAGGTATGGCCCTTAATGTCCCATCTGTACCCTGACTTCGCTACCCCTAAAATCTATCCATACCCTGGGTACACTACCCTTTATACCCCATCCATACCCTGGGTACACTACCTTCTAAAACCCCATCCATACCCTGACTACGCTACCCCTAAAACCTATCCATACCCTGGGTACACTACCCTTTATACCCCTTCCATACCCTGGGTACACTACCCTTTATACCCCCTCCATACCCTGGGTACACTACCTTCTAAAACCCCCTCCATACTCAGGGTACACTACCCCCTAATAACCTCTCCATACCCTGGGTACAACATAGAATAATTAAAGAGAGGAGCCAGTGAAATTTCAATTCTGATTATTTTGCACTTCATATGTTACAGGTAATACTAATTTAGAAGTATGCCAAGTTTCAATGCCAGTGATTGACTCTTTCATGTGAAAAACATGGTTTACTTTAGAGAAAAATCTCAATCCTCTGATCCCAGGGAAAACACAAGTCTGTGTGTCGTGTCACACAAAATGAGTTATATTCAAATTTCTAATTTCTAAATTCTATAAAAACAAGATTTTTTCAATTTTTCTTTTATAAGTCACCTAATTTGGTGATCTTAATTTCTTTTAGAGTTATAAAGTACATTTAATAAATTTTTTATTGCATTTTTTTAAGTTTTATAATTTTTCAACTGTTCTGCTTGTGACGTCACACCCAGATGGTGCACTGTGTAAGGTGCTCCAGGTGCATTGAGACACCAGCCCTTGAAATTTAGAAAACCCACCATAAAATAGATAGTCTTATAGGTATTGCTATAAAATTTGGCATAAATACTCCCTGGGCAACGGGGATGACGTTAATGCATTACTTTATATTCACTGGCTCCTCCCTTTAAACGTTACTGGGGGGGGAATATAGATCAGTCACATCTTCAGTTTAGAAGGGTGCTAATATGGTATCTGTAAGTGTTTCTCATTCAATGACCATCTGAAACTGAAACTCAAGAAGTTCATAATCATCTGGGTGCTTAAGACTGTGTCTCCACTTTGCTGATAATTGTTCCTGACTAGCATTAACCCTTTCCACATATGGCAACTAGCATTAACCCTTTATATTCATTGAAACTAGTATTAACTCTTTCCATCCATGGCAACTTGAGACTCATCAAAACAGATTGTTATAATAATGTTTTAGTAAAATTGAGAAAGTAATATTTTCTTTATGTCAAAGAATGTTGCAATAACATCTGCAGATTGCAACAGAGCAACATCAATTTAATGTTAGGTCCTAGAGTTTCTTCTGGGTACCATTAAAATAACGTCACAAGAACCAAAATGGACCTTAAAGGTACTCGATGCTGTTCAGGATGCCACCTAGGTCATAAATAAAGAACTATAAAAAACAAGATTTTAAAGCTGTTTTAAACTACCTAGAGGTCCTATGACAATAGCAGAAGTAAAGTTAAGGGGTTTCTCATCAATTAGAATAATATCGCATCAAATTAGCAAAGGAAACCTTGCACATAATGATGGGATGAATATTTTCCAATGAAATTCCTTGGATGTGGCGTTCACATAAAAAACTAGTAATGCCAGAGATATCTTAAGGAAATTTCAATTTAAGACAAAGCTTTGGGCCATAAGATTTGATGTAATGATTATATGAATGTTTAAAGGAACTTCCCAAATTTGTGACGTCACACAGGGACTAATTGGGAAACTCCATCTATCCCTAAAAGGGAATCCCCATTCCTGAAATATTTTTACACATAGATATGTGCTTGCCAACAAATATATTTATTTGACCACATACGGGTTATCAATTATCACAAAATTTGCTCATCTGCAATAACTTATTTACATGGATATCCCAAATTATTTCTTTGGGGAGTCCCTTCATTATTATGTACCAAGGGGAGTAATCAAAAGCTCAGAAATTAGGGATCCCCAAATTAAATATTTTTTGCCATAATAATTGAATAATACTTTAATAGTTTTCCAGTTTTCATTTGAAATATTTTAGGACAACTCAACGGAAGTCGATAACACAAAAACTAGCAATTTGTAAATTTATTGGAAAGGAACCCTTTAAATACACGAAGTCCTCAGATTTTCAATGTTTTTCACAACAACCTTTCTCACAAATGGTGCATATCAAATCTTTGGGTTTAGATATTTGCTCTCATCTAAATGCTGAATATTCTAAAATTCACATGAGAAATCAATTGGTAGTTTTTTCACAGAGAAAGAAAACTGATATTTCCCATTGATATCAACATAAAGACCAATATTCCTTATCAGGATCCAACTCTTCTAAAAAGCAGTTAAAATTGTTCATGTTGTTTCTATATTCCTCTACATATGCTAAATTGCCTGCAAATTTGCAGCCGATCAAATTGATATTTAATGTGGAGAGTTCATAAAGATGATATTTAGTTCATATCATGAGATGTTACTAGTCAATATCCTTCATTCATTGCTAGCCAAGGGTAAAGGTACTACTCTGCTCAGGTAGTTCAGAGTGCAGAGGGTTACTATTACACCAATCAAACACAGGTAGGAGATACTCATCATCCATTCATGATACAGTCCAGCTGTACCAAGTACTATATGCTCAAGATGTGTTCCACGAGTTCACCATGCATTACCTATAGGATTCCTTAATGCTAAGTCTCTCCTATAGTAGTCCTATATTTTCAATATACAGGTAGTTCAACGTATGGTCACCAGAGAACGCCACTGCACCAAGTCAGGTAAATTCCACCCAGCTCCCAAACCCTAGGTTCATCCAAGTTCCAATTCATTTCTCACTCTCTCCTTTTGGGTTTGTTTGGGTTTTATATTTACTAGCCGTTATCAGTTTTATACTATGTACCTGCATATACCCAGTGCAGCGCTACCGCTGGTAGGTGAGACTGTCATGTAGACAAAGATTTGATAACTGTCTCATCTCCCTTTGATGTTGCCTTTTAGCAATCAATAGGGATTTACTATTATTTAAGCCCTTTTCTACTTGGTTAAAGTTTATTCTTATCTACCGCTGTCTGGAGACCATTCTCCTTTATTATACTTATAATTATAGCTTTACCGTAAGCTAACCTACTCTAATAGTTAAAGTATTAGTTCATAAAAGTAAATATTGTGTATGTGTATGTATATACATAAACATATGTAAACGACTGGTAAAAGTATACTAATGAATACTACAAGACAATCAGAGGTGCCTTCACCAGTTTATTTTACTAATGATATATGATACAACAAGAATGGCTACCCAATCAACCTTAATAATCAAGACCTTGAGTCAGTAGTTAATAGCATATAGGATTATATACAAGAAAAACACCCTGAAACATAAATCACTATTCTAGAGATAATTTGATAGATAAGATCATACATGCATGCATGCTTACATAGATGTGTACATAAATTTATTAGGGGATGCAAACATAATAGATGTACATGTTAGATAGAATTCAGTGTATAATTCTGAAAAGCAGTGCATAGCATTGAGAATTCTCTTACTGTCTTTTGTGAAATAAAAAAAAATTGTTGTATTTCCTGAAAAGATAAAAGGTCCGAGTTCTGATTTTATAAAATCTATTTGAAAATTGAATTCAAAAACATAACAAAAAGTTTCCTGTCTTTTGCAGTAAAATAAGAACTAGGACAGGAATTCTCCCAACCATGGATAGCTAATTCTTAAGTTTTTCCTGCAGGTAAACCCAGATCAGGATGCATGCTGGGTAATATGTAGGCTTTAGCTTTTCATTATTAGAAGTTTAATATGATGCAAAACTAGAGATAATTTTTTTCTAAATTTGTATCCATATACATCTAATATTTTCTAAGTATTTTGAAAATTCAGTCATTATAGAGAGATATCCAACAATTATTTGTTTTTTATTATGGTTTTCGGAGGGATTTTGTCTACATATCAGTCTAAATTAGCCTGCAGGTGCTTAAAATAATGAAAATCAGCTATCCATGGTAGGGAGAATTCATTACCTATATGCGATCATCTGTCCAATAGGAAGACCATGTAATCTATGTGATATTTGCAAATAAAACTGTTTCAACAAAAATTATATACATGAAAATGCAATAAAAATGACTTAAAGAACAGGAAATGGCATAGAAATGATCAAGCCATGTATTTCAGATACTAGAAGTTGTTGTGGAGTTTGTCTGGAATGATTTCTGATTTCCGAAGCATTTGTTACCTATTCGCAGATATATGACATCACATTGTTGTAACTTTAAAGGAAGTACATTTCTGAACCTTTTTCAGGAACCAAAATCTATTTTGCAGACTTGTATCTCCAATTTTACATGTTTTTGCCCTTACAGACACGCATTTTGACTTCAGGAATTCAGGGTTTGTAAACACTTACTAAATGTAACTATAAAATATCAAAATACTATGTGGTAATACACAAAGCCTACTATATATGTTATTAGTGTCCACCGAAACCTATTGTCTTTTTTATATCAGAAGTGCTGGATAAGTTTTTCTAATAGATTAGTATAACCAATTACATATTTGTTTCTAACCAGTCATTTTTATATAAAACAAGATTACTTATATATTCTCCTAGCTACAGATATCTAATTGCTTGTATATGAAGCATACATGTTCCAAACATAGTACCTCTTCACCTCCATTTAATTGTGCAAGGATGATGTGAATGAACATTGAATACAAAGCAATAGAAACACAAATACGAATTATGTAAATGTATGTAATAAAAGCACATCTGACCCATTTATGAAATATGTAGTATATGCATACATCAAAAGAGAAAATATCCAATTTGTGTAAAGGTAAAGAAAATACAATGGATTATAGTTATCTACGTATAAGTCTTGTGGGGAAAACCTGTTGATACTTCACCCATGATAGGTGCAGCATATAGGCATGGTTGCCACCTACAATGATATCAATAGATCACGCCTAATAAAGCAACTCAATAATCTCAATATACAATGGAAATATTATCAACAACAATCCACCAGAAGTATAGATATATACATGCAGATGTGAAACAGCAAGTAATTATATATCTTTTTCACAAGTCTGCACAGTGAACCTCCCCATAGTGGGCTTGCCCAGGTAACAAAGACCTTTGTTGTTCACATTGGTAAGTTGGGATTCAGGGTACCATACACATCTCTCGAGTACTATTCAAGATTCTGTGGACCTCATTTCTGGTGTTTCCCATGAGTTTTAAACTCAAGTTATATGCTCAGAGTATACTCATGTTATTCCTGAGTTGTATTATTTTGTCAAAATTAATACAAAAACGTTTAGATTGAACTCAGGACCCCTCACATACAATGCAATTCTTCTTCCTCTGAGCTACACAGGACAACTTGGAATTCCTGATCATTCCACTGCATTTGAATCATCATGAAACATTGGTATTTATAGAAACACTTTCAAATGATATTTTTTATACTAAGAGATATTTCTATTAAACTTTGTGCTTATACTCTCAACTCATTAGAATGCACATGAACAAATCATACCATTATTTGAGAGTGCCTAAAATACTGTAAATCAGGTATCCATTATAGGGAGAATTAATTGTGTGTCATTCCTAGTTTCTGTGATTTGTGTGTGTGTATTTACAGATGGAGATGAAGTGATTTCTTTTGAAATGTAGATGTGATTTGTAATGATGTTGTGTTCAAATAAAAACCAAAGAATGTTAATCAGTATCTTTGACTGGACATTTTATTGTGCTACCATGGAAGAAAAGGCTAGATGACCTGGACCTTGAGTGTCTGGATAGACATTTTCAGGGAAAAAACAAACAAAAAACATATAGATATTATTAGTTCTACTAACTCAGATGTTATCGAGCAATCAAGGAACGATCCAGGTGCTTAAGGGGTAGATCACAAAATTACCAATACCTAACAGCATAGATTAAAAATTTATTGGAAAAAATGCATTTTAACAGGACAGGTGTATTATGAAAGAGAAAGTCCATTTAAGGAGGAACGATGCATTCTATATGGAAAAGTACATATAAAAAGGGATAGTGCATCATTTAGTGTTTAGATGTATACTTGAAGGTGATGTGCATTATTGAAGGGATGGTTGAATTGATTTAATGAGGAGAGGTGAATCATAGATGAACAAGTGTGTTTTATGAGGTGTAATTCAATATTATCTACATGTTTTTCAATTCAGATGAAAAGGTGCATATAAGAAGGGAAGTAGGGGTAGGTGTGGTGTAGTAACCTTTCTATCGGCAAAAATATAAATCAGGATCCGATAGTCCAGGACCAACTAACCAGTCCATATCCCCATAGTAAAATTGTTAAAACGTATTTGAAGGGAAGTTATATTTTTAAAGTGATAGTGCATTTATAATTAAGGAGTGAAGAGGCATTTTTGAGAGGGAATGTGCATTGTAGAAGGGAATGTGCATTAATGGAAGGAAGCTGCATCTTAGGAGATGTTGCTTTTTAGAAGGAAAGGTTTATTTCAAAACTAATGATTCATTTAAAGATAAGTATCTTAGAAAGAAATTTTTTTATTCCAAATAATGTTGTATATAAGAGGGAATGTTGCATCTAAGAAAGGAATATGTGTTAAGACCGGAAGGTTCGTTTTATCAAGGGTCCTTGTAAAATCATTATAACTTTTAACAGATGTTTTGAAACGATTGTAAATTTCACTTTTGTGGTTACTTTTTATGTTCTAAGTGACATCATCTGAAACACCTGGATAATGGATTTTTGAGATGTAGTTCAAATATCTCTTCCTTTGTCACCCCCTGTCGCCACCACACCTCCCCTGACCCCTAATAGGGAGTGTTCGCCAATAGCGGCTGGAAGTAGCTCAAGCCGGCCACCAAACTATCTATTGTGCTGACTACAGGTACCAGTGGTGTACGCTGGTGACACACCTGAGTGCACAAATTACAGGTGCCAGTGGCCGCTGGTCAAGGTGTGCTACCTGTATACACCTAGGTGGGACCAGTCAGGCCCTTTTGCACCGCTATTTGGTTGGACATGCCCTATTAATGTCCTCCTAGTCCCGCTTTGACGGATTCCTCAACCTTCTGTTGACCCTGGGTACACTACCCCTTATACCCCACCCATACCCTGGGTACACTACCCCTTATACCCCACCAATACCCTGGGTACACTACCCCTTATACCCCACCCATACCCTGGGTACACTACCCCTTATACCCCACCCATACCCTGGGTACACTACCCCTTATACCCCACCCATACCCTGGTACACTACCCCTTATACCCCACCCATACCCTGGTACACTACCCCTTATACTCTACCCATACCCTGGTACACTACCCCTTATACCCCACCCATACCCTGGGTACACTACCCCTTATACCCCACCCATACCCTGGTACACTACCCCTTATACCCCACCCATACCCTGGTACACTACCCCTTATACCCCACCCATACCCTGGGTACACTACCCCTTATACCCCACCCATACCCTGGTACACTACCCCTTATACCCCACCCATACCCTGGTACACTACCCCTTATACCCCACCCATACCCTGGGTACACTACCCCTTATACCCCACCCATACCCTGGTACACTACCCCTTATACCCCACCCATACCCTGGTACACTACCCCTTATACCCCACCCATACCCTGGGTACACTACCCCTTATACCCCATCCATACCCTGGGTACACTACCCCTGAAAGCCGCATACCCACTAGGCGATTTCACCGTCGCCCGGGAACGGGATGGCCATCATTTTCCCTGCACAATTGCTGGACGATCACAAAAAACGGGTGATTCCCCATGGGTATGGCATAAGTTCTCAGTGATAGTCGACAGCCGACAGGATAGGCGGGAAAATCAGCGGGAAAATCGCTGGAAAAATATCAAACTTGCTTGACATTACAGTTGCCCAGCGGCGATGATGCTGATTATGCCCGTCGCAGCTAGAGTCACTTAGCAGGTATGGCCCTTAATGTCCCATCTGTACCCTGACTTCGCTACCCCTAAAATCTATCCATACCCTGGGTACACTACCCTTTATACCCCATCCATACCCTGGGTACACTACCTTCTAAAACCCCATCCATACCCTGACTACGCTACCCCTAAAACCTATCCATACCCTGGGTACACTACCCTTTATACCCCTTCCATACCCTGGGTACACTACCCTTTATACCCCCTCCATACCCTGAGTACACTACCTTCTAAAACCCCCTCCATACTCAGGGTACACTACCCCCTAATAACCTCTCCATACCCTGGGTACAACATAGAATAATTAAAGAGAGGAGCCAGTGAAATTTCAATTCTGATTATTTTGCACTTCATATGTTACAGGTAATACTAATTTAGAAGTATGCCAAGTTTCAATGCCAGTGATTGACTCTTTCATGTGAAAAACATGGTTTACTTTAGAGAAAAATCTCAATCCTCTGATCCCAGGGAAAACACAAGTCTGTGTGTGGTGTCACACAAAATGAGTTATATTCAAATTTCTAATTTCTAAATTCTATAAAAACAAGATTTTTTCAATTTTTCTTTTATAAGTCACCTAATTTGGTGATCTTAATTTCTTTTAGAGTTATAAAGTACATTTAATAAATTTTTTATTGCATTTTTTTAAGTTTTATAATTTTTCAACTGTTCTGCTTGTGACGTCACACCCAGATGGTGCACTGTGTAAGGTGCTCCAGGTGCATTGAGACACCAGCCCTTGAAATTTAGAAAACCCACCATAAAATAGATAGTCTTATAGGTATTGCTATAAAATTTGGCATAAATACTCCCTGGGCAACGGGGATGACGTTAATGCATTACTTTATATTCACTGGCTCCTCCCTTTAAACGTTACTGGGGGGGGAATATAGATCAGTCACATCTTCAGTTTAGAAGGGTGCTAATATGGTATCTGTAAGTGTTTCTCATTCAATGACCATCTGAAACTGAAACTCAAGCAGTTCATAATCATCTGGGTGCTTAAGACTGTGTCTCCACTTTGCTGATAATTGTTCCTGACTAGCATTAACCCTTTCCACATATGGCAACTAGCATTAACCCTTTATATTCATTGAAACTAGTATTAACTCTTTCCATCCATGGCAACTTGAGACTCATCAAAACAGATTGTTATAATAATGTTTTAGTAAAGTTGAGAAAGTAATATTTTCTTTATGTCAAAGAATGTTGCAATAACATCTGCAGATTGCAACAGAGCAACATCAATTTAATGTTAGGTCCTAGAGTTTCTTCTGGGTACCATTAAAATAACGTCACAAGAACCAAAATGGACCTTAAAGGTACTCGATGCTGTTCAGGATGCCACCTAGGTCATAAATAAAGAACTATAAAAAACAAGATTTTAAAGCTGTTTTAAACTACCTAGAGGTCCTATGACAATAGCAGAAGTAAAGTTAAGGGGTTTCTCATCAATTAGAATAATATCGCATCAAATTAGCAAAGGAAACCTTGCACATAATGATGGGATGAATATTTTCCAATGAAATTCCTTGGATGTGGCGTTCACATAAAAAACTAGTAATGCCAGAGATATCTTAAGGAAATTTCAATTTAAGACAAAGCTTTGGGCCATAAGATTTGATGTAATGATTATATGAATGTTTAAAGGAACTTCCCAAATTTGTGACGTCACACAGGGACTAATTGGGAAACTCCATCTATCCCTAAAAGGGAATCCCCATTCCTGAAATATTTTTACACATAGATATGTGCTTGCCAACAAATATATTTATTTGACCACATACGGGTTATCAATTATCACAAAATTTGCTCATCTGCAATAACTTATTTACATGGATATCCCAAATTATTTCTTTGGGGAGTCCCTTCATTATTATGTACCAAGGGGAGTAATCAAAAGCTCAGAAATTAGGGATCCCCAAATTAAATATTTTTTGCCATAATAATTGAATAATACTTTAATAGTTTTCCAGTTTTCATTTGAAATATTTTAGGACAACTCAACGGAAGTCGATAACACAAAAACTAGCAATTTGTAAATTTATTGGAAAGGAACCCTTTAAATACACGAAGTCCTCAGATTTTCAATGTTTTTCACAACAACCTTTCTCACAAATGGTGCATATCAAATCTTTGGGTTTAGATATTTGCTCTCATCTAAATGCTGAATATTCTAAAATTCACATGAGAAATCAATTGGTAGTTTTTTCACAGAGAAAGAAAACTGATATTTCCCATTGATATCAACATAAAGACCAATATTCCTTATCAGGATCCAACTCTTCTAAAAAGCAGTTAAAATTGTTCATGTTGTTTCTATATTCCTCTACATATGCTAAATTGCCTGCAAATTTGCAGCCGATCAAATTGATATTTAATGTGGAGAGTTCATAAAGATGATATTTAGTTCATATCATGAGATGTTACTAGTCAATATCCTTCATTCATTGCTAGCCAAGGGTAAAGGTACTACTCTGCTCAGGTAGTTCAGAGTGCAGAGGGTTACTATTACACCAATCAAACACAGGTAGGAGATACTCATCATCCATTCATGATACAGTCCAGCTGTACCAAGTACTATATGCTCAAGATGTGTTCCACGAGTTCACCATGCATTACCTATAGGATTCCTTAATGCTAAGTCTCTCCTATAGTAGTCCTATATTTTCAATATACAGGTAGTTCAACGTATGGTCACCAGAGAACGCCACTGCACCAAGTCAGGTAAATTCCACCCAGCTCCCAAACCCTAGGTTCATCCAAGTTCCAATTCATTTCTCTCTCTCTCCTTTGGGTTGGTCTGGGTTTTATATATACTAGCCATCATCAATTTTATATATGTGCCTGCATACACCCGGTGCAGCACTGCCGCTGGTAGGTGAGACTGTCATCTAGACAAAGATTTGATAACTGTCTCATCTCCCTTTGACAGTGCCTTTTAGCGATCAATAGGCATTTACTATTATTTAAACCCTTTTCTACTTGGTTAAAGTTTATTCTTATCTACCGCTGTCTGGAGACCACTCTTCTTTATTATACTTATAATTATAGCTTTACCGTAAGCTAACCTACTCTAATAGTTAAAGTATAAGTTCATAAAACTGAATGTTGTGTATGTGTATGTATATACATAAACATATGTAAACGAATGGTAAAAGTATACTAATGAATACTACAAGACGATCAGAGATGCCTTCACCAGTTTATTTTACTAATGATATATGATACAACAAGGATGGCTACCCAATCAACCTTAATAATCAAGACCTTGAGTCAGTTGTTAATAGCATATAGGATTATATATAAGAAAAACACCCTGAAACATGAATCACTATTCTAGAGATAATTTGATAGATAAGATCATACATGCATGCATGCTTACATAGATGTGTACATAAATTTAATGAGGGATGCAAACATAACAATAGATATACATGTTAGATAGAATTCAGTGTATAATTCTGAAAAGCAGCGCATAGCATTGAGAATTCTCTTACTGTCTTTTGTGAAATAAAAAAAAATTGTTGTATTTCCTGAAAAGATAAAAGGTCCGAGCTCTGATTTTATAAAATCTATTTGAAAATTGAATTCAAAAACATAACAAAAAGTTTCCTGTCTTTTGCAGTAAAATGAGAACTAGGACTGGAATTCTCCCAACCATGGATAGCTAATTCTTAAGTTTTTCCTGCAGGTAAACCCAGATCAGGATGCATGCTGGGTAATATGTAGGCTTTAGCTTTTCATTATTATAAGTTTAATATGATACAAAACTAGAGATAATTTTTTTCTAAATTTGTATCCATATACATCTAATATTTTCTAAGTATTTTGAAAATTCAGTCATTATAGAGAGATATACAACAATTATTTGTTTTTTATTATGGTTTTCGAAAGGATTTTGTCTACATATTCAGTCTAAATTAGCCTGCAGGTGCTTAAAATACTGAAAATCAGCTATCCGTGGTAGGGAGAATTCATTACCTATATGCGATCATCTGTCCAATAGGAAGACCGTGTAGTCTATGTGATATTTGCAAATAAATCTGTTTCAACAAAGATTATATACATGAAAATGCAATAAAAATGACTTAAAGAACAGGAAATGGCATAGAAATGATCAAGCCATGTATTTCAGATACTAGAAGTTGTTGTGGAGTTTGTTTGGAATGATTTCTGATTTCCAAAGCATTTGTTACCTATTCGCAGATATAATGACATCACATTCTTGTATCTTTAAAGGAAGTACATTTCTGAACCTTTTTCAGGAACCTATTTTGCAGACTTGTATCTCCAATTTTACATGTTTTTGCCCTTACAGACACGCATTTTGACTTCAGGAATTCAGGGTTTGTAAACACTTACTAAATGTAACTACAAAATATCAAAAAACCATGTGGTAATACACAAAGCCTACTATATATGTTATTAGTGTCCACCGAAACCTATTGTCTTTTTTATATCAGAAGTGCTGGATAAGTTTTTCTAATAGATTAATATAACCAATTACATATTTGTTTCTAGGCAGTCATTTTTATATAAAACAAGATTACTTATATATTCCCCTAGCTACAGATGTCTAATTGCTTGTATATGAAGCATGCATGTTCCAAACATAGTACCTATTCACCTCCATTTAATTGTGCAAGGCTGACGTGAATTTACATTGAATACAAAACAATAGAAACACAAATACGAATTATGTAAATGTATGTAAAAAAAAGCACATCTGACCCATTTATGAAATATGTAGTATATGCATATATATCAAAACAGAAAATATCCAATTTGTGTAAAGGTAAAGAAAATACAATGGATTATAGTTATCTATGTATAAGTCTTGTGGTGAAAACCTGTTGATACCTCACCCGTGATAGGTGCAGCATATAGGCATGGTTGCCAACGCCAACTCAATAGATCATTCCTCACAAAGCAACTCAATGTATCTCAATATACAATGGAAATATTATCAATAAAAAATATCCACCAGAAATATAGATATATGTATGTGGATGTGAAACAGCAAATAATTATATATTGTTTTCGCAAGCCTACACAGTGAACCTCCCCATAGTAGGCTTGCCCAGGTAACAAAGACCTTGGTTGTTCATTTTGGTAAGTTGGGATTCAGGGTACCATACACGTCTCTTGAATCCTACTCATTTCTGGTGTTTCCCATGAGTTTTAAACTCAAGTTATATGCTCAGAGAATACTCATGTTATTCATGAGTTGTATTATTTTGTAAAATACAAAAACCATTGGGATTGAACTCAGGACCCCTCACATACAATGCAATTCTTCTTCCTCTGAGCTACACAGGACAACTTGGAATCCCTGATCATTCGACTGCATTTAAATCATCATGAAACATTGGTATTTATGGAAAAACTTTCAAATGATATTTTTTATACTAAGAGATATTTCTATTAAACTTTGTGCTTATACTCTCAACTCATTAGAATGAGCATGAACAAATCATACCATTATTTGAGAGTTTACACTGGGAAATTCTGGTCAAAAGATAGCAATATCCAAGGATTATCTTGGTGATTGTCTTTATTAAAACTCACAGAAAATCCAGGAACAACCTCTATAAACCTCTACAAAAACTGGTGTCAGAGAGAGGCAGTTTTCTCATGTAAAACTCCAAGTTTTACATAACACCTGTATTATATGAAATTAACACTTGTTTGAAACACATGTTTTATACAAAGTTTGTCACAACACCAGAATATAACTAGAATTACACTAACAATTTAAATCATTAGTACATATAGGAGAATGCAATATTAGAGTTACATGATGCATATGATCATTTCCCTTCCAAAAATAAGGTTATATTCATGAAAATGACAGCATTGAAAATTGGTACGAAGATACTGACATTTACAGAGATTACCACCATACCAGTATTGCATGAATTTAACATGTGGGAAACTGGTTGATACACATGTCCACACATACTACAAAACAGGCAAAGAACATTATAAGCTGTTGTTTTACCTGTTTATATAGCATCCGTTCACGTTTTGATCCAGCCATTTGTCCCACAGCAAGCAACAACCTAACAGTTGGCAGGCTGTTCCTGATATGCCTAAACATCAGACCATAGCAAATACTAATGATGATAATGGGACAGGCTACACCTACCACAGCAAAGAAGATATTGTAAGAGTGATCTACCGTTCTGTCCCAATAGCATGAAAAGGCCTTCTGGTCATAGGCATGATCACCCCAGCCCAAGAAGTTTGGCATTTCTGCAAGGATGGACACCACCCAAAGACCAACACACATGGCAAGTGTGTTACGAAATGTATAGATCTTGTAATACAGATGGTTTCTGCAGATGTAAATGTAGCGGTTGAAAGCGATGGCGCCAATGGACAACAGTGAGCAGAAGCATGATACAAGACACAACCAGGCCGCAAACACACAAAGTGCTGGCTTTTTGTCAAACCATGCCTCTCCCTTCACCATCCCTGCAATTAAATTGTTATCATTATAGAAAAGGATGACATGACCAGTTGTGTAATCCAACCAGTATTCCCCAATTTTGATTTTCAGCATTTTCTACCCCATTTAATTGACAATAGGAATACATTTTTGAATGATTAAGACTTCCAATAACTCCCGAGAACAAACAAAACAATGGCTATGTAGGCTTGATAAATTTAAACTTTGCAATTTTGTTTAGTTTTCAACAAATATTCCTTTATAACTTGCAGCTTGACAGCTTCAACAAAAATATTTCAAACATGCTGGTAATTCTGTTCGATTCCTGTCTCATCAGCTATGCCTGATGGTTGACAATATTGCAAGTAGAACAGCATTTAATAAACCAATCTGTGTTAGAAATGAAGACCAACAAACCAAGAACTCATTTAGAATGTGCACTCACCCACAATACTGAATGGAACTACCAGAGCAGTTACACATAGGTCAGCTATGGCCAAATTAATGATAAACATGTTGGCCATTGTGTGCAGTTTCTGGAAAAAGAGAAAGAAGACAATGAGGCTTGCAAACAAAGTATACCCTTTGCTTTACTCTGTTTTGCCAAGTGATATACACTCTTTGTAATTCCATTCTTATGAAAACCTATTTTCTAAATTGAAAAAATTACAATAAACACACCAAAGAAAATTAAGTTTGAGAAGGGTGTCCTCGGAATTACTCACACTGTACAGAGGAAGATTTGTTGGGGACATGACCCTATGGACAAATTCCCGAGAATGCACTGGAATTAGGTTACATGTGCATTACAAAATAGGAAATCTGCTTGTCGTGGTAGAGGGTGTGCAATCGATTTATTATGATTTTAGATAATATCTGTTAGTGATATACACAGTTGGTGATTCAGATTTAGAGAAATGCACCTAGGATACCAATGGCAGATCCAGAGAGTTTCAAAAGGGGGACTGTTATACAAATTTCCTCCAGACCCTCCAGGTCCAATACCTTTACATTCGAAAATGCCCCCTCTCCCTAAATCTGGCACGGGATACGACCCTATACCAGATAATACTAATCATAGAAAACTCTTTCCCTACCTTCTCAATGAGTACTGCACAGATGACGAGGATGTTTCCAACTGTGCCACCAACACTGGCTATACCCATGATGGTCAGGTATGGGATGGCTATCCCAGGGTGATCCTGTACATAGTCAGGCCCAACCCTTGAACCATTTCCCTCCTCAATGAAAGGAATATCCATTGCAGCAAATTAGAAATGTTGTAGAGCCTGGAGACGAATCCTTGCTACTTCAGTTCTGAGCACTTTGGAAATTGATGATATGGATTCAGCTGCAGGATATAATATATTAACAATATTATCAGCCTTATTCTGCAAAAACATTCATTAATTGTCCATTAGAATAAAAAGTACAGGAGTTCATGCAAGACTCTGTTTGTAGAAGCTTCCTTAATTGCGGCATGCAACCTAATTCATTCCCTGAGGCTGATATCAGGGTCACACCTCATATGCCATTCTGAGCTGACTTTCTATATAATATTATATATATATATATATATATATATATATATATAAGGCCTTGCCCAGATGTGATCAAAAACTGTTGTGTGTATTAGATGAAAACTTGAGTTTGTAGTTGATGATGATAATGTATTCTCTACAAAATAGATGCATATGATAGATTTAGCAAATACTCATAGTTGTTAGAGGGAGGATGTGCTATGAATAAACTTTTTAAATTTTTTTAAATTTTTGTCTTATTGAAAACCACTTCTTACAAGTAAGATCTTCCAGCAGTTGTATAGAATTAAAGGGTTAATTTGATTAGTACAGTACACTTTCCATGTATTTTAAATTATATACCTTCAATGTTCCATAACACAGTAAACACCACATGTGTAGGAAGTATGATTATAGTTTTTATGTTCAATATTCATTACGTAGGTATAATACCGAATAATATGGTATAATGATGTTGAAAAGCAGTAAACACCACATTATAACAGAGTTTTACAGCAAACAGGAAGATAAATGTAGTACAATATAATATAAGTGGTTAGTAACATACATAATCGACTTAATCATGTACATAAAATTATCTTCTGAAATATCAATAGTTATACATCTCAATCGAATGTCATTCCTTTCATGTGTTTTTCGAATCGATAGATAGATATCAATTTTTGAATATCACTTTCCAATGAGTTCCACAATTGAATGCCACTTAGTTCTGACAATTTTCAAACGTCCTCTAGTTATAAAGTGCATCCTTTTTCCTAATGTGATCAAAACCTCTATAGTGATGGTATTACATGTATTTTCAGTAGTAGATATAACTCTGTCAAATATATTAAGAACATCCAATTTTAACACAAAATTTTATATAACCTAAAGATATCCTAAACAATCCTAAATTTTGGCAAGTAACTCATGAAAATTAATAAAAGGTACTGAAAATCTTATATGTACATGTTTTCCTCTTAAGGATACCATCATTAACAGTCCCTGCCAACTGAGATTTTAAGTATCATTAAAGCTGAAATGACATAAATAACCTTCAGTCTACATTTCTTAGTACAATAGCCAAAAAAGGCAAAAAAAAACCTGACCTACAGTTGACCACCTTCAAATAATCACTGAATCCTAAAGCCAAAATCATACATTTTTTGATGACCATTAAGTATATTGTCCAAAATAATTGAAGACCAAGGAGGTTAGTCCTGAGCATTACCCCCCCCCCCTCCCCCACTCCCCCCACCCCCTCACACACAGCAAAACGAAGGGATTGTGCCCTGCAGATGGTACAGGAAATGTGCAACATTTTACATTTTACATCAATATCCCTTTCTGAACTCCTTTTCATAAAACAAAAAGCTAAATTTGCAGCATAATATGGTAAACCATGTGAACACCATTATCTTGAAAACATTAGGATGAAAGGAATTCTTGTTTTTTTACAGTATTTAAAGGAAAGCTTGCACATAACTGCAGGATGGTCATTTTTCATTGAATTAAATTCAGTACGTTAGTCACAACTTGCAGTATAAATATTAGCAAAATAGGAGGAAAATATTTAGTTTGCACACAGTTATGGGACATTAATAAACTTGTATTTTATCACATTTTTAAGGGAAATCCTACCAATCAATGACGTAGCAAGGGGAGTTCTTGGGGAATCCCACCTTCTCTTAGAAGGGAGTCCCCATCCCTGTAGAATTTGTAAATAGAGTTATGCACTCTAACAAAAGGTATATGTATCTGACCTGATGCAATGCTTAATAAATTAAAATATATATGCATCTACAACCTTTCATTAATCAGGAAATCCCAAAATAACTTTAGAAGGAATTCCCATAGCTGTGACGTAGCAAGGGGAATACCGACAGCCCAGCATAAAGGGAATTCCCAAAATTAAATTCCTTTCCTCAATAATTCCCTAAGACCTTGATATTTTCAATTTTTTGCTTTTGAAATATTTTCAGAATACTTCAAGAATTTATGTGAAAGTTTTCCTTTAATGACAAAGTCATAAAGGCGGGTGATCTATGTCCAGGGGTCTATCCAGTACTCCAGAAATAACCTTCGGGCTCATTGTTGATTTTCACTCTCATGTTCACTGGGATATCAATGTTTAAAGAATAAAGGTGACCAAAAACAATTCAAAATCAATACCTTCTGCATTAATGATAACCCCCTTAGACATAAATAAGTTAAAATAGATATTGAAGTGGATAAGATTAAATAGGTCTACAAGAGATAAATGAGAATTAAAAGAGGCAGGCTTTGGGCACAATAGGATTTATTAAGAATAAATACCATTGTCGCTCTAGGCGATAGATATGAATTGGTATTATTTAAAATTATACATTTTGAGTTAAGAAGTGCTGATAGTTATACATTGTGGTAGGATGACATAAGCGATAATTAGAAAATACAATATGATAATATGAAATAAATTATATAAAAAGGTGTGGGTGGGTGGGTAAAAATATAAAAGCTTGTGCTGCCTAGAGGGTGGTCAGCTACAACCTGATTTGGAATTTGTGTACCCGGAAGTAGTAGTAAGTAAGGAAGCACCCTGTTGGTAACCAAGGGCAGTTAAAAGTAGTAATAATTTTATACACCAGGGGGCACAAATGCGCTGCAATTATAAATAGCAAACACATTAATGATAACCCCCTTAGATATAAGTAAATTAAAATAGATATTGAAGTGGATAAGATTAAATAGGTCTACAAGAGATAAATGAGAATTAAAAGAGGCAGGCTTTGGTCACAATAAGATTTATTAAGAACAAATACCATTGTCGCTCTAGGCGATAAATATGAATTGGTATTATTTAAAATTATACATTTTGAGTTAAGAAGTGCCAAGCCGCCAAAATGGATAAGATAATGTAAGATATAGTTGTAGGTGTATGACAGATGTGGATAAGAGTTGGATGGAGATTGTGTAATGTTCAGAGTGGTCGCCAGAAGGCGGACAACGTCTTTGTCTTCACGTTTTTGAACGTAGAGCTTGTAGGCATCGCTGGCCCAGCCACCAAAGATGTCCTGCCTGTTGGTATGTCCATGGTCAAATGCCGTAGTGACAGCTGCCTTACGTAGGGCAAGATGAACTTCTCGGGGGCAATGCCCACAGTAGTCAGGGCCGCCTTCCACTGAGCACGGACGTAAGACGCCGTGATGGGGCAGACCGTGCCATGGAACACAAACATTGGCTGATCTAATTGTTTGGTTGGGTCCAGTCTCACAACCTTGTGGATGTGCCTCACCAGATGTGCACCAGGGTCTGAAGCGGGCAGTACTGTAACTGTTCTGTTCAGATTGTACCGCTGAAGATTATTCGCAGCCTTGACCCATATCACAACATTGGCATTTGTGACTGTCACATCCTGCCTGGTGAGATGGCGAAGCAGTGAGAAGGCAGTCACCGTCTGGGGGACCACCTCGGACTGTCGGAGGGCCGCATAGTAGATCATCAGGATTACGGTGTGGATGGCTGTCCTCTCCGGCATCCGGGGGATGGCCCTGATGACCACCAAGATGACTTTGGTAGGAACCGGGGGTCGCTCCTTGGAGACATAGTCCTTCCTCCTTAGGACCATGTCCATGGCCGCCTTTACCCTGTAGTGATCAGCCACCGGCAGGAGGGCGGCAAGGTGAAGGTGAGTCCGTATGTGTCCCAAATGGTTCCTCACGGTGGGAGGGGCGAGGTTCAGTGCACACAGATGTTCGACATACAGCCAGATGTGATATGGCCTGAGCTGCGTTGGCTGTATTTGATGTTGGTAGCAGAATCCCAGGAATGCCACCACTGCTGATCGTCTGTTGGCATTGGTCCCCGCTGCCCGCGTGCACTCCTGCCTCTCCTGTGCCTTCACAGCCAGACGCTGTAGCTCCGGACCTGCATAGCAAATGTTTAGAAATGAGTTGTAGTGGGTATAGACATGAGGATATCCAGGCAAGATTACTTTGAGCCACCATAGCAGTAGCTTTTGCAGCAAATGCATTTGACGTGGTCGCTCTGCTCAATGTGTCAGCCAGGTTGTTAAGGTGACCTGGAATATGGAAAAAGAGGACATTAATCTGGTTGGACCTGCTTGGACCATCCAGGGCACCCGCGCAGCTTCGAGGAGGACTGGGTTTTTGCCCCTCCCCGATTGAAACACATGGACGGCCGCCATGTTATCATAATATATCTTTACGCATCACCCTGTATCGGCAGAGCCGATAGAGGGCTGCAGGGCACCGGCAACATTTATTGCCTCCAACTCAGATATGTTTAGGACTGGGTCTGCCTGATGCACCACCGTGTATGTATAGGCAGAGCGATCACTTGCTCCTCCTATTGCAACACCACATGTGTCGACAACAATTTCTCTTGAGGGAACAAGTGCCAGGAAAACAGCCATTCCACTGTGTGGCAAAGTCAGTGAACCATGCAAAGTCACTTCTGATGTCCATGTTAATGTACCACCTGTGGGCACCCCAAAGGGCTTCCAACAGGCAGGCCACAAACAGCCGTGCTGGGTGTATGCACTTTGCTGTGTGCAAGAACTTCCCTATAATGGATTGCATGTGGCGTCTTGTGAGGGAACGTTTAGTGGCGGCCGGTCTAACAGCCTCCAAGATATCCTGCAACTTGTCCTGTGGGACTTCGCGGGTCCCTTTGGCGGAGTCGACCACGATCCCCAACCACTTGATACGTGTGGACAGGGGCTGGGCCTTGTCAACCGCTTCAGGCAAGCCTAGGGTGTGTAGGAGTTAACGGGCGACCGTATACTGTCGTTGGGCCTCCTCATATGATGCTGCCACGACGACAGATCGTCCAGGTTCATATGGGCTGTTATACCTTCATCATCCAAGAAGCCCACTATGGCATCGGCCACCCTCTGCATATGTCCGCTGCTGGCCCTAGCGCCGAAGGGCATTGTAACGTCAAGATAGTACGCTTCCTTCCAGCGGATGGCCAGCAGCGGCCAATCCAGGGGGCAGGACCTAGAATTAGAGCTCATCGATGGTAAACATGTGGGCCCCGGGTCCTATCTGACGAATCCTATCTACGACAGAGTCATTCGTGGGTTGGGTTTTCCCGTACATCTACTGAGCAGTTCTGAATGACTGGACTGCACCAATGTTCTATGCTTTTACATTTCTTTGCATTATAAGCATTTGCTTATATTGTCTTAATACCAGTTTCACTAAAGACTCCATATTACATTTTACATAACATCATTCAATACTAGTGGTTACATTATATGATATATCATTTCACACAACACTTGTACATTACATTAGTACAGCCTATAACATAACACTATGACACCTGAAACAACTGTTGCGGCCACCTCTCCCTACGATAGGCTGCAAATATCTCTGGGGACAAGTCAAGTATAGTTCTCTCCTTATCATTCTAACACACTGCCCTAATCTGATCAAAATCTATGAAGTCACATTCTACCTGCTCACAACCGTTATCCGGAGTGGGAGCCTTGTTTATGGTATGGACGCCATCTTGGTGGTCATGTTTGGCGCTCCTTGGACTGCTGTGTTGTTGTTTACCTTCAGGCTGCACGTGTAACGGCCCGCCCTCGGACCCGGTCGTGGCACTTATACGTTTTTTGACTGAGTAGGCTGTTGGTGAGGGGCCTGCTGTTGACCAGACTGGGGCTGGTACTGGTAGGGGGTGGATGGCGGAACTGATTCTTAGCATGGGGGTGTTGGTAGAGCTGCGGCTGAAATTGTGGCGGAGTGGGGCCTGAGGCTCTGTTGTCTCCCTTCTAAACTGCTTGGACATCACGATGTCAGGATGCCTTCTGACATGGCCGGTGATTGCAAATATTCGACAGGATGGGCACGGAATCGGGAGGACGGAGGGTTGTGACCGACCCTTTCCTCCAGACAGGAGAATCACAACCGATTCTCTGTCTTACAACGGCCGTCAGAGGCATGGGCTTGCCTAAAAAGAGCGAGCGGAGAACTTGGATGGTGAGGCCGCTGAGGGAGCCACGACCAGCTGCAGAAGGGTCAACCACACACCTGGTCATTGCGCTCCACTTGTGGCATGGCAGAGGCATCAGACCATGGCAGATCACAGGGGACCACAACCAGGCAGCTCTAGTGATGGACCATACAATGATGGGCAATGTTGATTTAAAGCCCCATGCACCAATTATTACAACAAATTAATTATAGACATTGACATTTTCACTTCTGTTTTATGTTACCGCCTGACATATTTTCAAGATGCAGAACTTTATATTAGTGAGTCATGTTTTTGAAATACTGTTTTTCCTATTAATTGAAAGTTTGTGAAATGAGATATCATACCTGTAGAAAAAAAGAAAAAAGAAGGAAAAAAAAAAGAAACACACAGACAAATACATCATCAGGTTTCTTGTTTTTTCCTTCACGTGAAAAACTCTAAGATGCGCTAAAGGATGCATAGAATTTCACATGTTTCAGCAATCAAAGGTTGTATAGATTGTTTAGGAAAATAAGAATACATTGAATTAATTACGAGTTAGTTTTAATTGTACTAATGAATTTGACAAGCTCTTCAACGAGGTGAAGGCTGCTGGATGCCTAGTGCTGGATTGAGTAGGTTGAGGTTTCTAGTGGCCTGGTCCTTATATTAAGTAGCAATACCAGACAAAAAACAAAACAAAAAACAAAATAAAGTTCTCATTTAGTGCTATCAGTTTCAGCCCCATATTTTCTGGAAGAGCTTGTAATCCTAAGTGCATCAGTTTTTATTGCATCAATATTGGATCATTTAATCAAAAGTTGTGAGCGAATTTGTTATGCAAAATTGACCATATTTTCAGCAAATCAAAAATCATATAAGTATGGGCCAAGATGGACCCCCAAATTCGTGCAATTTTGAAATTCAAAAGACCATAACTTTTGATTTATCTAACTTTTTTAAAAAAAAGAGAGAAAAAATTGTCATAAAGCTGAGGTCTTGACTGATTTTCAAGCTGAAATGCATCATCTAGCGTTGCACCCCTGCCTTTTTATTGAAAATAAAATCTTGTGGACCATTTGTTACCCCTGAATGATCTCATACAAATTTGATACCAAATTCTCATAATTTGTAATGAATTGTGCAAATAACTTTCAAGAGAGAATTTCCAGATGTGTATTGCCTTATAACTTCATGGTGTTTGTTGGAAAATAAAAAATAATCATTCATATAGTTATAACCACCGTATTCAATAACATTTGCAGTGGAAAGCAAATGGCTCAAGTGGGGAAAGTATGTTAGGTTAATAGTAACATTTTTATTTAAGGGTTTTACATGGGGGACCTTTTACAGTAAAATCTAGACCCTTCCTTCCACAGTCATCACCCCCTCCCTCAGTCACAGTTGGGTGGTCCAGGAAGCCCCCCTCTCACCACTGACTGGTAGAGGCACGGGTAGCCGTGAAATCGACACACAGTGATAGACGGTAAAAGGGAGCAGAGCTTACTAGTAAGATTTAGGCCCGTACTAGTTCAGGTACTCTAAATTAGGGATTCAAAAAACTTAAGAATTTTACATTAAGAAGTAGCACAAGCATTCGTGGTGGTCACACCTAATTGATGTTCTATATTTTAATAGTATTGTGTTGTCTCCGTGTCGTTATTTACCATATTTTATTCTGTGAAACCTGCTAAGCTCCCATTGAGATAGGCCTAAAGAAACAGATTTAAACATAACACAAACATAAATGGAATGTTTTACTTCCATAGAATTTAGTTTGTAATGTTGAAATATGAATGGTCATTAAATTGTTTTCTATTATTTGGATATGAATGACATTACAATTAATTGTAAAATGAATGTGATTAAACAATTAAAAAAGATAAAATAATAGATTAAAGATTTACAAAATATGAGGTCAGTGGAACAATATCTATCATCTTAAATCTGAAAATGTCTGAGGCTTTCAGTGCCAGGCCCAATTTAATGGTAATTTTAAGGATTTTATTTCAAAATTATTTAAAATTATCTATTCATAAAGGTTGGCAGACAAGATATTGCATGTAGAAATATTGGACACTATTCTATGTATAATTATTTACATGTATTGTGTAAAACCTAATTCATATAAACCTAATTCACTAAAGAATATGTCCAAATAATGGTAAAAAGTGCTTATTAATAAGCAAAATAAGGCAGGAAAGGCTCCTACAAAATGTGTATATTGTCTTCTTTTGATTATGGAACACTTATGTGTCAATTTGACGTTATGACACCTATTTATTGATTCGATATGGAATATGAAACTACAAAATAAGTTACTACCCAAGTCCCCTATTTGCCCGCCTGACCTATAGTATCGTCGGGTAACATATTACAGTAGATAATGTTTTTGATCAATAGTTATCATTGGATTCAAGATATTTGCATTCGGCCATGCATGGGTTTATTGTATTTCTATGCTGTAAACCAAGGTTCTATGTTGTAAACCAATGATGCCCAAGGGCCTAGTTGGCTGCCTAAGTGCCCTCCCAACATAGTGAATGGACATTCTACTATGGAAATTTGAATCTAGCACAAAATTCTGATGAACATGAGAAAAAAAAATTGTAAAAATCCATTCACTAGATCACAAAAATTTCTTTCACAACAGATGTTTCTGCTTCTACCTTCTGTTGTCCTTATAGTAAGGTCTGCTAACAACATTTTCGTTACAGAGCAGATAAAAGCACAGAATTTTGCATGAGGCACCTCTGAGGCATAACTATTAAATCTAGAAGGGGAGCCACCTTCAAATACCAAAATGAAATTTTGACAAATTTTGTATGTTTTTAGCATTTTAGATTTAAGTTATTTAACAAAATCTTTTGGCTACCTTGGATTAGACCTATTGTATAGATTCCAAGGGTAAATAATTGAATCCCCTGACCTCTAATCTCCCAATTTTGACACTACCAATGTGTTTCTAGGCATTTCAGAAGCTGAGATATCAGGTTATTTCACTGAAAATCTGCCATTTTGGAATTTTGGCCCCCATCAGGGTTGCATAAATATTTCAAGGTGGCTCCCCTTTCAAATTTGATTAAGGGGTGCTAGGGGATCGTCATACCAAAGGAAATTAAGAAATCTTGTGGCGAAAGAGTATAGTCAGTATCCCTTTCTTTTGATTTATTTTGGAATCCAGCAGTCATTGTCAAAGGTATCATGCTAATAGATTCAGCCATTTTATGGTATTGTATTGGATGAATATTATATTTATTGAGCCCTCTAGACTATTAACAACTGATATTGAACCATTTCCACCCACTTTATGCCTTAGTAGCTAAAAATCATGTTATTTCTCAAAATTGGTCAGCCATCTTGGATTTTGGATTTCCGCATTGACTTCAAACACAAATAATTGAATTCCCTGACCCATAATCCCTCAATTTTGACACCAACCATGTCTCTTTAGTCTTTTTAGAAGCTGAGATATAAGATTTTGTATAGTAAAAGTCGGCCATATTGGATTTTGTCCCCCCACATCCATCCTATTGATATTTCAAGGTGGCTCCCCTTCCAGGCGGACATTATGAGACTAGCAGTTTTTCTAACTATCATGGTTTGAATGTGAAGTCAATAGTGAAACACTTTTAGATTACATATGAATGAAATACATTTGTGAGAGACAGGTGAGAGATAGGATGCTTAGATGTGACGCCTGCCTATGGCAGGCACTATATAAGGGCATGATTCTGAGGTTGGTCGAGCAGACTACTTTAACCTTCAAGAAGCACAGATGGGAGTAATAGTGAACATCATATAGACTCACAAGTCGGGACATCACGGGCAGGAATAATAGGTGAACAGTAAGGATTTATTCAGTATAGGATTTAACCTTACGGATGGAGTACACCGGGGCTACTGTTCTCCGGTGTGGGTTGAGGGGGAAGCGACGCTCACCACATGTGAAGCCAGGGTATCAATGGTCCTTGAAAGGGAAAGCTCATTGTGAACTACACCTGGTTGGAATGTAACTGATGTTGCTTGAATATGAGATTGAAGGCATGTCACGTACGAATGAGAGAACTTGCTAATATGTATCTTCAGTGGACATAATAAACTTACCTCTTGCTAAGTGAGTGTTCTTTGTGTGGAAACGAGCCCTCATATTTAGAGTCTCTACCACTTATCGAACGGACAAAGTAACTGTCAATCGATGAACTCTTAAAGTTTTAGGAACAAACAGTAGAAATAAGAAGAATCAACGATGAATCTCCCCGTTTATTACTAAACAAACATCTTTATTCAGTAATTATAGTATTCAACATCAAAGAAGAGACAATTACGATTAGACCATTGTTTATAAACCACTTTAAAACTTACACTATATGTATAAATAGCTCAGTACCTAACTGAGAGGCCTACCTGTCATTCATGCCCCAGTTACTTTGATTGTGGGTCAGTGAATCTATGTCTGTATTACACTGTAGGAAAAGAATGCAGCCTTACTGAAGCCTACATAAAGTGTATCGTATAGCTAGAGAAGTTTCAGAATATTAGACAAAAAATGGACAATATAGAAAAGGAACTTCCTATCATTGTCATTCAGCATTTTTCTAGATCCTCACATCAAATTCGTGAAATTATATTTGATAATGATTATCTAACTGACACAGAATGCACAATACTTCAGGCAGTTTGTTTGTTCCCCAAGATACATGTACAGTAAGTAGACTATAATATGCTGTCAAAAAATGGGATATGTTGCAAGTTTTCAAACAGCAAAATGTAGCCAGTCAAAGTAGATCCACAATGTTAGTCAGTGCTAGTTGAATATCATGACTATCATAATATTTTAGGAATGTTTATCTATAAATATATCTGTGACTTCTGACTTGGTCAGTCAGATCAGGTCCTATATGGCAAAGCTTTAAACTCACAACCTTTCAACATAACTTGAAAAAATATTCAATGAGAACTGTTCTTTGCAGAGGTTGCCTAGTGTTCTATAACTTCTGTGGACCTGCACAGGTCTTAATCCTGTCCATTTTTTTCACTTTCACTACTTATAATTAAGTTCTAATTGCTATTAATTACAACTAAGAAAACTTTGGTTGTAGTTAAGTACACAAATAGTGGGGGGGGGGGGGGGAATGCAAAATGTTCCTAGTTTCTTGACATAATGTATACCTAGAGAAATAATGAGAATACATGTATTGATAAAGAGTTCATTCATGATGATTGTATTGATACCTATCTAAGCCACAAATCATGGCTATTGGTATCTACGACATATCAACGTTTACCTACCAACATATAATGTTCTCCCCTTGATACAGTGATAGTCACAGCCTGATTCTGAATTATTAATTGCACAGCCAACAGCTGCCCGAATATGAGGTCAAATATATAGCACGACTATAACCTTCTAAAACAAAAAAGTGTGATACGGCCCGTCACCTTTCCCAACACTGGAGTTTGTTCCTTCCACGCTTTTTGCATCTGGTAACTCTGGGGCCCTTGATGGGGGGTCCCCCATGTCGAATTTAAGAAATCATCATGTCCCTTGTCACTAAACTTCTCATGTCCCATGTCGCCTCTAAGAACTTCTCATGCCCCATGTCGAATTTAAGAAATGGTCCCTGTCATGTCGTTTATTTTTTTCTTCCTGTCACTAAGCCCAATGTCGCGTGTCGATTTTAAGAAATAGCCATGTCGCCCTGTCGAATTTAGGGGTCTAGGGCCATAACTCTCGCAAGTGTATCGGTTAACTCTGGCCTTAACCAGCCGTTGTCATTCATTTATATCCCTTGATAGGTGGGGCTTACCTACCGTTAATGGAACAGGTTTACTATACCCATCAGAGGTGCTACCTATACCGCAATCGGGAGTTTCGCACTGGGCGCGGCCATATTGAGTCACGTGGTACAAGGGTACATCCCTCACTGGCTGGGAGATCGCGCTTGACCCCCGATAGCTATGGCGGGAAAGGAGAGACGCATGCGCAAATCTAACTCCCGATTGCGGTATACTAACCGTACTATGTAGAATTCTTCTTACAATTTTGGGTCATTTTATACTATACCTTTCTCAGTCTATGAACCATCATTCTTTTATACCGACCATATGCACTATGTATTTAATTGTTACCTCAGTGCACCATGGGGGACGTCCGAGGATCGCCATAGGAAGAGGAGGAGACCGGGATGACCCAAAGGTGAAACCCAAGGGCCATCCCGGTCCCTAGAGGTTTGTTGGGTCATCCGAGGAGGTCCCCTAAGGGTCTTCTATATTTTATTACCTAAGCAAAAAGCAAATAACCATAAAATAATGAAGAAAAAAGAAAAACAGACTCGTTCGCCCTGAGGATGGGCCATCATGCGAAAACGCGCCAAGCTTCTCAGAGTCGCATCACAACACAGCGGCCTTTCACCCAATAGCATACCCTCTGGTTTGTACTAACTTTTTCTGAAAAAAAAAAACTATTTTTTTTGCTTACGTGATATTTTCCTACGATGTCTGAAGTGTCCTCTATATCAATTTCATAATTTTTGAAGCAATATTAAAGATTTGCCATTGGATGCAGCTTTTTTTCAGAAGTCAATGATTTTTTCCAGCACGCCTGCATCACCAACCGCGAAGTTGCCACCAAAAATATTATAGCTACACAAGGATATGCAACTCGGACCATCCTCTACGGCATTTTCGTGACATCCTCGTTAGTGGTGCAGTCTAGGAGAGTCTGTGCAACCCGTTACGACGTGGCCGTCATTTTCGTCCATTACGTGACGTCACCAACTCTTTGTTTATGAATGACGTCACGTAATGGACGAAAATGACGGCCGCATCGTAACGGGTTGCACGGACTCTCCTAGACGGCGCCACTATCAACAACGTTCACGGCAAAACGTGATACAGTTGTTAATCTTTCCTTTGTAGAATCGTTGTCTACCATAATACAAGAAAAGTACAAACCAGCCTGTGGTTCGGGCCGGGGAAGACTACTCCCACCACTATCCACTTGTGGCTGCTGGAGTGTGTGGAGTGCACCAGTTACTCTCTGGTCCGAGACGTTGGCTGGGTTCCACATAGTCTGTCAAGCTCAGACCAACTGTTTCCCAAAGTAGGTCTGTACACCAGCAACCATTTTAGGTGGGAATTCCCACCCAAATCCCAGCATGCTTTGCAGCCGCTGGTTTATGGCAGGTAGGACCATAAACCAGCCAGCACCCAAACAACCATCAAAGGGGTTTCCCATGCAATTTATAGAGGGCCAATAAAAAAATTCCTTACACATTTTTATTGACCACTAGTAGCCATGGACTCTTGTGGGTGGAAGGACCTATTATGTAAGAGGTATTTAGGTCATGGACGAAATAGGTTTCACAGTCTATTTGGTGCTCCACTGTCCAGCCGGAGTTTGGTTGTGGAGCGTGCTGGGGAGATACATACAGGCTCTACATAATAATTATGTTAAATCTTTCTAGGTACCTCTCCCCACACAAGAGGGTGATAAAACACCTATCTGGGTGGCCATAAGTGAAGAAGGATATAGAAAAGATGACTTTATAAGGAAATCTTAGAATTGTATGCAAAAGAATTGAATGCAACAAAACGAAAGTTTACAGTTTGTCCATAATTACTTGTGGTTTCACTTTTATGACGGTGGAAAGAAATGCATTTCATTTACTCAATGAATCAGAGTCCATCTGGATTTCTAGCTGTGGACTATGGCTTCTTGGACAATTATGCCAATCACAGGAGGTAGACAGAATGGTGCTGGTGGTAATGTTGTTCAAAGTCAGGGGTTCTGATATCTTTGTCATACTTGAGTACCTTTCATTCAGATAAACTGTGCACTGTTATGAAATGTAATCAAACTACATAAGTGATAAGTTACTCATCTATAGCAAGGGAAAATTTTGTAACCTAATTTTGGGTGTATTATGTCGAGAACTTCTTTCATGGGAAATCAATAAAATATGCATGTATTCAATTTTTACATAATCTGACGTATTGTAGCCAGGTGTATTGTTGTATCTTAATAGATGTGAAGTGGGCCCCTCTATATCTGTTGACTGTGCAACGTACTATAATAAGAAGCACTGTGGGGGGCGTCCGAGGATGTCTGTACAACCCATAGGGGATAGTCACGTACCGAGGGCGAAGCCAAAGGTTCGTACCATCCCCAGACACCCGAGGACGACCCCTAAGGTGCTTCTTTATTTTATCACCCAAACAATCCTTAATTTGTTGAGAAAATGTTGAGAATATGTAGCGGTGCGTACGGCCTGTCAATACACCATCCCCACAATACGCAGCGCTCGGCGGCCGTGCGCGTGATAAATGCCTAATTTTAGCCCTGATTCAGATCAAACATTCACATTTCATTATCCTATGAGATACTTGTATAAAGTGGTTTTTGAATAATAAAAAAAAAGAGAGAACAGACAATCATAAGAATTGGCCAATTTTAGTGCAGATCTGTTGTCGAACTGTGTAAAAGTTGCTTAGTGGGTATGGCGCTTTAAGGATTTGCAACCTTCAGCAACCAATACTTTTGACGGCCATGTAGTAATGCTAGGCAACTGTGCAGGGAGGCCGGAAAATGAGGGAAGTAACTTCCATCAAAGAGGGTTTGTGGATGGAAGCTGGGAAATAAATCAAATAACTTCAAAGAGGGTGGTTACAGGGAAATGAGTGAACTAACATCCATCAAAGAGAATAAGTTTAAGGGGCCAAGAAATGGGTGAAATAACTTCCATCAAAAAAGGTAGGTGCAGGGAGGCCGGGAAATGAATGTTATGCAGGAAATAACACTTGTATCACACAGCAACACTCTAGTTGTATGTAAGGGTATGCTTCTCCTCAATTAAGATTGATATCTCTGTTCAAAACGACGACACATGTATGCCTTATATACCTAAAAGATTATGGCATTTGATTGTGCATTACTTCAAAGCAAAGAAACAGTAACCTACCTTTTAAGTTTACACCAAACAGCTTGTCCGGGTGTATCAGCAGTACGTAGCAGTCTTTCAGCAGTACATACACTAGTACTGATCTCTTGATTCGGTATACTACCCCCTTGTGTAACAGCTTATAATTCGTCATGTCCTGGTTCAGATAACCTTGAGCTTCTTGATTGTAATGTAGATGTGCCGTAAGACTCCTTTAAGAGTCATACTATGTGACAAATATTCAGCTTCATCTCCATACAACACATAGTGATAACTAATTGTGTTTTATACTTTTTTACTAATGAAGTCAGCATCAAGTATTGGTATTATGCTGTTTAATTGTGCAATACAAATATAGGTAGCGTCAGGTTGTTTTGAACCTTGTGCAAGTCTAGTGTGCTTCACAATTTTCTCGATCATGGGTGCATGAATCTGCATCTCTATAATTCTCCCAACCACGGATAGCCATTTTCATAGGTTTTACCTGCAGGTTAGCCTAAAACAAGATGCATGCTGGGTAAAATGTTGACAAAACTCAAGCCTTTAGCATAGACATTTTCATAAATTATATCATTATTTTTAGATTAATGTTGTTAATATCTAGTGTGACGTTCCTCAGTGGGTCGGGGTTTCCGATTCCTATGGCGAAGGGACGTGGGGGTTGTTTTGATCTCGAGCCGAATGAAGAGTTCGAGCAGGAAACTGAGGTGTAAGATTAAGAGTTGTGCAGGAGAGGAACATTTTTTCCAAGACACTATGAATCCTAGGGTGCCTAACAATTCAATGAGTGTGGATTGGGCAGACTGACACTCTTCAAACGTTTCACCAAACAAGATAAAGTCGTCCAAGTAATTAACAACTTTTGTGTAACCTAAACGTGACATGGTATCAACAATAAAGTTACTAATTACAGTGAACAAATATGGGGCACAACGTAGGTCTAAACAAATGCGAGTATCCAATAGACAAGTATTTACAGACTCAATAGGCCACCGTATACCTTGACAACACCATTGATCATGCTTGACAGAAATAGATGTATAAGCAGAGGATATAACAACCTGGGAACATATGATTTGAAACAGTATCAACACCTTTATAGAAGATTTTTATTATAGCAATTAGACATGAATTCAAGCGATATTAGGGACTTATTTGGAGAAATATCAGAAGTCCCACCTGTCTGTGTGCTGGAAGGGGAGAAATCACCAGGGGCAACCTCAATAAACAATGAGGTAGTAGTAGTTATACTCATGAACCAATAGGGGGAGGTAGCTTACACTATAGTGGCTCTCCCTAAAGTTGTAACTACATACAAAACAGGTCTACTTACATTTATACATTTATCTGAGATGTCTCAGATAATATACATTTCTCTGCATATAAGCTAAATTGCCTACAAATTTGCAGCTGATTGAATTGGTATTTAGAATTTAAGCCAAATACCCCTAAGCACCTTTAACAGAATGTTACTGCAACATCATGATAACGTTGTATGCTTGCTTGGGTAACTCAACATTGGTCAGATAAACTAGTTGGCACGATTTATTGGCCAACTGGGAAAGTAGCATTAAAAGAGAATGTTGTTATTATTTGATGTTTAAGGTGGGGAGATAATATGTTGTTTAGTTCATATCATGAGTTGTTACTAGTCAATATCCTTCATTTATTGCTAGCCAAGTGTAGAGGTACTTCTTCGCTCGGGTAGTTAAATCCAAGCGATCGCTTTGCAGAGGGTCAGTTTTACTAATCCAACACAGGTAGGAGATACTCAATGTCAATTCATGATGCAGTCCAGCTCTACCAAGTACTTTATGCTGAAGACTCGTTCCAGGAGTTCAACGTGCATTACCTATACGTTTACTTATTGCTAAGTCTGTCCTATAATAGTCCTATGCTTTCAATGTACAGGTGGTTCAACGTATGGTCACCAGAGAATGCCACTGCACCAAGTCAGGTAAATTCCACCCAGCTCCTAAACCCTAGGTTGATCCAAGTTCAAATTCATTTCTCTCTCTCTCCTTTTGGGTTGGTCTGGGTTTTATATATACTAGCCATCATCAATTTTATATATGTGCCTGCATACACCCGGTGCAGCACTGCCGCTGGTAGGTGAGACTGTCATGTAGACAAAGATTTGATAACTGTCTCATCTCCCTTTGATGTTGCCTTTTAGCAATCAATAGGCATTTACTATTAATTAAACCCTTTTCTACTTGGTTAAAGTTTATTCTTATCTACCGCTGTCTGGAGACCATTCTTCTTTATTATACTTATAATTATAGCTTTACCGTAAGCTAACCAACTCTAATAGTTAAAGTATTAGTTCATGAGAGTAAATGTTGTGTATGTATATATACATATATGTAAATGAATGGTAAAAGTATATTAATGAATACTACAAGACGATCAGAGATGCCTTCACCAGTTTATTTCACTACTGATATATGATACAACAAGGATGGCTACCCAATCAACCAAAATAAGCGAGGCTATGAGTCAGTTGTTAATAGCATATAGGATCATATATACAAAAAAAACACTCTGAAACATGAATCACTATTCTAGAGATAATTTGATAAATAAGATCATACATGCATGCATGCTTACTTAGATGTGTACATAAATTTATTAAGGGATGCAAACATAATAGATATACATGTTAGATGGAATTCAGTGCATAATTCTGAAAAGCAGCACATAATGTTGTCTTTTGTGAAAAAAAAAGAAAAATTGTTTGTATATTCTGAAAAGATGAAAGGTCCTAGTTCAAATTTTATAAAATCTAGAAAATTGAATTCAAAAATGTAACAAAAAGTTTCCTGTCTTTTGCACTAAAATTAGAACTACGACATGAATTCATCACTATATGCGATCATCTGTCCAATAGGAAGCCCATGTAGTCTATGTGATATTTGCAAATAAAACTGTTTCAACAATAAACATTTTAAAAATCTCTGAGACAAGCTTCACTGCTGCTTGTCATGAAGCATACAAAGTACAAAGTTTGTAACTCTTTTATTAAAGAAGATATCTATGTTAAAAAAATATAAGTTTAGAAATTCGTTTTCAAATTCACTTTTTTAGTAATAAAGATAACTTTTCTTATGGCATCACTTGGATAATATCATTTCCTTTCATTTGATATATGAATGAATACTCTATCTTATTAATTAAGAAAATTAGAGCAGAAATTGTGAATAATGTTCTGCCCACTGTTGTCTATCCTTAAGCACAAAGTTAAAGATATAATAACTATTTCATTGAAATATGCATGACTGCCTTACTGTATTTGATGTGGGTCCACACAAATTCAAATTGTGTACAAATAGAATTTATGACACCTCAAACCATTATGATAGACATCCAGGGGTGTCATAACCAATAGCGGTAGGTAAGCATGTAGATCAACAGCATTCTGAAGAATTCTATGGCTGGATGAAGCAGTTCACTTCTACCAGAAGTAACTTTCTACACAACCACTTCTTGACATGAATTAGGCCTAGAAGTTATGTCTCGTTGTGTTCAGGCAACCCAACCTACCCTAATATTTTGGCCATACCATAACTTTTTTGGTGAATATGAGTAGAATATACATGAGAATGCAATTAAAATGACTTAAAGAACAGGAAATGGCATAGAAATGATCAAGCCATGTATTTCAGATACTAGAAGTTGTTGTGGAGGGTGTCTGGAATGATTTCTGAAGAGTGCCTATGTTAGTTTTAGAAAATCAAAACAAAAAGTTAAAATGACCTATATATCCTTTTTCAACCCAATTTACCTGGACACAATTAAATAGTGATATTTTGCACTTTTGACAGGTTTTCGGAAAGAAAAGATTTTTTGAAATTATTTTTACTAACCTTTATTTTAACTTTTGTTTTGCATTTAATCTTAATAAAACTGTTATGAGACTTCAGATGCTTTGCAATTCCAGAAAAATCCTATTTTTCACAATAGTCATATGATCAGTACTGCAAAATATTCTTGCAACATTTACCAATTTTGAGGGTATTTATAAGTACAAACTGCTTTTAGGAACACTTTCTGAACTTACATAGTTGTTTCCTTGTAAGTTTAGCATTTGTTACCTATTTGCAGATATATGACATCACATTCTTGTAACTTTAAAGGAAGTATATTTCTGAACCTTTTTCAGGAACCAAAATCTATTTTGCAGACTTGCATCTCCAATTTTACCTAGTTTTGCCCTTACTGACACACATTTTGACTTTAGGAATTCAGGGTTTGTAAAGTGAGTTGAGATGGCCCTATATTCTTTATTCTTTCACACTTACTAAATGTAACTATAAAATATCAAAATACCATGCGGTAATACACAAAGCCTACTATTATATGTTATTGGTGTCCACCGAAACCTATCATCTTTTTTATATCAGAAGTGCTGGGTAAGTTTTTCTAATAGATTAGTATAACCAATTACATATTTGTTTCTAGGGCAGTCATTTTTATATAAAACAAGATTACTTATATATTCTCCTAGCTACAGATATCTAATTTCTTGTATATATAGAATGGAAGCATGCATGTTCCAAAAATAGTACCTATTCACCTCCATTTAATTGTGCAAGGCTGATGTGAATTAACATTGAATACAAAACAATAGAAACACAAATACGAATTATGTAAATGTATGTAAAAAAAAAAGCACATCTGACCCATTTATGAAATATGTAGTATATACATATATATCAAACCAGAAAATATCCAATTTGTGTAAAGGTAAAGAAAATACAATGGATTATAGTTATCTACATAAGTCTTGTTGTGAAAACCTGTTGATACTTCTCCCATATCTAATTGCTTGTATATGGAGCATACATGTTCCAAACATAGTACCTATTCACCTCCATTTAATTGGGTAAGGCTGATATGAATTAACATTGAATACAAAGCAATAGAAACACAAATACGAATTATGTAAATGTATGTTATAAAAGCACATCCGACCCATCTATGAAATATGTCGTATTTATGCAAATATCAAAAGAGAAAATATCCAATTTGTGTAAAGGTAAAGAAAATACAATGGATTATAGTTATCTACATTAGTCTTGTGGTGAAAACCTGTTGATACTTCACCCATGATAGGTTTAGCATATAGGCATGGTTGCCACCTACAATAATATAAATAGATCATTCCTCATAAAGCAACTCAATATATCTCAATATACAATGGAAATATTATCAATAAAAAAGATCCACCAGAAATATAGATATATATATGTGGATGTGAAACAGCAAGTAATTATGTATCTTTTTCACAAGTCTGCAAAGTGAACCTCGACATATTTGTCTTGCCCAGGTAACAAAAACCTTTGTTGTTCACATTGGTAAGTTCAGATTCAGGGTACCATACACGTCTCTCAGGTCCTACTCAGGATTCTGTGGAACTCATTTCTGATGTTTCCCATAAGTCTTAAACTCTAGTTTTATGCTCGAGGATTCTAATGTTATTCCCATGTTGTATTATTTTGTAAAATACAAAAACGTTCAGACTGATCTCAGGTGTGCTTCCTCTGAGCTACACAAAACAACTTGGAATCCCTGATCATTCCACTTTTTTTTAATCATCTTGAATCATTGGTTTTAATGGAAAACTTTCAAATGTTATTTTCTATACTAAGAGATATTTCTATTGAACTTTATGCTTATACCCTCAACACATGAACATATCATATTGGAGAGTTTACACTGGGAAACTCTAGTCAAAAGATAGCAATATCCAAGGGTAATGTTGGTGATTTACTTTATGAAAACTAACAACAACCTCTATAATGTTTTACTCAGTTATTACATGTGTCAAATACCGGTGTCAGAGAGAGGCAATTTTCTCATGTAAAACTCCAGGTTTCAGATAACACCTGTCTCATATGGAAGTAACACATAGTAAAACTTCGCCATGATATGATCTTAGATGTTGCTATGGCGTTAAACCCCAATAACCAACCAACCATAGTAAAACTTGTGTGAAACACATTTTTTACATCAAGTTTGTCACAATACCAGAAGAGACTAGAATTACACTAGACATCTAAATCATTAGTACACATAGGAGAATGTAAAATTAGAGTTTACATGATGCATATGATCATGTCCCTTCCAAAAATAATGTTATGTTCATGAAAATGACATAGGTGTATTACTCTGTGGAACACCATTGAAAAATGATACAAAGATTACCACCACACCAGTATTGCATGCATTAAACATGTGGAAAACTGGTTAATACACATGGCCTGTTTACTGGGTATACACAAGTTTTACATAAAGATTGTCACTACACCAGAATGTAACCAAAATAAGTTTAATATTGACATAGGTGTATTACAATATGAGAACTCATTCTATAGTGTAATAAAATGCTGACATTACTGCGAAATTCCTAAAAGACCAACATTACACAAATTTGATACATGGTTTGCTGGGAGGGCTATTAATTAAAGAAAGTGGTTTGCCAAGCTTTATTTCATTGGACTTTTCCACTTACTTTTGAGAACTTTGCAGAGGAGCTATATTAACCATGATGGAACAAACTTTCTTTGAGGTTATTGTTGGGGTGTGTAGCCAACCTCTCTTGTACCCCTTCTTCCCTCTGTGCATGAGCTGGTGTGCTATGCATCCAACAATAGAGGTTACACAAATGAATGCACCTGAAGCTCAGCATATCACTACTCAGTTGAAAATCACTTGTTAGAGTCCTAGATACTAGGAGGTTTCAGATACTCCATGATATGATGTAATGTTAACATAAAAATGTTTTATCTTAGCTGCAACAGTTAATCTTAGAAATATGTCATCATAAGAGTACTGTTCTGCATTTAGAATAAATCTTTATACAAATAAATGTATCAAATTTTGTACTTCTGGTCTCAAAATTGATTGGAAAGTTTTGATGGGTATATAGATATTTGGTGATTTCTGAAAATCTCTAATATCATCATTTTCTCTACTTTTCTTCTCAGTGATAAGGCACGTTTTATACTTTCTTTGTCCCTCCAACATCTTTGATGTCCCTGGATAACAAGAATTTATTTATTTCTGGATAACTTTTCTCACTGTCCATTTCAGGACCTTTTTGGACAAGTTCCTTCCCACATACTGAGGAGAAACAGTAATGCAGTCCGAGCAAATAATAAAATGCTTTTCGAAAGTTTACATTGGATACACCATAGACTATACAGTTTAAACTGGAATTGACATGAGCAATAAGGGCACAAAAGAGGTGGGCTTCAATTGGAAATACATCTTTATAGTCAAGAGCTACAACAAATGCATATGGACCCCAACAAAGGGTGAATATTACAAAACAGGCAAAGAATGTTATCAGCTGTTTTTTGACCTCTTTATATTGCATGCGTTCACGTTTCGATCCAGCCATTTGTCCCACAGAAAGCAACAACCTGACAGTTGGCAGGCTGTTCCTGATATGCCTAAACATCAGACCATAGCAAATACTAATGATGATAATGGGACAGGCTACACCTACCACAGCAAAGAAGATACTGTAGGAGAGGTCCGCCGTTCTGTCCCAATAGCATGAAAAGGCCTTTTGGTCATAGGCATGATCACCCCAGCCCAAGAAGTTTGGCATTTCTGCAAGGACGGACACTACCCAAAGACCAACACACATGGCAAGTGTGTTACGGAATGTATAGATCTTGTCATACAAATGGTTTCTGCAGATATAAATGTAGCGGTTGAAAGCGATGGCGCCAATGGACAACAGTGAGCAGAAGCATGATACAAGACACAACCAGGCTACAAACTCACAAAGTGCTGGCTTGTTGTCAAACCATGCCTCTCCCTTCACCATCCCTGCAATTAAATTGTTATCATTAGAGAAATAAATGACATAACCAACCAGTAATCCAACCAGTATTCCCCAATTTTGATTTCCAGAATTTTCTACCCCATTTAATTGACAATGGGAATGTTTTTCTGATTGATTAAGACTCCCAATAACCAGAGAACAAACAAAACAATAGCCATGTAAGCTTGATGAATTTAAACTTTGCAATTCTGTTTAGTTTTCAACAAATATTTCTTTATATCTTGCAGCTTGGCAGCTTCAACAAAAATATATCAAACATGTTGGTATTTCTGTCCTGATTCCTGTCTCATGAGCTATGCCTGACAGTTTCAAGCATTTACTGAACCAAACTGTGTTAGAAATAAAGACCAACAAATCAAGAACTCCTTTAGAATGTGCACTCACCCACAATACTGAATGGATCCACCAGAGCAGTAACACACAGGTCAGCTATGGCCAAATTAATGATAAACATGTTGGCCATAGTGTGCAGTTTCTGGAAAAAGAGAAAGTAAGACAATGAGGCTTGTTTTGCCCAGTGATATACAATCTTTGTAATCCCATTATTATGAAAACCTATTTTCTAAATTGAAGATATTACAATAACTCATTAAAGAAAATTAAGTTTGAGAAGGGTGTCCTCGGCTGTCCGTAGTAGAGGGAGTGCAATCCATTTATTATTTTAGATGATATCTGTCTGTCATATACACAGTTGGTGATTCAGATTTAGAGAAATGCACCTAGGATACCAAAGGTGGATCCAGAGAGTTTCAAAAGGGGGGCTATTATAAAAAAAATTCTCCAGACCGTCCAGATCCAAGAATTTTACATTAAGAAATGCCCCTCCCACTAAATCTGGCACTGGATACAATCCTATACCACATGCTAATCATAGAAAACTCATTCCCTACCTTCTCAATGAGTACTGCACAGATGACAAGGATGTTGCCGACCGTGCCCCCAACACTGGCTATACCCATGATGGTCAGGTATGGGATGGCTGCCCCAGGGTGATCCTGCACATAGTCAGGGCCAACCCTTGAACCATTTCCCTCTTTAATGAAAGGAATATCCATTGCAGCAAATTAGAAATGTTGTAGAGCCTGGAGACAAATCCTCGCTACTTCGGTTCTCAGCACTTTGGAACTTGATAATATGGATTCAGCTGCAGGATATATTAGCCCTGTTCTGCAAAGACATTTATGATTTTCCATTGGAATAAAAAGTAAAGGAGTCTATGGAAGACCTCAGTATCATTTTTCGAACCCCTTTGTTTACATCTTTTATAAATTTTGCTTGATAAAGATATTGCTATTATATTAACTTTACGGTGTTTACATGATATTCCTTCTGAAACAAATCTTAACTATCACGTCATCTTTTGATATCTCTGTTTATAGAAGCTTCCTTAAATGTGACATGCAACCTATTTCATTCCCTGAGGCTGATATCAGGGTCCCATCTTGCATTGGCAACCCTCCTTATATGCCCTTCTAAGCTGGTTTTCTATATATATATATATATATATATATATATATATGTAAGGCCTTAATCTAATTATATGAATAGCCCAGGGGGGCAACTTGGCTTCAGCGTACCCAGATGTGTGTACCAAAAATTGAAGGAAATGGGTTCTTTTTCAGCCTGAGCTGAATGGAATGAATGGATGAATTTTCATTCAATATGGGCATCATATTCAGAAGCATATATGTGCATTTTAAAGATGATTCTATATAATACACCTTCAATATGGGTGTGTTTGAAACATGATCCCTTCATTATCAGGATGTGTTTCAAATATCAAAGACTTTCAAAATGGGTCTCTTTGCAAACTCCTGGTACACATCAGGGCACAAAAGAATCAAGTCACAACCCCCAGGATAGATAGGTTGTTAACAATTGGATATAGAACGTCATCATCGGGGCAAGCCATGGTTTTTCTGACAATACTTATGGGCCATTTGATCAGAAAATGTATAATTGGGTCTGGGGTGGATGATCTTGTGGGACTTATGGTCTATTGTGTGTATTAAATGAAAACTTGAGTTTGTAGTTGATGATAATAATGTATTCTCTACAAAATAGATTTTTTTTTTTTAATCGTTTTATTTTTATTCTGGGAGGATTTCAGGTTATACACCTGTTCTCCCGCACCACCCAGATAGGTGGGTACAAAAAGATAGGTTTTTCAAATGGCAGGAACATACATCGTTAAGTGGGTACAGATTACAATGCTTGTTGATAATACAAAGGAAAAAATAAGGGGGGTGCAGTGTATGAGATGGGATGTGTGCTTCGATGAATATGTAGTGATGTAGTACAGTCAGTATTGAGGTACATATAATACAAGGTGTATTTCCCTCTTACGGGGGGGTTTGATAGTAAGTAAGATGGTGGTTTGACAAATATTCAGATTTCTAATTCACCACTTACAATCATGGATTTAATTTTTCCTTTAAAAGTCGATTTTAACGGGAGTGATCGCACCTCATATGGCAAATTATTCCATAGGTTAGATCCGTAGTAGAGCAGGGACTGTCTGTAAGCTTCTGTATGTGGTATTGGTAGTTTTAAAGTTAGACCATCATTCCTCCGAGTTCTGACATTGTGAGTTATGAACGGGATATTTACTTTTACCATGGCATTTTCACGGATGATCATGAGAAGGTGATAAGCCCTGCATTTATCAACTGGCAGGGTACCAGTCTGTTGATGCAGATCATCTATATGGATGTCCATTGGATCCCTAGTAGTCAGGCTACACCTTAGAGCATGATTTTGGAGAGTTTGTAAGTCATTTGCAAGGTTTAACGGTATTCCCGTCAAGGTTGTACCACCATAATCTAACGCACTAATAAACATTGACTTGACAATACAAAGAGCAGCATGAACAGTAAGCATCAGTCGGACTAACCTAAGCAAGTGCAATTTATGACTGGCGATTTTATAAACCTGATTGTAATGAGCTAGCATATCCAATTTGCTGTCCACATTTACTCCAAGATATTTGTAATTGTTCACATATTCCAAAGGGTTTCCTGCTAGGGTGATTGGGTGGCTATTTTGCCAGTTCTCCACACATGTGGTCCTAACGTTTGGAAAGAATTGTAGTTTTGTTTTATCGATATTAAAGCAAACCACAACGCAAATAAGTTATATATTGTCAAATAAAATTTTCAGTGAACTTTGTTTGTTTACAAACCATGTATGATCATGTGTCATCTGATAACAGAATGGTATGCAAAATTCTATTCAAAAACAGATTTAGACTGTCATGAATACTCATTTTCTGACTTGTTTTGGTCTGTTGTGTGGTCCACACAAATACCTAGATTGTTTACCCAAAAACTGATGACATCATCAAAATGTCATTTCCGGAATCCCCCCTGCATTTTCACTCTGCTAGCAGAGTCTCTAATGAGTATTATTTTGGGTGGATAATGATGTGGGAATTGAGAGGAGGCAAACATGGATGAGCCTGGCTCAGTACAGAAAGGAAAGGGGAGGAATTGACCTATTGACCCTGAAGATGACATCACTGATTATGGGGCAGTTGGGTCACGTTGGGGGATTCCCCAACAAGCTGATTGCAGACCAGAAAACAAAAACAAACAGATCCTCTTTCCAAGGATCATAATTATCGACTTCTAGCCACCAATATCTGATTTTAACTGGCAATATGATTTATATGAGTGTAGTTGAAGATGTCAGGATCGATTTTGAAAATTTAAAAAATTTACTAAATTTTGATAATTTTGCATTGTGGTTTGCTTTAACGGTGAGTTTGTTAAATCTACACCAGTTATAAAGTAGGTTAATGGAGTTTTGAATGGCCAGGTTTGGAGTGTGGTTCAATGGGTCAGTACTAGTCGTTACAACCATGTCGTCAGCATAAAGATGTACATGCTGATCTTGGATATAAGATATAACATCATTTATATACAAGAGAAAGAAAGTTGGGCCCATCACACTGCCCTGTGGAAAGTATGTCATTCGCTGGTTTTGGTACCAAAATCGGGCTTATCGCGTGAAACTAGGTCAATGTCGTTTTTGTTTTTAGTACTGACATTCGGGATTTTACTCGGTCAGGAAAGGGGCAGTGGCAGCGTGTTGCGGAGGAGGGAGGGTTCTAGCCCTGTCAGGCGAGGTAAGATCAACTTGGGCAGGGTAGGGTCGTTGTACAAGTTCTCTTCTTTTATCCTCCCACAGTCTACCAAGCTTGTTTGATCCATTTGTCTCGCCCTTGCCGTTTTGGATCATTCTGAGGGTCCGCCCACAGGCCCAATATCGGTCCTGGGTTGCCTCCATGAGTTGTTTATCACGTGTATCAACCAGTGCTTTTCTGACCTTATCAATCCTGAGTTTGATGGTGAGTAGCTCGTCCATCGTATCATCTCGCCTATCTAACCAGGCTGGGGTGTCTACCAGTGATCTTCCTACTGCTTTACAGGCACGGGGATCTCTCAGTTGCAGAATCTTATTCGCCTCAGCAGGGTAACCCAAGACTGTTGCCCTTGTATACTGGAAGGCCTGTTCGATACTTGAGAAATTCTTCCCCTGGTAGGGAATGTCACATTCATAGAAACTGGACAGCGGGCTATGTTCAGAACAAAAGTATATTTTGTTATCCACTTCCCTTGTAAACGCACGTTCCAGTGTCATGTCCTGGGGGAGCTGTTTCCTATTCGATCTGTTTTATTTGATACCTGTGATGATAGCATTCTCCCCAGAAACTCTGGCTTCTTTGCCTTGTGCTTTTGCCAGGTCAACCAACGCCCTGGCCTCGGCTCTAGCTTTTCGTTGCTGATCATCCAGAACCTCATTAATCCAGATGTTGTTAAACACTGGGTTATCACGGAGTCGGTTTCTGGTCATGAAGACATCAGATCTTAAAGTTTGGCTGGAAAAAATGACTACTATAGGTCTGGGCACTCTGGACCTTGGGTTCGGTTTCCCTAGTCTGAATGCCTCAAGAATATCCCTATCTAGCATTCTGCAGCCAGTTTGATCAATCACTTCTTTGGCCGCTTTCCAGGTATCTTCCTGTCTTGTTTCTCGGACACCCTCGATCTGTAGTTTGGTTTTTGCTTCGTACTGCCTGATTTTGGTTTGAACCAGTTCTTCAAGAGTCGCCATATTTACTGGGGCCTCTGAGCTCTCTAGGTTTGCTATGCGTCCTTTTAGGTCTTGATTTTCCAACTCCAGGTCAGCAATTCTTCTTTGGGCGTCCTGTATATCCTTTTTGTTTAACTCAGAGTTTGAACTGACACTGGATTTCTGTATCGTTTCCATTTGGGTGTGTAAATCAGGTATCTTCGCTGTGTCTGATTTTAAGGTCTTGAGATCTTTATGCATTTCTGTCATCAGCAGACCCAGCTCTTGGAATCTGACCATACCTGCAAGGACTAGCGTGACTTTCTGGTCAGTTGTTATGTTTTCCATCTCCTCCAACCCTGGGGGGGGGGGGGATTGACAATGCCTCCTTCAAGCGCTCTTCCTGCTCATCCACACTTTCATCTGATTTAGATAGGTCTTCGTCCGAGTCCGTGAGATCTTGGTCAGCTACTGACCTCCCCCTCGTATCCGGCATTTTTTTGTCCTTAGGTTTTAATATCGCTTTATTTTTCTTAGGTGGCATCATTCAACAGTATTTGGTTGATCAAAGTCCGTTTGGAACGTACAGCGATAGTATTGACAGGTGGACAGTGGCCAGTTTGTATTGTGACAGTGGTTTCTTTTGGCGGGTAGGTGGAGGGGGTGGGGAGGGGGGGTGACTTCGGTATGCCAAGTGGAAAACTGTCCGAATTTTACTGAATCCGGTTGTTTGAATATCTAGTTTTACTCACAGTTTATGCACAGGTTACTTATAAAGCTGTTTATGCACTCCGATCACATTATCCCCTCCTCGATCTGATGGTGGTTGATAAATTGTCTCCCTCGCCTAACCGCACGTCTCACCCTGTCATGGCTGCCATACCATGATGCATATGATAGATTTAGCTAATACTCATAGGTGTTAGAGGGAGGATATGCTATAAATAAACTTTTTTTTACTTTTTTATATTTTTTCTTATTGAAAACCACTTCTTACAGGTAAGATCTTCCAGCACAGTAAACACTGCTTATTGGTGTTGGAAGTATATACTTTTTATGTTCTATTTTCATTAAGTAGGTATAATACCAAATAATTATGGTATAATGATGTTGGAAAGCAGTAAACGCCACATTATAACAGAATTTTACAGCAAACTGGAGGATAGATATATTACAATAATTATGATATAAGTAGTTAGTAACATACATAATCAACTTTATTATATACATAGAATTTTCTTCTGTTACACTCATAGTTTTACATCTCAATCAAAATATAATTCCCTCCATGTGTTTTTTGAATCGATAGATAGATATCAATTTTTGAACATCACTTTCCAATGAGTTCCACAATCGAATGCCCCTTAGTTCTGACAATTTTCAAAAGTCCTCTAGTTATAAAGAGCATCCTTGTTCCTAAACATGATCAAAACCTCTATAGGGATGGTATCACATTTATTTTCAGTAGTAGATAATTCTGTCACAGGCATTAAGAATGTCAAATCTCAAACACCAAATTTTATATAATGTAAAAGATATTGTGAAAAATGCTATATTTGGGTGTTTTTCAACTTTATTGACAACTCAAGAAAAAATACTAAAAGGCACTGAAAATCTTATATGTACATGTTTTCCTCTTAAGTATACCATAATTAACTATCCCTGCCAACTGAGATTTTAAGTATCATTAAAGCTAAAATTACCTAAATAACCTCCATTCTACATTTCTAGGTACAATAGCCCAAAAAGGCCAAAACACTCTGATAAACAGTTGTCCACCTTCAAACAATCACTGACTCCTGAGGTCAAAATCATGCATTTTTTTTATGAATATCAAGAATATTGTCCAAAAGAAATATTGAAACCGAGGATGTTAGTCCTGCATTACACCCACCACGCACACACACACACACACACACACAAACACAGAGAGAGAGAGAGAGAGAGAAATTACCAAAAAAAAAAGCCCTGCAGATGGTGCAGGAAAGTGCAACATTTTCCCACTTTATGTCAATATCCCTTTATGAACTCCTTTTCATAAAACAAAAGGCTCAATTAGCAGCATAATGTGGCAAACCATGTGAACACCATTATCTTGAAAACATTAGAATGAAAGGAATTTTTGCTTTTTGAAGTATTTCATGACAAAGTCATAAAGGCGGGTGGTCTATGTCCAGGGGTCTATCCAGTACTCCAGAAATAACCTGCAGGCTCATTGTTGATATGTTAAGAAGTTTATCTTCCAGAACAAGTATAAAGGATAGACAAGAGGGATGTTGTGAATTCTGATACCATGTACAGTGTTCAGCAGTATAGTGTGTGATGTAAATGTTTAGCTGATAAAAACAAATACATACCATACTAATTATGGAAGTTCATGGAAACACCACAATAAACACAAAAATATTGTTAATGAGTAATCTTTGATTGGGCATGTGTAAGCTAAGATGAGACATTGAAATTTAAAACGGGCATCTTCCGGCCTTGTTCAGAAGGAGGTATCTTTTAAAATTGTCATTTACATAAGTTTTGATTTAATGAAATGTAGAAAGTTTATGCAGTATAGACAGACACTGTGTGTTAAACTGAAAATCAGAACATAAATACTAAATAATAGACAAGATTTTGTACTCTCATGTTCATTGGGATATCAATGTTTAAAGAATAACGGTGACCAAAAAGAATTCAAAATAAATACCTTCTGTAATTTCTCGATAATTTAAAGAATTCATATAATTTATAGACAGCATCATTGACTTTCATTCCAGAGTGTCACTGTATATATTTGAGTAATGTTGACTTCTTAACTTCTACTTACCCGAAACTTGTTAACTCTCAAAAATGTATTAATCACTGTGCCATATGGACGCTTCGGACTTATCTTCTTCTATCTATCTTCTACAAATTAACTTCTCATTTGTACAGCTAATCAAAGTGTTACTTTCCAACCTGTAAAGCACAGGAACACATACAGAGCACACTACAAGATTACTTACAAGTCAGCAGGTTTCAGCGTCGTGAAGATATCCCGCAAGTCACTAGTGTCATCGCCTATGGTCATGTGGGTCCACTGATGAATCAATTATGAGGTATTACAGAAATATCTATTAAAGTGTTCTGGGAAAGTCCATTTTAGAATAAGCGTGGAAGGTAGGTTCAGGATAGTTGGCCATGTGTCTCATTACAATGGGCAGATATTAAGTACTGTTTCAATAGATTAACTATCAAGACTTTTTTTTTATTAAACCATACTCACGTTATGTTATGTTCTGTATAGGTAAATTTGAACATAATTAATTAGTGTAAACATATCCAATTTTTGACAATCACATTTATATTTTTCAGTTTATAAAAATTTAACTTGGCATTAATAAGTTCGGCATGTACAATACATCAAATACACTATACACAAGGTTTCATCTTTTGTCGGCTGGCCAATTTAAAACATTATGAAACAATGTAGTCTTGTAATCTTGTTTATTTCATGTTGTATGTCTCCTAGTAAATCTACTTTAAGGCCATGAATAGAGTTGTTGAGTTTAGTTTTCAAGGGGAACTGCTAGGATAGGGATCAGGGTGTGAAGTCTCTGTTCGATTCCACTGTATCCCTCTAACCCTGTTTGCCACTTTTTCCCTCTTCTTTCCCCCTTTTGCCCATTAATCATAATCAAAATTAACTGTAATAACCATTTTACCCTGCATTTTACTTGATTTTGCACCCCTCTCTTTATGAATATCAACATATTTACTTTAAATGAATATTCCATAAAATGCAAAATGGGAAACAGTGAATTGGAACATATATTTCAGCTTGTGATCTCATTTACATATCCTATCACTTCGGTGGCAAAAGACAACTAATGTTATGCAATTCCATATGTTTCCCCTCATCAACCCTACCAAAGAGGTGAAAATCCACCCCACTGTTATGAAAGGTTATATAATCCCCCATGCCTGCACCAGAGGAGGCAAAGGGAGATTTGCATAAAATGATTTGTATTTATACAGCCTGATTGCCATTTCACTGTTACCCAGTTTTGCTAGTTAGGAAGGAGAGGGAATAAAGGAGAGTGGTTCGAATGCTAAATATGAAAAGGATTATGCATTGAATTTAAGATTTAAAGGGAAAATAGTGGGGAAAAAATGGCAAACAGGGTTACAGGGATACAGTGGAATAGAACTGACGCTTCACACCCTGATCGGTAGGGGTAGATTTGGATTTTATTTTAAATTCTATTTTCTTAAATAGTAATGATGGACTGAGTTAGTGCTGACAATAAAAACGCCCCCTCCATACACCTTCGCTAACAGTTTCAAACATATTCAGTACATTTTCTGATAAAGTATAGCACATTAAGTATTGCTCCTTAGTAGTATTTTGTTTAATTCTAATTATTATACAAATATTAAATATCTTAAATATTTTGTTGAAAAAGGTCAGGGTTTGGGTAATAAAATTTAAAAGCCAGTCAGTAAACCAGAATACAACTATTTTATTTGTTACCTTACTGTATACTTGATGAAGGGGGGTTATTTGAGAACATGTATTCTCTCTATTCTTGTGTTTTGGTATATCAACTACCATGTGAGTCTAGACCCTTAAAATTGTGGCTGTAATAGGGCCATTTTATGTTAAATTTGGAAGAAAAAAAAACCATACAGGCTTTTAGAGATAGATAGGTCATGAATGGTAATTAGTGGTCCCAGGTCACTGTCTTAGCAAAACACATCATTGTGAAATCCAAGATGAACTCTTTGGATTTCATTCAAAGGAAACCATTATCCTATTACCTGCAGAATTCAATAAGTTATTATTCCTGCTTCTTGAACAAGTTGCTGGTGTATATTTATTATTACAACAATTCAGTTGCAATAACTCCATTTGAAACTCAGTAAACAATGTATTTCAGGATATATATTTATAAAACCATTTTGGACAAACAACATTTTGCTTTCTAGCTGACAGAAATAGCTTGTAGCTGTGTCAGGCTTGTGTCTTCAGTCTCCAATAATGCAATTGCACAAATCACCTGTCCTTTTACACACTTATAACATAAAGTATGACGTGATGATTAATGTGATGATTATGCTGGTGGTATCTTCATGAGAGTAATAGTTGATATATCTTATATTCGTCAAAAGAATACATTAACGTTCTAAACCTACTTGCAGGCACAGTACCCATCCATGGTTGTGTCAATTTACAGAACATTTAACTGATATTGCTGAAGTCACCAAATGGTTTTTGGGTGTTGCACAACATTATAATTTTGCTGGTTAAAACCAATGGCAATTGTATCTGATCAACATTTGTAAAAATCAAGCAAAATGAAATATCAAGTAACGTCCCTTGTCCAAAATTAATAAACTATGCAATTGGTGGGGACTTGTCAAAGCAAAAAATATGTCTTGCGGCTGCTCTCAAAAGCACACCATTTTAGTACTTATATGCCCCCCACTTTCCAAAATCCTATTTGCCCATGAGTTTCAATTACGTTATAGATCATTGTCCCATAATGCACATGTTATACTTATAAATTTTTGAATACATTATTTCTCATTTAAAACAAAAAAACATTTATTATTACTTTGACTCATAATTCTGTTCTATGACTTGCTAACCTTTTTCCTTATACTACATTTATCTATACTTTATATTCTTGTATGTAATCATTTTTCATTGAAATCATGTGCATGTTTCTCATAACAGGGTATTACACTTATACAGCTGAAAAGTAGATGTCAAAAGGGTATGATTCAATAGATCTATTGTTTTTTTAATCAGATCAAGCAGCTTCGGTATATCAACCTGCGGGACATGAAAAGAAAAATGCCGGGTATAAGTACACTTATACACATGATTAAGATTGTAAGATTTGTTTTGAATAGTATTACTTAACAGAAAACGTCATAAAATAGCTAATAAACAACCCTATCTACTGATATAACTTATATAAAAATAGATGAGAGTATGGGCACAAACTTAAACAATCATAATTTTCAAATATATTTTTTTAACATTGATATCTCACTTAACCCAGGGCTTTGAAACTTTTAGTAGATATTCTTGACATAGAAAGGAAGCTTAAGGGAACCGTGTCTCAGAATTTTGATACAAGTCTTGATTCTCTTTTTATTGAAGGCAGAAAATGGATTTGAAATAGATCTAAAAAAATTCCTTGTTTTTTGCCATTTTTGGTCATAAAATATAATCTAGAATCTAGGCCTTAAATAAAAAATCTGAGACACGGTTCCCTGCATATGGTCAACTCTCAAAAAAATCGACCAACCTTGAGTCTACGGCCAAAATAGGGGGTAAAAAATAAATCTTCTCAGAAGTCAATTCCCATTTGTCTATTTGTTACCACCATATTGGACTATAAATTCCTAAATTTGCGTACCTTAATCGCTGTAATTTATGTAATTTTCTGACCTAAAAGTTTTGATATATGAAAAAAAACGTCACCGTGTCAAAACATGACATTAGTAGTTTAGGCTCATATTTACAATATAATATTTAAAGCTGTGTACTTTTTTTTGTCTGTTTCTATATAAAGCACCTCTAGAAGTACTTGAAACAGCATTTTGATTTTCCTTTCAAGTGAATTTAATTGTTGTAATGCCAAATTCAAATTTGAGTCTTTTCAAAGAACCAAAATTCCCATTTTCCCTTCTAAAACAAACTAATTTTCTCAATTGTTATCAAAATAATATTGTTTTTGGGCACTTTACCAATAAGTAGAAACATGAACCTACAAATACATGGTAATTTGCCATATGTATTCTATCATATCTATTATATATGTGGTTTTGAAATGTTTTGACATGGTGACACATTTTTCCCATGTTTTTTTCAAGTAAAGTGGTATAATTACAGCAATGTAAGAAATACAAATACATTTCTAAGATAATTTTGAAAGGCTTTATTCACCAGAAGCATGTTTCTCATTAACAGATAACACTTTAAAATTGGTTATTCAACTAATCTTTTTGTTATTTTTATGAGTTTCCCCAATTTTTTCTATTTTTGCAGGGTTTGAGTAAATAGTTATATGTAATAAAAATCATTTAATATTCAAAGCTAAGACTGTTATTTGAATACACTACCTCATATACCTGTAAATGATTGTAATTAGTTAAGTTTGTTGAAATTGATTGCCTTAGTTTCCATTTATAGGAAGGAAAAAGAAGTGTTTTGACATGGTTATGCATGTTTTGACACGTTTTCTTTATTCTTATTTACGAATAATTCTAGTGCAAGTTCTAAATTTTAAAGTGTTATAAACATCATACTAACATCTAAGGTTGCTAAATTGTTGGGGAAATACAAGTATTCTCAGTGAAATTTGATCAAACTTAGACATGTTTTGACACGTTTTGACACGTTTTGACACGTTTTGACACAATTGGAGTTCTATGTTACTGGGAACTACTGTATTCAAAGGAATGTATGAAATTCCATTAGAAAATGTTGATATGATGCTAGATATACATGTCAGATTAAATTTACAAATATATGGTAGTTACCTTTGGTTTTTTAGGTCACTTCATACTGTTTTGACACGTTTTGACACGGTTACAGATCTCACTAAGTATTACTAGATAGAGACTGAAAATAGGCCCATACGCCTTTATCCTGGACCTCAAAAATTGCTGGTACAGCTTGCCCACATGTCTCCAGTCTTTTCTGTGGAGATTCCATACAGAGCCCTCTTTTGTGGGTGGCTATATGTGGGGAAGGATGAATTCTTTATCAACTGACCCATGATCTTTATCACGCCACATCCAGTGGCCATGACACTTGGCAATGTAAATTATGTGCAGTGTGTCTCCCTCCACTTCTGTAACTTTGACGGGATACCACATGCTGTCATATGTCACAACCACACAGTCTCCTTTCTGCACTTCCTCATCCTCGCAGGACTTTCTTTTCATAAGAGTGATCAAGGGTTCAACTTCCTCATCAACCTATGGGTTTTCTGACAAGGTGAGGATGGGGATGATTATGTTAACTGTAACCGTCATTGGCAATAGAACCCTGAGACATTGAACAGTGGTTGTTACCTTCATTTCCTTAAGCACTTGAAGGGTATCCCTTTTGGATGTTGCAATATTCTCAGCTACCTTAGGAATAACTTTCTCTAGAACCATGTCTACAATCTGTTGAACAATTGTTCCTGCATCCTCTGATTGCTGTACCTCCTCCACCTGGGAGTACCTATCTTCATCAAACTGGTCAATGGTTATGATATAGGATTCTTTTGGAGTCGGAGGTGTGGGTAGTATAGGAGTGAGCTATTGTAGGGCTTCAGTTATTATTATATGTATATGCGATCCGTTCGTATTTGTATTTGTATTAAAGTCATTATATTCTTCATTGCTTGACTTTGATTGTTCATTGATATGAGTTGGATTGTGATATATTAAAAGGGAGTTAGAACTAGCTCTTCATTATGATCTTTGTTGCTTAGTTAGTCATGATTGCAGTCCTTTGTATAACATATTTATAGTACTCTATAACGTAGTTGAATTCATCTAGCGGTAGAGACTCCTTATATGGGGGCTCGTACCCGCACAAAGAACACTTGTTGACAAGAGGTAATGTTTATTAGGTCCACTGAAAGATACACATGAAAAGTCTCATCGACCTCCTTATGCGTCATACTGACATTCTCATACTTATGTCATCATCAATCACTATTCATAAGAAGCACAGTTTGTCAAGAACTTATCCACTTCATGCCTACCATACCACTCCGTGTTCAACTGGAGCATCGCTCCCTTACTTTGTCTAAGTCCATGACAGCTATAGCCCTATATGTATTCCCAGTCTAAGTCGTATCCGTCCAAGAATATTATCAATTCCTGTCTATGTTCACCTGGCTAAGCCTACCCGTGATGTTTCATATTGTTGCTATACATAGGTACTATTCACTATTGCTCCCATCTGTTCTTCTCAATGGTTGACGTAGTCTGCTCCCTCTGCTCTAGGGTCCTGCCTTCATATAGCATCAGCCATAAGCTTACACAATATGTTTCGATCTTATTAACTAATACTAACAGTTTATTCATTGATATCACTAACTATGTTCCAGCATTTCAGAACCTATGGTCAAAAGTATCAGGCATTGTCCCCCTCTCAGGATTAGGCTTTATTTGGGGAAGCTTGGTCTTCCATAATGTCCTCTTATGACTTGAAGCTGATGAGACCTTTACAATGTCCTCAGATAGCCTTGACAGGTTGGCTATTGCACATCGTCCCCCCAATGTCTGTGTCTACCTATCTCACCTCTTCTGTCTTATCTATTAACTCAGTCAGTTATCAAGATGTCCACGCGGGGCGCCAATGGTTAAATACTTTACAATACCTTAGTATGTCTTACACCTGCCATCTGGCAGTTTATGAGAGCAATTGCTTTACTGGTTCACAATGTCCTCTTGTCTAGACTTGAGAGTGTTACAATATGCAGATATATGTGATTATATATATTAATAAATAAATTGCACCTTGACTTCAGTGCAGGAGGTGGAACTTGTTCTTTCTTGACAGCTTAAAAATGGAAATTGTAATGTTTTGACACGTTTTGACACGCATTTCACTGTTCTATTTTTATACATAATATACAAAAACATTATTAAATGCTGCCCTTGGGCATCCTTTCCTCACAAATTTTAAAAAATCCCTGAAATTTTGCTATGGTTACATTTAAGTGTGGACTTTTCACGTTTTGACACGTTTTGACACGTTTTGACATGCGCCATGGAAATGTGTGCCAGAATTAACTTGTTCCTTTACATAAATATGAAATCTTTGTTAAATAGGTTATATTAGTCTTAGAGGCTTTTAACTTTTAAAAATTTCAAGGGGTAAACACTATGATTACATTACAGTAATGGATTTTCATGTTTTGACACGTTTTGACACGTTTTGACACGTTGTTTTGACATGGTGACAACGGCACATTAGTGCCAATACAGGGTACTTAGAACAGGAATAATAATAAAATTGATATTATGCCATTTCAGACCAATAAAGTCCCACATTATACCAAAAAATCATTCACTAATATTAAAGCATGGCTAAATGCCACTAAAAAAACGTGTTTTGACATGGTGACGGCCGTACCTACGCAACACCGATTTTGATGAACTTGGGACCTTGTGATGAGTTTATTTAATCAGACTACTATAAACTATTTATATTTTCAAATATGCAACTACCATGGGTATATACTTATGCTATCATAGTTACCTATCTGTCAAAATATATTTCTCTAGATTACCTTATGTAAATGTTTTGACACGGTTACTATATAGCTACCCCAAAGTTCTCCATCACTCTGTATAAAAAAATATTATTCAAATAAATGTGGAAAACACTTAAAATAATACAGCAACATATAAAGGAAGTGAAACATGTCACTTGGTTACCAGGAAATAGGGTTATGGAAAATGCCAGTATGATTTATTCTAAAAATAAAACTATTTTGGGGGAAAATTGACAGAAAAATCATGTTTTTTGGTGCTGGTGTATTTATTTTTTATTCTACAATAGTAAAAGTGGTATGCGCAAGATAGAGCTTGCAAATCCGCATAATTTGGTACCATAAAAAGCATCATACAATGAAAATTGACACCGGTAGCCTTGAAATAGGCAAAAAAACGGACTTGGTTGCTTTTTTTGAGAGTTGACCATATGATTCTTATGAAGGCCTTTGTAAAAGCTCATTCGTGTCAGTGAATATTAACCAAGATATGGATGTTCACATAAAAGTGAGAAAATTACTTTAGAATTGAGATAATCTCATTTCATTTCCCCACTAAAATATTATTAGTGCTGATAGAAAGATAAAAATATGAGCTTTTAAATGATGTATAGAACATTAGGATCAGGGCATTATCACAGAATGTGTTGATGCTTTCCTGAATCATTGTCCCACTCTTGGGGTCAATCCTTAAGGCCAATTAAAGGGCATTGTTTTTAGCTTAGAACCTATGTTGTTTTATCAGATAGTATACATTAAGAATTTCTGCTTGACCTGACCATGCCCCCCTAAAACAGGCATGGGTTATGGGAAGCATAATATCAACTGTATCCAGTACTATGTTCATTAAACCTTAATGTTAACCTTTATATTCCTCCTTTATTGACACAAGAATTTGAAAGAAAAGAAAGAAAAATCACAAAGTTCTCAAAACATATTTTATATCTTTTGAAATTTCTGTCTCTAAAACCATCATCGGAAATATCTGGAACCATTCAAATAACACAAATCGTTTTCTGTTGTCAAGTAGATTCCTCTACAAAATAACAGGTGGTATTTGTCTGCTCAGTGTATGGTACCCCCCAGTGATCCGTCACATAATGGGTCTCGCTGTTGCGAGGGTTGGCATCCACAGCGAGACCCTTCCCTGTTCAAAAAGGTGAAAAAATGGAAACCCTAACAACAGAGACATCGCTGTTGTGATGGGTCCCATTGTTGAATTGTGGCTGTTCTGCTGAACCAATTCTAATTCTGTTAACGGTTTTGAAAAATAGACATTTAGATCAAAAATCCCTGAAATTGACAGCCTGGTCAAAAGATTAGATATGGGTAGAGACTGATGCTAAATTTTATGAAAAACAGCAAGAGTTTGACCAATCCCTCCTTACACTTAAGCTTTGCACTGTTGCGAGACCCAAATCAGACAAATCAAATTCAAAGTCTTGCTGTAGCGAGGGTTTGATTATGTGATGGTGCACAGCGATCACCAGTGGTCCGTCGCATAACAGGTCTCGCTGTTGTGAGGGTTGTCCACCACAGCGAGACCCGTCCCTGTTCAACAGCGAGTGGATCCAACTTTGGCGATAACAGCGATGTTTGTCCACCTGATTTTGATTGCTTTTTACTGAACAAGGATGTCCTTGTTATGTGTAATATAACAGTGAGACTTATCTCAACAGCGACATGTGTCACTGTTATCTGTGTTACAACAGCGAGACATATCACAACAGCGATATGTGTTGCTATTATCTGTGTCACAACAGCGACACATATCGCAATAGCGACATCCCTATTCACAAACTATCGCTGTTTCTATTTGTTTACCATGTTCCCATTGTTATCACCAGGAGTCGCCATAGTATTTTCGGAGCACCATCTTGCGGGACTCAAGTGAACTATCTCATAAACATAAAAACCGGAAGTGATAATTTTCCCGGAAGTCTTCCTGCGGCAGCTTTCCGAAACAGACACGGCGTCCACGAAGGCAAAGGAAAAACATGTCCGGGAAGGTAAATATGCAATGACACCATTAGGAATTCATATAATAAGTTAGTTTATCTACTTATTATTGAAGTACAGCCGATTAATATCTTGTTAGTTTGTTAGTTTTTGCGTCTAACCGTACATAAGGTGACGCCGTTTTGCCCTCCCCTATTATCGCTCATGCCACCGGCAACGTAAAAGGTAATTTTAAAACAATATACTCGATAGAAATATTACTTCCCGGAATCTTGTACATGTGATGTCAACATTTCTTGAAAGTTCGATGAGTTTTAGTTTGAACCACTTCATTATAACACTCCTCTTGGTCATATGTTGGTTTCCATGAAGTACTGTGGGTCATCAGTTTACTGAAGCCCCATACCCACTAGGCGATTTTGCGATTTTGCCTCCAGCAATCATTTTTTCCTATGATGGCCCGTCATTCTCAGGTATTGAAATTTATATGTTTCATCAGAATCGTCTGTAAAATCGTTGGGTTGTTAACTGGGCTATTTTATAGAACCTGTTCATTCCAAAAAATAGCTTAATGATGCTTCCTGACGGAAAAATCACCAAATAGGTATAGGGCTTCAATTAATTCTGCTTCCAATTTAATGTGGAAAACATTCCTTTTTTTTACGTATCTATTTAAATTGAAAAAGGAAAAATTTTAATTTTGAGTTACCAGGTACATGATAGCAATTCTATGTACAATTTCAAATCCAAATTTGTAAAAATCATTTTTACTTTAAATAGAAACGACATCGAACTGTGCTAGACTATGAGGAGGACGTCTCTGCAGAACGTGAGGCCGCAAGAAGAGATCAAGATCGACAACCAGCTCGAAAAGTCAGAGTAACCAGCACCTCCCACGCAGGTGTACCTCTTGGTGCAGTTCCCAAAGACAAAGTCCATAGAACCATGAAGACTGGTGTGTCAAGTAACTATCCATCCACGAGTGGATTACAAGGTTTATATGCAGGATCAGAAGGGCCTGTGGGTAAAGTTAAGAAAACAAAAAGACCACCTATAGTTGCCAAACCTAGGGCGCCTATCATACCCAAAGCACCTATGAGCACACCAACAGGGACGTCAGAGTCGGACAAAGAGCCTGCAGAAGGCCTAGATGACACCCTCAATGATCCTGACTATGTGGATATGCCTCAGGAGACAGACAGTGATGAAAACGAAGTAAGGGACACTGATTATATCATATCGGCCTCCCAAGAGTCCAATCGTAAATTGAAAAGGCAAAGACGACCCAGGTTGGTATATTACACTAAAAAAGTTGTCTCCTCAACATGAGTTCCATTATTGATGTAGTAAAAGGTGTGATCTATCTATTTACTTTAAAAAAAACCGGTACTAGACTAACACAAAATGTTAAGAACCAGCCAACATATAAATCAAAATAATTTATAATTAGAAGTGAAAAACATCGTACAAATCATCTTCAACTTTACATTTACATTAGAGGCTTTCAAGTATATATCACAATAATACATCAAGAATAACATTCTGTAAAAATGTTGGTAACCGTTACAGCAATGACGCAATTAAAAGAAAAGAAACTAAAATGAAATTAGACTCTATATTGCATCCGATTATGGTGTTCTATATTTGGGATGATGCTACAATTTTGGTGTTTTATACCTACCCTAGGACAAAAAACAGTTCAAGTGTTGGCAAACAACGTATCCGTGCACGATTTTGGACTGAGGATGAACTGTGCCGTTTATTCACCTCTGCCAATTACTACAAGAGGGAGCTCAAAGGTCCCTACAAATTTGTAGGTGATGCTACCTTCCTCCGCACAGTAGCCAGACAGCGTGTAACAGGTATAAGATTATTTAGATATTTAACAATAGCCAAAATACAAAAACAATGTGACGTCACTTTAAACTGTGTATTTAAGTTATCCAGTCTAATCGGCATTTTTTCATTATAACGTTTAATCTTTACCAAGTATACAAGTCACTTGAGTGTCAATATTTTGTACGTAAAATATGTAATACCTTTGTTTATTGAAAAAAAAAGTTCGTACTACACAGGTTATTGAGAATGGTACATTTCTGGTTTTACTTTAACATTTGGATACTTGAATATTGTAAATTTAACTGCAGGCCTCAAAGCGGGACCTTTAAAACCTCGAACACTTTTTTTTGGCCTCTGGGACCTTTAAAGCTTTATTTTCCTATCCACGACCTTTCATGACCTTTTTTGTCATTACGAGTGACCGATAACTGTAAGAATTGTTAGAAATTACAAGGAATCTTCGAAAACATCTCGAGTAAACATAGGAAACAAATGTCATGCATCTTTGAAAAATGATGCACTTCAATGGTAATATGGCTAATTCAAATGTATAATTACTGTCATGTTTGACCCCATAAATCCTGACCTTATAATCAGAGATATTCTTTTAAAAACAATAAATATTTTGAGAAATAGAGATTTTGAAATACTGATTTATTGTTGACCGCTTTTTGAAAAAAAAAAAAGGGTCATTTCTAGAGTCTAACTAAAATTGTATGTTCCTGCTCATAGCTACAAAGAGTGTTTCGAGAAAACATACTGACCAATCCCTGCTTACTGTCTTTGAAAGCATGTCATCGATTTCAATCCAAAAGTGAGAAATAATGTTGAATCATCTAAAAAGAGTAGTACCAAGCATAAAGGAACACTGAAACATGTGGTTTTTATCAAAATTCATAAGGAAATTAGTTACAACTATGCACTTTAACTGAATTTTTTTTCCATTATCCGACCTTTATTTCTTAAATTGTGGCCTTTTAAAGGTACATTTTTTGGAATGATCACCGCTTTGAGGCCTGTTACTGTAAAACATGTGTCTGGTGATTGAATGGACATATTAATATTTCAGACGACGTAAATGAAGAAAAACCACCGAAAGAACGACGCTCCCTTGCGGAAGTCAAGAACAAGTTAAGCCACTATCAAACTTTTGCAAAAAAGGCTGTGAGTACATTCATTATTAATCTATAAATATTTATTATTTTTGTTTGTCATTTAGAAATAGTGTTCGTACACGTCATGAAGGCATTCTATTCTTAACTAGTGCACAATGTAAATGTAAATTTTTTTTTTAGTACATATCATTCTTCTTGGCGTCTGTACAAATCAAAAAGTATGCTCATTTTCCTTTTAAGAGGATATCGATAAATTTTAAATGCATCTAACACTTCCTGTTCTGTAAAACTTAAATTAATTATTTTTATGCCTATTTATCTTCCCAGTAATAGCGTGTAATGTTTTGAGTATTCAAAGTAAAAAATCGATGGTATTTGGAGCAAAAATAATTTCATGAAAAACATGTAAGACTAGATCTCTTTGTTACGTTATGTAAGAAATTTTCTTTTTCTTTGTACGATGGAAATTGATGCCTGTATTTAAATTTTTGTTACATTCCGTACAACTACACTTCAAATTGTATAAAGCTAACTTGTTTTAAAGCTGTAATTTCTGAATTTCTTACTCCAGCTCGAAGAACTCGTAATGAGGTATGGCTATAGCGGTGCCGGGAAGGTCCCAGAGGAAGAACATCTCCGCGAGTCTGTTATGCTGGCACTTGAATACACGGGTATAGATGTCGTTGTGGGTGAGTATATATGTCCATTCTAGCATTTTTTTTTTTTTTTTTTTTTTTTACGAAAATGGCCGGCTGACGTGCGGATACGGTTGAACGACGGCTGCGGAAATAGGGAAAAATTTAGTGGGTCCCCGAGTGCATTTCCAAGAATACTTCAGCACGATAGACTGTGAATACACAGGGAGCAAGATGCCAGGAAAACCAGAGGACTCGCGAGTGAAAACTAGGAGTGAAGACGGGAAGTTACATCAGCCCAAGGAGGGAAAGTCCCCGAAACCGAAACCACCGGCGGCGGAGGACACGAGGTCGGCAGAGAATGACGGCGAGTCGACGGACGGGGAAGAAGGAACTGAAGGGGCTGCCACGTACAATGGTGATTTAAAGAAAGTTCTTGACAAACTGAACGACCTTGACAATAAGATCGATACAGCAACAGAGCAGTTAACGGGGAAGATTGACGAAAGTACGAATAAATGGGAAAGAACATCAAAGGAGTGCAGCAAGGTCAAGGACGTGACGGACGGGCTTAAAACTCAGATACGGGTTCACAGCTCTAGACTGGGGGAAGTGGAGGCGAAGATCGAGAAACTTGAGAGGGAAAGAAGAAGGAATATCCTGGTAATTGATGGCCTAGAGGAGTCCAACGGTGAAGATGTTGCAGAAGTAGTAAACAAGGTATTTGAGGCCTTGCAACTGGATTTTGATGCGAGGGTGTGCACGAACGTGTTCCGACGAGGGCGTAAACCAGGTCAGGACAAAGCCAACGAAGAGACGAGGCCAAGGCAGCTGGTTATAACCTTTCTGCGTCAAGGAGACAAATCTGAGATATTTCGTAACTTAAACAAACTGCGAGGTAAAGGAGAGTGGGCCAAAGTGTACTTCAATGATGACTGGACGGAAGCCCAAGCCAACGAGCAGAGAGACCTTCGCTGTCTAGCAGCTTTTGCCAAGTCAAAAGGGAAGGAGGCTTCAGTCAGGGCAGGAGCACTTTCCTACGAGGGAAGACGATTCAGGTATGATGACTTACACAGGCTGCCAGCCGAAATCTCGCTGATGCATGCTAAAACATTGTACATCCTCAACGACAAAGCAGTAGTCTTCCAGAGCCCGCATTCACCGCTCTCAAACCTATATCCCTGTAACATTGCATACCGAGACGAATGTTTCTTGTCGGCGGAGGGGGCGTTTCAGTACACCAGGGCATTAGTCTGTGGATATCACAAAGAAGCGCAGTTAATCAAACAAGAAAGGAACCCCTTCAGGGTAAAACAAATAGCGAAATCATTCAGGTCCACGCAGGAATGGGAGGATGCATGTGAAGAAGTAATGGAAGAAATCCTCAGAGTGAAGTTCACAGGAAATGAAGTCTGTAAGGCTTTTCTTGTAGCAACAGGAAACCGGTCGCTGTTGGAGGGCACAGGTGATCGTAAGTGGGGCTGTGGCATTCCCATTTCAAAAGCACATCTGATCACTCTGAAATACCCAGGCAAAAATCTACTTGGGAAACTGCTTATGAGCATCAGGGAAGAAATTCGACCAAAGTGAGGGTATTGGCGTAACAGCATATTGTGGTCATCTAAGGTATATAAGTAGTGAATGCCCACGAAGTCACCCCGGATGATCAACTTGCTGTGGAAGAAGCAATATGGGACTTTAACTCTAATGTCTTCAGGATCAACGAGGAGAGAAAACTAATCTGCCCCTCACTACATCACCAAATCCATCGTTTCTGCAAAGGAAAAAGGAGGGCCTTCTATCACCACTTACCAGATGGGATCCACCTGTCTGACTACATTAAAACAAAATGGGCAGAACAATTTATTAAAATAATGGCCCACAACTAATCAAAATTTATCATGACCTTGTGAATTCTGCAAGGAAATTTCTGAGGGTTCTACTGATTAAATGGCTTAAAACGGTTGGGCAAAACCGATTATTCCAAATTAATGAGTTGCCCTAGTTTTCCTGAGGGGAACGTGGGTTTTGTCCGGCGACAGCTCCCATACATCCTAGCAGGAATATCCTACCTTCGGCACCTATTTAGGGTGGCGCACGTAGAGGGTGAAACTCAATTTAGTGTTAAGAAACTTGTATCAGTTATTGAGATGTTGATAGGCTTGAGAACGTACCTGTCATCCAGCCAATGTAATCATGAACAATGCAGCGTTGTTGGACTTTAGAAGCAAGCAAACCGAAGACGATCCACGGTATCCTGTGTACCTAGTGTTAGTTCTATCTAGCTTTATTAGACTTTATTAGACTTTGCAAGTGCTTAAACTGAGAGAAATCTATCACAGCCCATGGACACATCTCAGGCTGATCTGAACTGAACTGAACGAACATACAGTATAAAGGCTAAACCATGCTGAAAATCTGAACAATCCCGACACTACATAATGGTTTTCTGGAAAACCCTAGCACCCGGAGACTGTCTTTTATTGGCGAATGACTTAATCCATCTTACAAACTTAAGTGTCTCAAGTGACTTTTTCTCTACGTGCTGATTTCGCTCTACTAAAGATTTGTCGTCAGGAAAACTATCACCTAATACCTTCTACACAAAAGGCTGTAATGGAAATTAGGGATTGGTACTAGGGTCTGATTCAGAATTGCTTGAAGATTGGACATCAGCATACTAGATTACTGTTGTTAACATGTTATAGTTGTAAGCGTCACCATGCATGCCCAGCAGTCACCATACAAGTCCTGCCTTCATAGTAAAGCATATTCAACTGTGATTGGTCAGAGAACATGCGCTAGTGAGTCGTTAACTAATACCTTCAGATCGGGCACAACATACCATCTAGCGGTGGGTGGCTGGTCATATGGGTTGAGTGCTGGGCACCATGGGCACTGAATTAAACAACTTTTGTCCCTTTACTGTTAAAGTTCTATCCCTGTACTTTTGATGCTGTATATTTCTTTTAGTAAGCCTCGAATTTGTGCAGTCAGTTCTCAACACAGACAGGTTTCAATTACAATACAATTCAATCACACGTAGACAGCTACACAAATTTTGGTGAGTAATAACGCTAAGGGAGGTACTAAGATCAAATCTCGCAAGAAACATGTACGCGGACAAGTCATGTACAAGTCTCCAAGGTCTGAGTACAGGTTCAGTGTGTCCCCGTACAAATCTCGTAAGAAACATGTAAGCGGACAGGTCATGTACAAGCCTTCAAGGTCAGAGTACAAGTAATCAGTAAGTCCCCGTACAAACTAAACTACAATACACTAACCATTAGTTAATCATAACACGTGCGAGGACGGGTTGCAGACCAAACTGTTCTACCCCCATTCCAAATAAAATTGAGTCTTCACCAAATAAACATGTAAACACTAGCCTAGTGATTTTAAACAGAATGTCAATCTCACCTGAGTGTTTGAAATATAACTGTGATCTACCACCGATCAAGTAGGGATATGATATGTATTCTTATCATGCTAGTTGAAAATTCCTGTAAACCTTGAGAGCTCGGGTAATTATTATTATTGCACTTATCAGCCGCTCAACAAAATCCGCATCGTTAATCCAGTAATTAAAAACAATGGCTTGCAAGGGGGATGGTCCTGCTGACCTATATCCCTCAACTCGACAAGTTATTGTTATAGAGCACAGTAAGGCTAGTTTGGATATGATAGTTGTACTTAACTTTCTACACGCGTTTTTCAGTTGGATAATTACTCTAGGTTGTCTTATTCTATTGATTTTATGTATAAGACGAAGCTTGGCGAACAGTAGTTCAAAGGTGTCGAAAATTAAGCTGTATATGTACAGGGTCCCCGAAGCAGACCAATGACGGAGGCCTACATAAATTGCCCATCTAGTAGGGGTCTACGGCTGGCCCATCTAAATGTGTGCAGCATGCTGGATGGACACAAATTTGATCTGTTAAAATATCAAATAGAAAGTTCAGGAATGGGAGTGTTCACTGTATCTGAAACATGGCTGACGGAATCAATTCCGGATGCAGTGTTAGATTTACCTACGTACTCAATAATCAGGCAGGATAGGGGGTGGCATGACGGCTTGGGTACACAAGGTATGAAAAAGAAAGGAGGGGGTCTCGCATGTTTTGTTAGCAAGAACATAAAATACTCAGAAACAAAGTACAAAACTCTTAACGTCTCGTGCAGGGATATAGAGATGCAATGGGTGGCACTGGAATTGCAAAATGTAAGACCGATAGTGATAGTGAATATTTATCGACCGCCCCAGGGGGATTATAAAAAGTGTTGTGAGTTGATAAGCGAAGCATTCAACCGAGCTAATCTAAAGGACAACGCAGAGGCCTTCATAATGGGGGATTTTAATATCAACTGTTTAGATAAGGGGTCACCATCAACTAAAGAACTGGAATTCACTATGAAAACACTGGGCCTCAAGCAACTGATTAAGTCACCAACTAGAACTTCAAATAGGAATGGGATTAAATGCTCGACTCTTATCGACTTAAGTTTTACAAACTCAGATTTTGTATCAGATAGTGGGACAATGGACCTGAATCTGAGTGATCATCTTGCAGTCAGGGTAACTAGGAAGAAGATCTGGCTAAAAGATGAGAGAATGGAATTCAAAGGGAGATCCTACAGGAATTACGATAAAGAAGAGTTTCAGAATAGGATTATAGATCACGAGTGGGACAGATTTTTTAACTCGACTGACCCAGATTTTCTATGGTCATACATGAGAGGCGTAATACTAACTCACATTGACGAAATGTGCCCTATTAAGACTTTTAAGGTGTCAAAGAAGAGAGAAGCTTGGGTAACCAACGAAGCGATTGAGGCCATAAAGGATAAGGATAGGTTAATGAGGAAAGCTAAACGTACGAAGAATGTTGACGATTGGCTAGCCGCTAAAGAGGCCAGAAACAGGGTAGGCAGGGACCTAGAGAATTTGAGAGCTGACTTTCTCAAAGAGCAGCAAGAAGCGCATAAAAATGACCCCAAGAAATTTTGGCAAATAATATCGGAAATAATGCCAGGGAAAAGGAAAGGTAAAGGGGATATTTGGTTAAAGGACTCTAGAGAAGATAAAGAGATTAGCAGGGAAGATGCGGCAGACTATATCAACTCCTTCTTTACCTCTATAGGCCCTGACCTAGCCAAAAATTTTAGTAACAACTGGGTCTACTTCGGGAAAAGGGTGGAGGACGACATCAGGGATATCGAGACTAATGCTGAGGAGATCCGAGAACTATGTAAAGATATTAGTGTAATGAAATCCTCTGGCTTAGAGAATATCTCATCAAAAATTTGCAAAGATGCCTTCATGGTAATAGTTGATCAATTAACTCACATGTTTAACTGCTCACTTGCTCAGCAAATTTTTCCTGAGGACTGGAAGGTGGCAAAGGTAGTTCCCTTATTCAAAGGAGGTGACAGAAGCCAAGTAGGGAACTATAGACCAGTATCTCTTCTTCCCCTTCCGGGAAAGCTGCTGGAGAAGGTGGTACATAAGAGGGTATCCCAGTTTCTAGAGGAGCAAAAATTTTTGTCACTGCATCAAGGGGGATTCAGAAAAGGGTTTTCAACGATCTCAACAATAGCAGATCTAACTGACGATTTGTTCACGCAGATTAACTCGGGGAGAACCACTCTGGCTGCTTTTGTTGATCTAAAAAAGGCATTTGATACGGTGAACTTTCCCATACTGATTCGAAAATTGAGATGGTGTGTTAATTACCTTACTAGCAGAAAACAGAAGACAATGGCTAATGGCTTTATATCAAATACTTTGCCTATTACTTGTGGAGTTCCGCAGGGTTCGGTCCTAGGGCCCCTGTTCTTTCTCATATATGTCAATGACCTAGCAGAGGCAATGGGAGATTGTAATGTAAAACTGTATGCCGACGACACTGTATTGTACCAATCAGGAAACAACTGTCTTGAAACTAAAGCAAAATTGCAATCTAGTCTGGATACTTTTTCTAGATGGTGTTCAGCCAATATGTTAACTGTTAATACGAGGAAGACTAAGGTAATGGCTTTCGGGAGCAGATCAAAAGTGAAAAAGGCCAAAGGTGTTAAAGTACTTATGTTTAATGAGCAGCTACAGCAAGTCCCAACTTTTAAATACCTGGGTTTTATCTTAGACTCGACTCTCAATTATAGGCACCATGTATCGTCGGTTATTAGAACTGTGCATCTCAAGATAAATATGCTGGCAAAAATGAAAAGGTATCTTAATGACAGAGTGGCCCTAAATATTTATAAATCTATGCTCCTGCCATATCTTGACTATGCAGATGTTATATTTGACAGAGCAAATGTAGTAGATCTGAATAAGTTACAGCGCCTACAAAATAGATGCTTGAAAATATGCTTAAATATGGACAGGCTCCAGAGCACAGATAGGGTGCATAGACAGGCCTCGGTTCCTTTCTTAGCTGATAGAAGAAAGGCACATGTACTAAATTTCATGTTTTTGAGGAAGTCAAGAGGTCATCTTCTCAATAATAGGGCAATAAGAACTAGAGCACATGATGCGCCCCTATTTGATATTACTGTGCCACGCTGTGAAGCCTTTAAAAGGAGTGTGGGTTACCATGGGGCCCTTGCATGGAACAACCTCCCCCCGGCCACAAGAAACACAGACTCATACCTGCTATTCAAGAGTCAGAGGAAAATAGACATGCTACGCCCATTGGCAGCACTTCCTGAAAATTAGTAATGTGAGCTTGATTAAAGTAAGGACATTTCACCATGGTGTATTTCCCCAGGGTGAATAACTATAAGCAATTGTGACTAAGAACAGTTTTCCACCCTGGCAGTCGTTATCCGGGTTACCACTATTAAGTCAACTATACCCCATTTTGCAAGTATAGGAGTAGGTCACCATACTAACAAATCGGGTCATCGTACAAGCATGTTAATGCCACTCGGTCTTTGTACTTGCTGTCTGATTGTACTACTGGTCACTGTACTTGAGGTCAGAATGTCATCACGCAAAACTGAGAGTCACTGTGCATGTAAAATTTGGTCACCATACTAGCTGAGGAGCGACATCCTACAGGGGTGGATAATATTGAACTATCAGTATACTTATTGTCATGCTACTACTAATCATGAACTACTGAAGATAAATAAGTGTCATAATATTTATTTACTTAATCTGTTATCTTCATAATTACTTGCTTACTTACGTTTTTACTTACTTACTTACTTGCGGGCTTATCGCACTTCATTAAACTATAGATGTATACATGTATGTATAATACTACCAATCACTCAATTGATTCCGCACCTATTAGAATTGTTTCTGGGTTTCCAACCTATATATATATATGATGTCTAAATTGTATTGTATCGAACTAGTATCATAAATGTAAATATGTTACTTGTTGTTTGTTGTACGCTCCGAAAGGGGCAATAATCTCTGTTGTTGTTATTAGCATACTCAGATACCCAGCCGATCTTGATGTAACACTAAAGCTGGATGAACAATGAAAACTGGCGTGCGCCAATGTTTATCCAGGATAAATAAAAGATTTTTAAAAAAAGTATAACGGATAAAACTATTTATATCTTATTTTTGAAAATAATTTTTCTTACATAACCATTTTGTACAATAATTTTTAAAGACTCGAATGATTTTTTCTGTCCTAAAAATTATGCCTCTCTGGTTGTTAAGATTCTGTTTCTCAGAATGATCAACATTTAAAGAAATAAATTACATATCACTATCTCTAGTCGTCTGTCTCCATGCAATTTAAGTTTAAAATATTACCTTTCTCCTGGTGATAACATCCAATACCCTTTTCATGTTTAAACTTGAAATGACGACTGTGGAGGGTATCTTTGGGTTTTTAATTACATGAAGTAACTTCAATTTTCCTGTTCATTTTGTCATCCGTGTACATCCAAATGAAATGAATCAATACCATTGAACTAACGTTTCTTGCAATTACTGCTTATATAATTACAGGTATACCAGGTTTGAAACCTGCATCTCTTGCCAAGAAGCCGCCAAGTGCGATGAGGGAACCAAACCCACGAGAGGCCATTCTTCGAGAGAAACTACTGGAGCGTGGTGGTGCATCACGGGCTACTACCTCTGCTACCCTTTTTCCCGGATCTTCACGCGACGAGTCATTACTGGAGCAAGCACAGTCATCTGATGAGGAGGATGTAAATTATGATGCTTACGGGCGTCAGTTGCAGAAGAGTGATACAACCGTTCCTCCCAGGAAGACAGCCATTCCTCAGAAAAAGACTTATGACCCGGTTGACCTGTGGCAGCGTGTGACCACCTCTACCCAAAAGCAACCTAATAAGCAGCCCACACAACGTCAGAAACACCCTAGAAAGCAGGTTTTTACAATAAATAACGAAGAAGAGGAGTTCAACCTTCGTACTCCGCAACATTCAGAGGGGTATCAATATTCCTTTCGAAGCATGGGAATTGAATCAACTCCTCAGTTGAAAAACAGACTACAGGCTGAAATTCAAAACTACACCCTGGAGTCCTCTCAACCCCCGGATACACTTCCAGACCTGCCGGACACACGAGTTTCCAAGGGTAAAAGTGTCCAAAAGAATAGTAAGTCAAACAACAGTGGAGAGACTTTTGAACGGTCTGAAATCTTGCCGCCCCGTCAGAGTAAATATTTCCCACCAAGTGCTAGAAAAGACCAAGAGGCTGCTCAGAAGATATTGGCTCAACGTGAGAAGGGTATTACAAAAAGTACACTTCATTCAGAAGTCAGCCAACCTACCACCGAAGCTTACAAAGTGAGCACTGTGCGGGACAGAAAAGACCAAAATGTATTTACTGAATTGAGACAGAAATTGGACTATGGTGGTAAGGGAATCTCCTACACATACCATTGCCAGAAACCCCTTCGATGACGAGAACACTGACTCAGACGCAGAGGACGTCACACCAGAAAATACAGCGTATATCGATGATTTAGAAAGTGAAACAATACAAACACCGACATTCAGAACTCTTGAAGACACACCCGTTCCCACAAGATTTCTTCCAGAACGCACTAGCTCAACTGTCAAAGTTCCCAGAAGTGGAGATGGAGAACAGGTGTATTCACGTCGCGAGCATGGGAGCAATGAAGAAGTGTCTAGCAGTGAAGAAAAGTTAAAAGACAACCTTCTCAAGCTCAAAGTCCAAGAGAATGGATCCAAGAAACTTGCACCTCTAACAACCCAACAAGAGGTTCATCATGGCCATAATGACAACTTTCAAGAGGGCGACATCGAGCACCATGGGGTTTCAGATAATGATTCCCTACATGGACAGGCATCTTTAAATTCTGATGAAGCACAAGAGAATGAGCTCGTACCTGAATCGGTCGGAAAAATCACAGAACATATGGCCGTGGAGGAATCTGAGGTTCACGTTACCAATGCCAAGTATCTTACTCAGATACGGGCTGAACTGCAAGAGGTCAGGAAGCTGCATGGAAACATGACGGAGGCATTACACACTAACCATGCAGCATTAATGACTGTGCTCAACAAGATGGCCAACGTACAAGCAAACTCCTGTGCAGTGCTAAAGATGGCTCTGCATGAATTTGCTGAGTACAAACACCATAACATCTCGACACAGACCATCCTCGCCAAGAATAATGTCCCGTATCCTATGGTAAATGAGGAGAGCGATGAGATTCTCATAGACATTGGGAATTTCATAATAAGTGAATATGTTGTGACAGCTTCACAGATGGAGCGTTCAGTTGGAGAGGCCGCTGGTACAACAGACACCGCAGGCACAATAGGTAGATCATCAGCCAACCCGGAATCAGCACAGCATGCCGAGGACCATGAGATGTCGAACCAGGTTAAAGACCAGAACCGCTCTTCATCCCAGCATGTTAGTACAGGACATGATGACGTGGAGTATATCATTCATGGCCAAGTGCACCGACCCACACTTCAGGACGACCATGAACAAGGGGTTTCTGCTGGAAAAGACCAAAAAGTCTCCTCTACCCAGCGGGCTACTTCAAAGCTTGCCACACATGAGTCTAACACTCCTACCCAAGTACACCCAACCACACTTCCGTACGACCATGAAGAGGGGACTTCTGCTGCAAAAGACAAAAAAGTCTCCTCTACCCAGCGGGCTACTTCACGGCATCCCACACATGAGTCTAACACTCCTACCCCGGTTGAAGAACCCACAATTCTGTACTACTGTGAACAGGGGAGTTCTGCCGGAAAAGACAAACAAGTCCCCTCTAACCAGCGGGCTACTTCACAGCGTGCCACACATGAGTCTAACACTCCTGCCCAAGTACACCCAACCACACTTCCGTACGACCATGAAGAGGGGACTTCTGCTGCAAAAGACAAAAAAGTCTCCTCTACCCAGCGGGCTACTTCACGGCATCCCACATATGACTCTAACACTCCTACCCAGGTTGAACAACCAACAATTCTGTACTACCATGAACAGGGGGGTTCTGCTGCAAAAGACAAACAAGTCCCCTCTACCCAGCGGGCTACTTCACAGCGTCCCATAGAGGATTATAACACTGATACCCAGGTTCAAGAAACCAAAATTCTGTACGACCAGGGACAAGAGGGGTCTGTTGGTAAAGAATACAAAGTATGCTCTTCCCAGCCTGGTTCTTCGTACACCCTCCACACGTACAGCCAGTCTCCCGAGGAGTATGTGATTTCCAGCTATGTTCAACACCTGACTCCTCAGCCTCAGGTTGGACAGGCAATGTTGAGCGGTCACTGGCCTGATAAAAGTCGCTTTTCTGTCCAGCCTGTTACCTGTGAAGGCATACAGACAACCAGACAGTCAGAGCCAAAAGACAATGTTGTTCATCACCATGAACATGCGACTTCCAGCGAAACACAGACTTCTAAAATTACACGTGTACATAATGTGAAAGTCCCCTCTCAGAGAAATGTTATTGTTACTGCTCAAATTCTGGTGCCCCCGATTGAAAGCAAGATAACCAGAAATCCTCGTGTCACCTCCCCACCACCTGGTGCTGATGTAGTAGTATTGAGTTCCCCCACTGAATCTCGTGATGAAGGTACACGTCAGGGGAAAAAAAAAAAAAGAAGGATGTAGTAGTTTTGAGTTCCCCAAGTGAATCTTGTGATGAATCTACAGAGAGGGGGAGAAAGAAAAAAAAAGGGATGAACCTAAGGTGGATATAGAGTCTCGTTGTGTTAGCACATGTACCAAGAAGGAAGTGGGAGTTAAAACACGGGGAAAGAAGGCGAAACCGAAGTAAAAAAAATGTTATGAAAGGTATATGAAAACAACAATTACATTTGTAAAAAAGGACAGATACCTTTGAATTCAACGACATGTTTTAACATGTTGCATAGTGTTCAGGTTACAAGTATAGGAAGAATTTGATATACTCCCGTTTAAAATTTCATGTCATTTTGGCTGTTAAGTTATCCAAGAAAAAGAAAAAAAGTCAATTGAACCGACACCCAAAAAAATTGAATTGACAAAATGCTTAAACGTCCTACAACAGTGTATTTCTTGTTGCAAGAGTGGACATTACTGTTACCAACTTCATGATAGGATTTCATTATTCTATATGTTTACATACTTCGGAACAACTTTGATTGTTTGCATTCGATAGAATGATACAAAGACATTTATTGGTACTTGCATAATGTATACTTTATTGTCAGCAGATGACCACTAACAACTGCTGTAATTCAAACATTTGCGAAATACAGGTTTGACTAAATATAGTGAGAATTGCTCATGACAGACAATGCTTACTTCAAAGTTACGTTTCTTTCTTTTTTTTAAATATTGAATGCCAGCATGCATGGTATAAATGTAACGGTATAATGTTGTTGAAGTTTTCTTTTGTCATTGTAATAAGTTATTGTACAAGGAATATTTGTTGTAGAATAACTGATTATAAATATTTCACTTCTTAACCAGTAAGAAATAGAAATGCCTTACAATTTTCACTACTTCATGGTTTTAAGGAAATCGTCAAGGGGGAATTGAAAAATAATTTGTTACTCGAAGTGTTCAGTGATGTAGTTTATGCGGGCCAGGTTCTGACCTCCTCGTCCACCACGTTGCCGGTCAGACACAACCTCAGTGTCGGGTTGGCCACGATCTGGTCCATACACAGGGCGGTTGTCTGGGTCCCTGTCGATGACCAGCGGAGTATTTTCCCTCTTGGCAACATTGTGGAGACAACAGCAGGCCACTATTATCTTACCACAGACGTCGGGGGTGTGGAGCATGTAACCTCCCGAGTCACCAACCACTCTGTAGTCAATTATAAAAGTTGTATTTTATTAGTGCATGTTTCAAGATCGATACCATCAAAAAGGGTATATCAGGTGTCCACATAATGACTACATTATTGTAAAGAAGGATAGAACTTGCTAATTAACAGTATGATTAACTGTTTAAGTATGTTTTTTATTCTGAACAAATGATGAAAGTTCTACTCGAAAGACACGGTTTAACTAGTACATTTTAACCTCTTCTTATTGTTGTATTTCGACTTGAACTAAATTTTAACAGATTTTTTCAGTCCATCTTTTGGTTTTTAATCATTTATTTTAGTTCAAGTTGAGCGTAAATGGGTCCAATAAGTTTGAAATCTTTATGGTAATAATTTGGGGGTTACCTGAATCGTTGCTTCAGAGACCCAAAGGTGTTTTCAACAACCACCCTTTTTGACCTGTGCCAGGCGTTGTAGTCAAGGTCCGCTTGTCTTGTTGGATTCATGACTGGCACGAATAGGAAGTCCCGCTGAGGATAGCTAAAAAAAATAATAGAGTAATTCATGTTATATATTTGACATCGTTACTAGTGACTTCGGATTTACATGTTAATCACATTTCAACCCAAGTGCGACAACATAATAACGCTGTCTTGTAATTGTAAAAGAATTTTACGATTCAGGAATTCTGTTTATGTTCTTAGTTAGGGTGCGAGCACAGGATACTAAGATATTATGTTTGACTTTGAAAATAAAAGGATATTTCAACTTTTGTCGAAAATCCTAATTTTGTTTCACTTATTTCAAGATCACACTTCTTAGAGATGTCAATAAGTAAATGCAGAAAATAACCCTATGTCACCCATAAGGAAATGCTCCCCAAAGAATCCTTGCTCACCCAGTCGACTGATTTCGGTGGTGCTCAATATGCCGGCATCATTGCAGGATCCTGGCCAACATGGATCGACATGCAAGATGCGTTGGTACGCGTCGGCAACAACCTGTTCAATATCAAAAAATATTCAAAATTATTATCCTATCTTATGGGCTTAGAAAATAAATTGCATTTTACAACCAACAGCTGCGCTGAAATAACAGTTTATACTATTGATTTTTGTAAAAGAGGAACAATATCTTATTTACAAGTATTTCATTAATTGATAAAATTTGAAAAATTTATATCTTCAAATTACAAACAAAGGATTACTGAAATTGGAAATATTGAAGGCTCCCTTACCATCACATTTATACTGTGATACTGTTTACGGTTCACGTACTGGTACTCCACATTGGCCGACAGACGTCATATGGAAACATGGGTACCGTCGATTACCCCAAAGATTTGTGGAAGCCCAAAACGCTGAAGAAATTCTTCTTCCTTCTCTTCGCGGGCATCTCGGCTGAACGGGAAGGAGATGTACTCTTGCTGGTGGCAGTAAAAGTACTCCGCCACCTCCAACACCGCACGTGACACTGTGGTTTTCTGTACTCCCTGGAAGTCACCGACGTTTGTGTAATCGGATCCGGTTGCAAAGTACCTCAGGGCCAGGCAGAACTGAAATAGAATAAGGAAAAATTAGTTCTAAGCAAGCGGAACACTAATGTTATAAACGATGACTTAATATATCGAGTTCATGTCCTGTTAAATAAATAAAGTAATAATATTTTTTCTTAATACATTATTAGATACTTTCCTAAGTGTTCTAGAAGCAGTAAAAATGATTTAATTCTGTGGTTTCTGAATTCTTTAAATAAATCTTCTAAAAGGGTTCTACCAATGTCAACAAGCATTTATTTTTCAATAAGGACACTAACAATTAGGCATACTAAGTGATATCTAATGGATATTTGGATTGAATATGTAATAAATACACTAAGACCATTGGAGTTGAACAATGGTTAAGCTACGTCAGCAATGATTTGTGTCAATATGTTATAACAGTGGTCGTTAACGCAACATGTCTAGGTTTATTCCTTTTACCTTTTATTCATTTTTTGTAATAACAAAAATAAAATACAGAATTATAATAAATTAAGAGATTACTCTGTAATTATACAAGATTTTTCTTTATTTATTTGACAAAAATGGACAATAATTTATTTTGTGTTTATGATTGAGGATGACTTTTAGTAATACTGACATAAGAAGGTTGTGTCAACAAAGAGTACTTACGCGTTCAGGTACAGAGATACCGCCGCCCTGGCTCGAGCCTGAGGTAGAACAAAAGCCCGCATTGTAGAAAGCTTTTGCCAGGCGTTTAACGATTGGCTTACGAAGCCGATAGCGGGAGAGGAACTTGGCCTTACTAAACCTTGTGAATGGGTTGATTCGAGGGTAAACCTCCTTCTTCTGGCGTGGTTTCTTCGGAGCCATGTTACCATTGACTGTATATGACTGTGTCTCACGTGATATTGACAACAAATAACTATTTCCCGCCATGTTTCAAAACCGTCAATTTCATTACAAAAATCAAGAGTGACAAAGATAACTTAACAACGATATCGCAACAAGGATGTCCTTGTTTCACACCATTTATTATGCGACGGGGTTGGTCGCTGTTGCGAGGATTGGCACATTGAAAACCTTAAGGATATCGCTGTTGCGAGAGTTAAATCTAAACCCTCGCTGTGGTCTCGCTGTTGCGAGTGTTTGGTTATGCGACGGAGCACTGTTGTCAGGCGCAGCCCTTCGTAGATATGTTCCGTTTCCAAAGTTAACAGCATTTACATATTATCTACTAATGCAATTAACATTTTTCCATACATTAATTTACTGTATTCATACTGTTTGTGAAGATTCCCAGTTTGTGAGTAAAGGTCTGTATACTTTGTCTTTTAAGCCTCTAGGTTTCTGAGTTGACAGTGGACATACCGAAGTGAAGTGACCCCCACCGAATTTCCCTCTCAAGCAAGAATGTGACATTATTATAACGTTGCAGCAATGTTCTGTCTAGTACTGGTTTGGTTTTTGTTACATTTTTTTGATGGTGCCTAAAATTGTCTTCCGAACCTAACATTGTGATGTTACAATGTGATGTTATCATGACATTCTTGTTACATTCTTTCACATAAAAAATGATATTATGATAACATTCTGTTTGAGTAAGGTCTCAACATCATTATTTAATGGTAATTTAATTGGTAATTTTAAAAGTAACAGACAACCGAATATTTTACAGAAGGAAACTGTAAGGAGGATATAGTATAGAAACATAGAGAAAGTGAACTGAAACATCATACTTTTTACTGGAATTTTTTATAGTGTATAAAGCCAAAATAAAATAAGACCCAGACAAAGGCTTACTTATACATGCCATTAGTTTAAGTACTTATTTACATACTTTCAATTAGTTAGAATACTTCCTGGTCGATAATGTCAGCATACTAATGTATTTGGTATTGTGATGAATTGCCTATTTCATCCTTATGGTACGAAAAATATGAAGCCAGAAATTGGGTATAATTATTGTGCAGAATCAACTTGTATTGTGAAATAATCGAATAATGTGGTAATTGTCTGCTTATAATGAAAATTTGTAATGGAATGAAATCGAAACGAAAAGTGGACCGAAATTGTAATTGAAGCACAAAAGCATGAAAAATGGTATTGCCGGAAATGACGTTATGTAGGTCACGTGTTTGAATTGACCAATGGGAGATGACTTGTAACTATGAAAAGGCGCATGGTCCTCTGAAATTAACAGTTCTTTTATGATACTCCTTGAGTTCACACACCTTCTTCTTGGGATGGACTGCCTCTCCACTTAGCCTGAGCGTAGGATCTCAATGAGTAGAAATTCGCAGATGAACAAGGGCCTAGCCCTAGCCAAGGATCTCAAATTTAGCAGAAGTAAAGGCGTTTAGCACAACGGCCTGAAATGGCCCAAAAGCTCAAGATTGCCCAAAAACCTACCCTTGCCCGAAAGACTGGAATGGTACAAAAGCCCGAAATAGTAGACAGTTTGCCCGGAACTAAGGGAACGAAGGTGCAACCCGTTCGGCACTGTGCTACCAACCTTTAACTGCAAATGAATTCCCGGCACCAGGACCGACCAAAAGTGGACCGAAACGTCTGAGACTGACCCAAGCTTGAGAACCCAGACCTGGTCCCCCAACAAAAACCCAACCTCCTCGAACCCTGGTGACGTTGCCCCCCCCCCCCCACCCCCTGGTATCTTTCATCTGGCCAAACGGATGTCAGCACAAATCTCCCGCCTGAAACTCTGATCGGCACGAGACCGAAAAACCCAAAAATTCCCTTTGTCGAGGAGAACGGAAACCCCGACTCCCTGAAGAATATCACAGTATGCCCGAGTGTAGCATCCATTGTTATGTTGTGTTACCTAGAAATGGCATTGCCAGGTTAACAAGGTCAAGGTCGTACATCGTTTAGTGAGTGTCAGGGGTTGTTTTCATTATAACTTCCATATTTGCCAACAGATTTATTTCTTTTTTAATAATGATATATAGGATTTACCAGTACATCTTTTTCATAATAGATTCACAAAGATACACAATGAATGCACCATTTTGCACATTTTACAGTAGCCTGAAGCAGAGCAAAAAGCTCAGTCAGTATTTTTCATACCACATGAAGCTGAGTACCAGTAGACTTGAAATAAATATGTTGAAGTATAAATATCTTTTAATTTACACTAAAATGCTGAACAATCAGCAAGAAAGTTGTTTGTTCATAAGGATCTAAGATAGAAGACATAGTTCTTAGAACTTAAATTGTGTATTCAAGTATTAAGTATTAAAGTAAATAGAAAAAGGATTACTGTACACACAGGCTGCAGCGGTACAAAAAACATGTTTAGTATTATCTTATCCTAGCACAATTTTAGACATATAACAAAAGGAAAGCTAGGAGAGGATGATGGTATGACACAAAACACTTTCTGGTAGTAAACAATTTTAATGCACTCACCCCATGGACTTGTGCAGGCACATTGTTTATTATCACTAGCTCATATTCTGCATCATACCACATCATCACTTTTCATATATCCATATGAAAACTTCTCCTTTCCAAAATTAAGGATCTAAATAAACTGTACATACATAGAACCTTAAGAAAATATTTTTACATTAATTTCAGTTTTGAATTTTATGCTATTTAAGCGGAAATAACAGAAAATCACTGGAAAATGAAGGAGACAATTTTTTTTCATTTTGTATTACTGAAAATTGAACCAAATTTTACTCTTACCACTCTAATGCTTATGTAGTGTAATGTGATGCAAAATGAATACCAAACACTTTTTTTTGTAAAATTAACACCTTTTTATTTCTATTCAAGTTCTTAGTTGTTTTCATAGTATTCATAAAAGTAATTCAGAACCAAGCTTTTAAATGTCAAAAAGTAAATGACGGAAAAGATACAATCTGTACATGTAATATGAAAAAGAATATTAATATAAGAATCAACTTAATGAGTTTTAAATCTGTCCAGCTATGAGTATATCTACTGTTATAAACTAATGTAATATTAGGAGAGAGGGTGCTCGTGCTGCCACCTGTTGGTTGGTTTGTTTTTATATTGTTTGTCCATAACCTAGGCAGACACCTTCCTTCAACCTCTCTTCAATGGTCAATGAAAGCTTTGTTCTGAACATACATCTGTGTATGTTCTGAACATACATCTGTGGTTCTGAACATACATCTGTGGTTCTGAACATACATCTGTGGTTCTGAACATACATCTGTGGTTCTGAACATACATCTGTGGTTCTGAACATACATCTGTGGTTCTGAACATACATCTGTGGTTCTGAACATACATCTGTGGTTCTGAACATACATCTGTGGTTCTGAACATACATCTGTGGTTCTGAACATACATCTGTGGTTCTGAACATACATCTGTGGTTCTAAACATACAAAGCTTGGTTCTGAACATACATCTGTGTATGTTCAGAAACCTTTATTCCTCCTCAAGTTCCCCTTTCGCAAGCGGACACCATGAGTACATTATAAGGCCTGATGAGGTATTGCACCGAAACCGTTGTAAAGATATCCTATCTTTCCATGTGTTTTCTTATGTTGTATAAGTTGTGTTGCTATATGTATTATAATTCACTAATGACTTATTTTAGAACTAGAGTGGTTTCATTGAATGTGCAGTCATGGAGATGAACATGTGTGGGAGGAAGTATAGCATGAACTGCAGGGGGCTAATGTAAGCAGCTTAGGGTTACACCTATAAATAGATGTAATTACATACCCCTGTGGCCACAGCTGGTCCTGCAGGCCCTCTTCCCTCATACATCTTTAATTAGCTTGTAATTCACACCCCTCTGTTATGTAATCCCACCCTTTTAGACCCATGTGTGAATAAAGTCAGTCTTGACCAAGCCAGCAAGAGGACAGACCTGTTTCAGACTTACTCATTTACCCCTCCATACTATGGGCCCAGTATGGGCACCCTGTACAACTTGTAGTTTTATACCGTGTTACAGTCCCCAAGTGCCACCAGCCAACCACTTGGCCTGTCCCCATTGTTTTAGGCCTGAAAAGGCTTTACTCACTGCCAGTGCTCCCCCCAGCGTCTTTACACCACCTCCCCTTACCTCACCACCATGCCACCATGGAGGTCTAGGTATGGAAATGAGGGGTCAACCTTGGGGCCTTTTGCACACCACACGGGGCTGCATAAATTAGTCAGCTAGGTCACATGTCACTGTGGGCCTACCGGCTCACTGTCACAGTAGCCTTGGTACCACTAAGACCCACAACCATACAACCAGATACTTTATGTTATGTATCTTGTAAAAACTGAACTTTAAAACCTTGGTTCTGTATGTCCTGAGTTTGGTTCTGAATGAACTAAATTTAGTAATTTAGTTCTGTACATACAAAGCAATGTGTATATACTATCACCATATTCCTAAATTATGAAGTTTCCAATAAATAAATAGGTAAATGATAAAAACTCACTTTGTTGATTCTGGAATGCTGTAATTCCACTTTATTGAAGTATCTAGTTAAGGATAGACGAGATCTTGAACGTACATCCCCTGGTTCTGAATGTACTAATCTTGTCTCTGAATGGACAGTTATATTTTTTAAAGCTAAATGTGCTATATGCATGGCAAACAATGTATAAATTCTTAGTTTGTTTCATGTTATTTTGATGGCTCCCAATAACATTCTGCAACGTACTGCTGTGACATTGTGCTGTGACATTATTATAATGTTCCAGTTACATTCTTCAATCTAAACATAATCTAACCTCACCAAAAAATAATGCTATAATAACATTCTGATTTGTTACATGCCATGTTAGTAAGTAATAAACTGACTAAAAAATATATTAAGTCACATCTTGGCTGGGTCAGAACCAAGGATCTCATAACAAACTGAAATAATATGTAGAACATATATACTATCAAAACACTGTCTTTTACATCACTTACAAACAATATAGAAGATCTGAAGTGTAGAGCTAGAGTGACAATAGCTGCATGGCACAGGTGTGTTAAAAATGTTAAGTTTTCAAAATAATGAAAAACCAAATGTTTTGTCCATGGTGATTCTTAATATCAAAATAAGCACTTGATTGAATCAGAAAAGGTAAGAAAATACAGTCGACTCTTGGTTAAGGAGACATGGATGGGACCAACTAATTGTCTACTGAAAGGCGACATCGGTCAAACTAAGAGTGTAAGGTCCAGGGTATCCTCTCCTACTCATCTCTTACCCTTTCAAGCTTGGGGATTCACCCTATTGTCAATTTTCTCCCTGACCCTCAGTTTCTGAGATTTGTACCCTTAGAAATTTAATATTGAGCTAAAAAAAGGGGGTGCCCCCTATAAAGATAGATAGAAATGAAAATCAAATCAAAAGATCACTCCACATGAAAAAACGCAATATACCTCAATATACAATGGAAATAAAAATTGACAATGAGTCCACTAGAAATATAAGTATATACATGTAGACATGAAACAGCAAGTAATTATATATCTGGTTCATGAGTCTGCACAGTGAACCTCCCTATAGTCTGTGACAGTACTCTCTACTATGTAGGTCATTAACTATTGTACTGGCATTATAAGATTACTATGCCCAGCAGTCTAAAAAATAGTCCAGCGATTTTCGCTCGAGGTGTCTGACTAGCCAGGTCTGGACCTAGTGGCAGCTACAGTGCAGAGATAACTCTTGGTACTAGGTGCCAATGCAGCAGAGTGGTAAAATACAAAAACATTGGAGGATTGAACTCAGAACCCCTCACATACAATGACAGTGTTCTTCCACTGAGCTATACAGGACAACTGGGAATCCCTCATCAATCCACTTTATTTAAATCCTAATGAAACATTGGTATTTATGGACAAACTTTCAAATGATATATTTCATACTAAGAGATATTTCTTTTCAATGTTTTGCTTATACTCTTAAATCATTAGAGTTCACACAAACAAATCATATTAGTTTTGGAAGAGTTTACACTGAGAGATTTCAGTTAAGAGATATCGATTTCTAAAGGATATTTACGTGATTTATTGATAAAGACTCAAGAAAAACTGAGGGAAAACCTCCAAAATTATATATTTAACTCTGAAATTACATGTGTCAAAAAGTGATGTCAGAGGAATACAACTTTTTCATGCAATACTCCTAGTTTTCCATGACCCAGTTATACACAATAATATTACATATTAAAACTGATGTTATATACATGTTTTACATAGAGATTTCACTACACCAGAATATAACCAAAATAAGTAAATATTAAAACAGATAAGATAATGTAAAATTAAACTTGCTATGATGAATATGAGGATGCCACTTATATAAATAATGTCTTATATATGAAATTGACTTAGTTCCTTTACTATGTCTACTAAAATGCTAACATTTCTGCGAGATAACCAAGGTAATTACACATTTCCAGTTTGCAGGGTGGGCTATCGTTTAGAAAAGTGGTTTGTCAGGTTTTATTTCATTGGATTTTTTCCACTTTGCAGAGGAGCTATACAAACCAACATGGAACAAACTTTCTTTGAGGTTCTTGGGAGGGACGTCACCCAGCTCCCTTATAACCCTTCCTCCCTCTAGGTGGTGTGTTATGCATCCAACAATTGGGATTATCCAAATTAACGTGTCTGGAAGTTCAGCATATCCCTACTTAGTTGAAAATCAATTGTTAATTTAGTTCTAATAAGGAATGTGAAGGAAAAGATTTTTTTCCATCAAACAACACATGCCCTCCTGTGCCATGACAAACAAGTTTTTAAACAGTTTTATCGAGGAAAGTCCATGATAGATATTAGGAAGTTTCAGATACTCCAAGGTATGACGTAATGTAAATGTAAGAAATCTTTTATATTAGGTACTACAGTTAATCTTAGAAATATGTCATCATGAGTGTACTGTTATGTATTTAGAATAAATCTTTATACAAATAAATGTATCAAATTTTGCACTTTTGGTCCCAGAAAAGAAAGATTTGATATAGTATTGAGATATGTGGTTACTTCTGAAACTCCCAAATATGATCTGTTTTTCTACTTTCCTATGCAGTAATAAGGCATCTTTTATACTTTCTTTGTCCCTCTAGTTTTTTTTATGTCACGGGATAGTAAGAATTTATTGATTTCTGGATAACTTTTCTCGTTGTCCATTTCAGGACCTTTTTGAACAACTTCACTTTTCTCACATACTGAGGAGAAACAATAATGCAGTCCAAGCAAATGATAAAATGAATTTCGGAAGTTTACATTGGATACACCATAGACTATACAGTTTATACTTGAATTGACGTGAGCAAGCAGGGTACAATAGAGGTGGACTTCAATTGCCTGTACATCTTTATAATCAATTGCTACAACTGCAGCATATGGAGCCCAACAAATGGTGAATACTACAAAGCAGGTAAAGAACATTATCAGCTGTTGTTTGACCTGTTTATATAACATCTGTTCACGTTTCGTCCCAGCCATTTCTCCTACAGCAAGCAACAACCTGACAGTTGGCAGGCTTTTCCTGATATGCCTAAACATCAGACCATAGCAAATGCTAATTATGATAATGGGACAGGTAACACCTACTACAGCGAGGAAGATGCTGTAGGAAAGGTCGGCGGTTCTGTCCCAAAAGCATGAGAAGGCCTTCTGGTCATAGGTAAGATCACCCCAGCCAAAGAAGCTTGGTATTACTTCAAGGTTGGCCATCACCCAAAGACCAACACACATGGCAAGTGTGTTACGAAATGTATAGACCTTATCATACAGATGGTTTCTGCAGACATAAATGTAGCGATTGAAAGCGATGGCACCAATGGACAACAGTGAGCAGTAGCATGATACAAGACACAACCAGGCCGCAAACTCACAAAGTGCTGGCTTGTTGTCAAACCATGCCTCCCCCTTCACCATACCTGTAATAAAAGTGTTATCATTACAGAAATGGATTACATAACAACTTGTGTAATCCAACCAGTGTTCCCCAATTTTTATTTCAGCATTTTCCACCCCAATTAATTGACGATGGGAATACATTTCTGACTGGTTAAGACTCCCAATAACTAGGGATCAAATACAATGATGGCCATGTTATCTTGAAAAATCACTTTTCACTTGAAAAGCATAAATCCAAATATATTATGTGGGCCCTTAATGGGCTATTGGAATTCAAACTTAGCTAAATTAATTTTGTTTAGTTTTCAACAAATATGGCAGCTTCAACAAAAATATACTAACATGTTGGTAATTCTTTCCTCATTCCTGTTTCATGAGTTATGCCTGATGGTGGGCAACATTTCAAGTAGAACAGCATTTTACTCAACCAAACTGTGTTAGAAATAAAGACCAAAAAGTCAAGAACTCATTTAGAATGCATACTCACCCACAATACTGAATGGATCAACCACAGCAGAAACACACAAGTCGGCTATGGCCAAATTTATGATGAACATGTTGGCCATTGTGTGCAGTTTCTGGAAAAAGAGAAAGTAAGACAATGTTGCTTGTGAACAAACTATACCCTTTGCTTTACTTTGATTTGCCCATTGATGTACAGTTTTTGTAACTCCAACCTTATGAAAACCTAATTTCTGAATCTAAAATATTAAAACAAATTCAGTAAAGAATATTAAGTTTGAGAAGGGTGTCCTCAGAATTATCAGAGTAAGATTTGTGGGGTATATGACTCTACAGAAAAATTCCCCAGACTGCAATGGAATTAGGTTGCAGGTGCATTACAAGACAAGAAATCTGCTGTTTGTGGTCGTGGTTGAGATAATATCTGTCGGTGATATACACAGCTAGTGATTCCGATTTAGAGAAATGCACCTAGGATATCAATGGCTGATCCAGAGAGTTTCAAAAGGGGGGCTATTATCAAAATTTTCAATCCATGATAGAGAGAGTACAATCCAACCACTACAATCTTTAATAATAGCTGTCATTGACATACACAGTTGGTGATTCAGATTTAGAGAAATGCATCTAGAATGCCAGGGGCAGATCCAGAGAGTTTTAAAAGGGGGGCTATTATCAAAGTTTCTTCCAGACCCTACAGGTCTGAGAATTCTTCATTAAAAGAGGCCCCTTTCCCCTAAATTTGCTACTGGTTACAACCCTGTACCGAATTATAGTAATCACAGAAATCTCTTGCCCTACCTTCTCGGTGAGAACTGCACAGATGACAAGGATGTTGCCGACCGTTCCACCAACACTGGCTATACCCAAGATGGTCAGATACGGGATGGCTGCCCCAGGGTGATCCTGAACATAGTCAGGGCCAACCCTTGAACCATTTCCATCCTCAATGAAAGGAATATCCATCGCAGCAAATTATAAATGAAGAGCCTTGAGATGAGTCCTTGCTATTTCAGCTATTACTTCAGTGCTTAGGAACTTGGTAATAGGCCTATGGATTCAGCTGCAGGATATATTAACCCTGTTCTGCAAAGACATTTATGATTTTCCATTAGGATAAAAAGTACAAGTGTTCATGGATTATTTTTCTAACCCTTCTGTTTAAATCTATTATAAATCTTGCTGATTCCTTGTGAAACGAATCAAAACTTCTTTTACTAACATCACTTTAAAGGTACTTTTGCACTCAACTCTTTTCAAAATACAAGAAAATAACCAGCAATTAGCAATAAGTCTACTCTTACTCTGAGGTCACATCCTACATTATATCCAACCATGTTTCAGTATTGCTTTAATAATTCTAGATAAAAATCCCTTCTATTTTATTTCATAGTGCTGATTGTGTAAGGTTCTTCCTCCTCAGACAGAAACTGCGAAGTAGGGGTATTTCCTACTAAGCACTTTGCCTAATATGGCTCACCTGATTGGTCTAATCTCAAAATGCTGTAACCAGCCCCTTGGTTGGGTTTCGTAAAAATCTTTTCTATTTTCTGCATTCATCACAAGTATGTTCACGTGACTTTTGTAGATATACATACGGCTGAACTCAATAAACGAGGAGCCAACTTGTTTCTCAAACCATTAAGATCTCTGCTACTTGCACGATTGATTGGGGATAACATTGACAAGATATTCATGACTAAGATAAGTGACAATAATAGACAAAGATATATGGGGGAAGTGATCCAGTCTGGTGTTATTTGGTAAACCAAAATTTTTAATGTCTCTCTGGCCCTGTGGTCCATCACATAATGAAGTCATCATAACAGCAAGAGTTTAAAACCAAGGTAATTGGGTCTTGCAACAATGTCAAAGTTAATGATGGTTTGGTCAAACCACTAATGTTTTGCAAAAATCCAGCACCAATTTCCCCCCACTTTTATTAATTTTTCTAGGCTGAACATTTCAGGAAACTAAATCTCTATTTTTCAGAACTGGCTACAGAATTGAAATTGACTCAGTATAATGAAAAAAAATGATTCAGAAGAACAGCCACAATTCAACAGCAGGACCTATCATAACAGAAAGTCCTTGTTGAAACATTGCTTTTTTTTTCTCTTTTTTAACAAGGATGACTCTTGCTGTCTGGGGGTATGGGGGAGGTAGCAGACCCTGGGTCTGGGGGTAGGAGGGAGCAGTCCCTGGGTCTGGGGGTAGGAGGTAGCAGACCCTGGGTCTGGGGGTAGGAGGTAGCAGTCCCTGGGTCTGGGGGTAGGAGGTAGAAGACCCTGGGTCTGGGGGTAGGAGGTAGCAGTCCCTGGGTCTGGGGGTAGGAGGTAGCAGTCCCTGGGTCTGGGGTTTGGAGGTAGCAGACCCTGGGTCTGGGGGTAGGAGGTAGCAGTACCTGGGTCTGGGAGTAGTAGCAGTCCCTGGGTCTGGAGGTAGAAGGTAGCAGACCCTGGGTCTGGGGGTAGGAGGTAGCAGTCCCTGGGTCTGGGGTTAGGAGGTAGCAGACCCTGGGTCTGGGGGTAGGAGGTAGCAGTACCTGGGTCTGGGGGTAGGAGGTAGCAGACCCTGGGTCTGGGGGTAGGAGGTAGCAGACCCTGGGTCTGGGGGTAGGAGGTAGTAGTCTCTGGGTCTGGGGGTAGGAGGTAGCAGACCCTGGGTCTTGGGGTAGGAGGGAGCAGTCCCTGGGTGTGGGGTTAGGAGGTAGCAGACCCTGGGTCTGGGGGTAGGAGGTAGCAGACCCTGGGTCTGGGGGTAGGAGGTAGTAGTCTCTGGGTCTGGGGGTAGGAGGTAGCAGTACCTGGGTCTGGGAGTAGTAGCAGTCCCTGGGTCTGGAGGTAGGAGGTGGCAGACCCTGGGTCTGGAGGTAGGAGGTGGCAGACCCTGGGTCTGGGGGTAGGAGGTAGCAGTCCCTGGGTCTGGGGGTGGGAGGTAGCAGTCCCTGGGTCTGGGGTTTGGAGGTAGCAGACCCTGGGTCTGGGGGTAGGAGGTAGCAGTCCCTGGGTCTGGGGGTAGGAGGTAGAAGACCCTGGGTCTGGGGGTAGGAGGTAGCAGTCCCTGGGTCTGGGGGTAGGAGGTAGCAGTCCCTGGGTCTGGGGTTTGGAGGTAGCAGACCCTGGGTCTGGGGGTAGGAGGTAGCAGTACCTGGGTCTGGGAGTAGTAGCAGTCCCTGGGTCTGGAGGTAGGAGGTAGCAGACCCTGGGTCTGGGGGTAGGAGGTAGCAGTCCCTGGGTCTGGGGTTTGGAGGTAGCAGACCCTTGGTCTGGGGGTAGGAGGTAGCAGTACCTGGGTCTGGGGGTAGGAGGTAGCAGACCCTGGGTCTGGGGGTAGGAGGTAGCAGACCCTGGGTCTGGGGGTAGGAGGTAGTAGTCTCTGGGTCTGGGGGTAGGAGGTAGCAGACCCTGGGTCTTGGGGTAGGAGGGAGCAGTCCCTGGGTCTGGGGATAAGAGGTAGGAGGTAGCAGTCCCTGGGTCTGGGGTTAGGAGGTAGCAGACCCTGGGTCTGGGGTTAGGAGGTAGCAGACCCTGGGTCTGGGGTTAGGAGGTAGCAGACCCTGGGTCTGGGGTTAGGAGGTAGCAGACCCTGGGTCTGGGGGTAGGAGGTAGGAGGTAGCAGTCCCTGGGTCTGGGGGTAGGAGGTAGCAGTCCCTGGGTCTGGGGATAGAAGGTAGGAGTCCCTGGGTCTGGGGGTAGGAGGTAGGAGACCCTGGGTCTGGGGGCAGGAGGTAGCAGACCCTGGGTCTGGGGGTAGGAGGGAGCAGTCCCTGGGTCTTGGGGTAGGAGGGAGCAGTCCCTGGGTGTGGGGTTAGGAGGTAGCAGACCCTGGGTCTGGGGGTAAGAGGTAGCAGACCCTGGGTCTGGGGGTAGGAGGTAGTAGTCTCTGGGTCTGGGGGTAGGAGGTAGCAGACCCTGGGTCTTGGGGTAGGAGGGAGCAGTCCCTGTGTCTGGGGATAAGAGGTAGGAGGTAGCAGTCCCTGGGTCTGGGGTTAGGAGGTAGCAGTCCCTGGGTCTGGGGGTGGGAGGTAGCAGTCCCTGGGTCTGGGGTTTGGAGGTAGCAGACCCATGGTCTGGGGGTAGGAGGTAGCAGACCCTGGGTCTGGGGGTAGGAGGTAGCAGACCCTGGGTCTTGGGGTAGGAGGGAGCAGTCCCTGGGTGTGGGGTTAGGAGGTAGCAGACCCTGGGTCTGGGGGTAGGAGGTAGCAGACCCTGGGTCTGGGGGTAGGAGGTAGTAGTCTCTGGGTCTGGGGGTAGGAGGTAGCAGACCCTGGGTCTGGGGGTAGGAGGGAGCAGTACCTGGGTCTGGGGATAAGAGGTAGGAGGTAGCAGTCCCTGGGTCTGGGGTTAGGAGGTAGCAGACCCTGGGTCTGGGGTTAGGAGGTAGCAGACCCTGGGTCTGGGGTTAGGAGGTAGCAGACCCTGGGTCTGGGGTTAGGAGGTAGCAGACCCTGGGTCTGGGGGTAGGAGGTAGGAGGTAGCAGTCCCTGGGTCTGGGGGTAGGAGGTAGCAGTCCCTGGGTCTGGGGATAGAAGGTAGGAGTCCCTGGGTCTGGGGGTAGGAGGTAGGAGACCCTGGGTCTGGGGGCAGGAGGTAGCAGACCCCTGGTCTGGGGGTAGGAGGGAGCAGTCCCTGGGTCTTGGGGTAGGAGGGAGCAGTCCCTGGGTCTGGGGATAAGAGGTCGGAGGTAGCAGTCCCTGGGTCTGGGGATAGAGATAGTCAACATATCTATTTGAGTAAAGTGTACTTCTTTACTTCTACTTACCAGAAACTAATTAACTCTCAAAAAAAGGTATTAATCACTGTGCTATATAAACACTTGAGACTTGTCTTCTTCTATTTAGGTTCTACAAAATAACTTCTCATCTCTACAGCTAACCAAAGTGTTGCTTTCCAACCTATAGACCACAGGCACACAAACAGTGCAAACCGACAGATTACTTACAAGTCAGTGGGTTTCAGCTTTGTGAAGACAGCCTGGCAGTCACGAGTGTCATCACCTATGGTTGTGTGGGTCCACTGAGGAATCAATTATGAGGGATTACAGGTTTATCCCTATCAATTGTTCTGGGCTAGTTTATTTTAGAATGAGGGGTGGAAGGTGGGTTCAGGATGGTTCGCCATGTGTCGCATTACAATTGAGAGTTAATAAGTACTGTTTCAATAGATTAACTATCAAGACTTTTGTCAGCTGGCCAATCTATAATGTTATGAGACATTGTAGTTTTATGGTCTTGTTTATTTCAAGCTCTATGTCTACTAGAAAATCTATCTTAAGGCCATAAAAAGAGTTGTTAAGTTTAGTTTCCAAAGGCAAAAAACTAGGATAGGTGTAGGTCTGGATTCTATTTTCTTATATAACAATGATGGACTGACTTAGTGTTTACAATGAATATCCTCCTCCATACACCTTCGCTAATGGTTTCCGACATATTCAGTACATTTTGTGATAAGTATATAGCAGATTAAATATTTATTTGATCCTCTTAGTAGAACTTTTTTAAATTCTGATTATTATCTTAAATAATTTGTTTAAAAAGGCTAGGGTATGGGTAATTAATGAAGTCAGTCAGGAAACCAGAACACGACTATTTTATTAGTTACCTTACTGTACACTTGATAAAAGGGGTTTATTGGAGAAGGCCCTATCCTCTGTTTGCTTGTGATTTGGAATATGGAATACAATGCTAGTCTAGACCCTAAAAGTTGTGACTGCAATAGGGCCATTTTATGTTAAATTTGAAAAAGACATACAGGATTTTGGAGATATATAGGTTATGAACAATAACGTAGGGTAATCTGTGGCCCCGTTTACTGTCATAGCAAAACATATCATTGTAAAATCCAAGGTGAGCTCTTTGGATTACATTCAAAGAGCTCACCTTGGATTTTACCACTATTCTACCTGTAAAAATCAATGAATTAATATTCTTGCTTTTCGAACAAGTTACTGGCATATATTTTCTATTACAACAATTCAGTTTCAATATCCCCATTTGAATCTCAGTGTGCCAAAGTGCAATGTATTTCAGAAAATATATCTATAAATTCATTTTGGACAATTGATATTTTGCTTTTTAGCCGAAAGTTTGCCAGGCTTGTGTCTTCAGTCTCAAAAATGAAACTGCGCAAAAGCGCCTGTTCTATTAAGGCTTATAAAATAAAGTATGGCATGATGGTTAATGTGATAGTTATGCGGGTGGTATCTTCATGAGATTCATGGTTGATAAATCATATATTCATCAAACTATAGGTTTACATTCTAAACCTACTATACAAACAAAGTGCCCATACTCAGTTGGGTCAATTTACAGAAAATTCTACTAATATTGCAGAAGTCACGAAATGGTTTTTGGATGTTGCAGAACATCATAACTTTGCTGGGTAAAAACTAATAGCAATGGTATCTGATCAACGTTGGAAAAATCAAACAATATAATATATGAAGTGGCCCTTGTCCAAAATTCATTAACTATGCATTTGGTGGGGACTTAAACTTGCTAAAGAGAAAAATGTGCCACATGCATGAGTTTTTTGATACTTAGCCTATTATGCAGACCCCCCCCCCCCCCCCCTTGTTCTGAAATCCTATATCTTCCCTTGAGTTCCAATAACAAAATCACAATTAGGCCATTTTCCTGTAATGTACACATTATATGGATATATTTGTGAATACATTATTTATCATTCAAAACAAAAAATATCTATTATTTCTAGGGCTCATGATTCTGTTCTATAGCTTGCTACCATTTTTCATTGAAATCCTGCACATGTTTCACATAACGAGATAATTCATTTATTCAACTGCGAAGTAGATGTCAAAAGGGTACGATTCATCAGACCTATTGTTTTTTCATCAGATCAAGCCATATCAATATATCAACCTGCGGGACGTGAATAGAAAATTGAAGGGCACCTTTTAGCTTAGAACCTACATTATTTTATCAGATAGTATGGTATTTGATAACTATATGGGACCCCCAGAAATCACCAGTTAGTGGTGTGCCTTATGTCGAAAGGTGTTTTCGGAGGGGTAAAGTTGATTTGAAAACAGTTTTGGAAAGCTCAAGACTTCCATATTTCAAAATGACATGTTGCCCAAAATTATTTTTGGGGCAACATGATGTTTAACAGCCATCTTGAAAATTTCCGAAAAATCCATTTTTATTATTCAATCGATATTTTTCCTAATAATTCTTCATACATATTGAGGAATTTGTGGCTGCTAAGGTCTGTAGGTGGCCATTTTAACCCCAGGAAACCTCAGACATTGAAATGAATAAATAAAAATGCATATGTATGGCAATTATGCATATTTTACCATAGAAATTATTAAATAAATCATAAGGATTATTCCCTTCTCTTTAAATCTATTACTTTGATTAACTATAAATGTATATTGGAGGTTTCATTTTAAGAAATAAGTCACAAGGTCTAAAGGACCTTTATGGGCTTCCTTTTCCACTTAACTAGTCAAACAAGCCAGGCACTGCATGACATTATTTTCATCAATTGAACATTATGTTGTGAAGATCGTTGAACGGATTACACATTAACCCCTTCCACCCAATTAGGCCATAATTATTTGTCCCCTACATGGGTATCCCATATAGCTGAGGCCATATGTAAGGGTATTTGTTGATTAAACAACAGAAGTTATTTGACTTATAGCTTCAAAGAAAGTACCATAGCATTCCTAAAGTTTCAAGGCTTGTCGGTCAGGGTATGGTCCGGCCAACACCTTTTATGCCTTATTCCTTATTCCTTATTACCAATATGGGTCCATTAACCCTCAATTCCAATTCCTTATTTCCATAAATCCTTATATTGTGTTCTTTAATGAGAGCACTGGATAAGGTTCATTTTCTGCCCCACTAAATCCTGGTCTTAAATATATTATTTTTAACTTGTTTTATCAAAATTGTAAAAATGGAAAATGGTTTGCAAACTGGCAAACCTACTTACATTTTCCCTTTTCCCTTTTCCTTATCCTACTCACAAAATAGGCCCCTCCCATCTAATTAGCATGCAATGTTGGACTACTTCCCCACCTCACAGGCACCATTGCAACCACCATCGGTGGGGCACCATTGGTGGGATATTACTAACTATAATTTTAATGAGCTAGGCTTGATATTTATTAAGGACTCAAGTGACTAGGGGGAGGGGCTATGATAATTAGGGGGCGGGATTAAAGTGTGTTGAAACATGAGTTGTGAAAAAAAGAAAAAGGGAAAAGGTCAAAATTTGTAAAATTACAAAAAAGGAAAAGGGAAAATGAAACAAATTGAATAACACTAAAAAGGGAAAATAGCATAGAGTGGTCAAGGGAGAAAAATGGATGGAACAGGAAAAGGGAAAATGGTTTAGGGGATGTACTGTAAGGATGAAATAGTGTAATTGGGAGCAGGGTGATATGAAAAAGATATAACAAAAAAAGGAAAAGGGAAAAGGGAGAAGGTAAAATATTGATACAAAAAAGGGGTGGACACTCTATACCCTCATCCTTGTCCTACCATTGATCTTCATCATGTTATCTCAATTACTTCCTTAAGTATATCATGTATGATACAGGCCATTATGGCTGTATATATGAGTTGACACTAGTATTTCATGTTCATTTAGTTTATCCTGAGATCTAAACCTTAATTTGTTATTGGTTAAAAGGTAGAACAAATGTATAGATTGATCAAAGAGAACGTAATTACTAATTATATCTTCTACAGCTAGTTGAACATAATTACACATTTTATTCTCATGAATTACCATTTCTATATTTTAACCTTGAAATATTCAACATGCAATCATGAAACAGCTATGAGGCAAGATTTTGCATCGGTACATGTTAGGACAATACAAACCTTTTTAGTATTGTCCCTACCCTTGAATGCATCATATATGTTCATGTGTCTTATAGGATGGAGCTATATAATAGCTACAGTTACCCTGATGGGCAAGTTGAAAAATGGCGAAATTGCTTCAACTTCAATACAATTTGTTTGTATTGTGTCTAAACTACATCATTCTGAAATGCTCGTCCAGTAGTTGTTGGTTGTTGATAAATGAAAAAATGATCAATATGATACAGTATGGAAACAATTAAGGTGAAATGATAAGTCTATCATAATATAAACTAGACTATAGTTCGTCAGGAGTCAAATTCTGTAAATCAAATATGTTAAAAACATTTGTGGCAGGGAATTTCCCACCCACCAGTATTAGTAGTAATCAATCCCATATTATCTTGTTTTTGTCATCAGTTAATGGATATTGGTAGAGAAATACTATTTCAGTTGTATCAGTTTTAGGTCATTACTATTGGAGAATTGTCCCATACAGTCTCAATATTTTATATTCAATTTCATCCTCAGTCTGTAAACTAAAGCAACCCATGTTCAGACTTGACATAATTCTTCATTCATTCCTTTCATAATTGTATCAATGTGATATGATTCCTAATGAAATATCTCCAAGATTGTCAGCAGAAATAGTATTTGTTTTGGAAATGAACCAGTTATTTTCAGTAATTTTTACATTCTGCCATATAGATGCATAAATGTGATGTAAAATATGAAGGCGATTGTTACGATATTAGTCAACAGATTGAATGTCTATAATCACCTACATTAAGAATATAGTAAGAAATGTTTCCATTGACATTTAGGGGAGACGTCAAAATTCCCCACAGCCAACCGCAGCCACTGGTCAGTGACATTACAGCTTGTATCTACCACACAGTAGACTGAGGGTTGCAGCCTGCCGCAACAAGGCTGCAGCCCTATATAAAAGGGGTGGGGACAATATCTTAATGTCCTAAAATGGCCTCATTAACAAGTTGATTAAAGGTACTTGATGCTGTTCAGGGCGCCACCTGGATCATAGATTAAGAACTACAAAAAAATATTTGTTTAATCCTGTTTTGAAATTCTTACATGTTCAGTAATGTTAGGAGAAGTAAAGTAAAGGTGTTTTTGTTCAATTAGAATAATGGGGTATCAAATTACCATAGTATAAATACCCAAAATACCTCAATTTTTCAATATTTTTCCATATATTTTTTCTCAGAAACGGTGAATATTTAATTTTTGGTTTGTATATTTGCTCCTAGGTACATGCCAAATATTGTAGAAGTTTCATGAAAGTTCCATTGGTAGTCTTTTTGACAAAGGACAAAAACCGATATTTCCCATTGAAATCAATGGTAGAGATGAAATTCTTCATCAGGCTGTAACTTTTTTCAGAAACGGTGAAAATTTTTTATATTGTTTCTATATATTCCTCTATATAGAAGCTAAAGTTCCTATGAATTTGCAGCAGATTGCATTGGTAATAAGAATTTAAGCCAAACACCCCCAAGTACCTTTAATTAGTCAATCAGCCCTAATGAGGTGATAAGGATATGCAATGTATACAATTATGGAAGAAAAGTTCCATCCTATCTTTCACTATCTTTTATATATTGATAAAAGGTGGTGTCTGGCATCCTTAATGAGATAGTAATGGGTTGTTGAAGGCTGCAGCCAGTCATGGCACATAGGGGTTATAACCAACATCTTGCTGCAGCCTGCCGCAGCATCTCAGGTTCACAGCCCTTGAATTTTGATGTCACCCCTTAGCATTTTTGCGTAAACTGTTAAAGTTTTCTTTATGTATTTGGGATGTGCAACCAGTCCTCATTCTAGGTACATTTTATATGTATGGAGCAATCTTCTCCTGCAAAGCATACCAAGATCAAACATGACATGCAAATTTCTTCTGTTTATTTTTTATTGGTTTTTATTAGGTATAAGGGATTGGCATTGCCAATCTTCTACCCACTCCCACAAGCTATAAAGTTATGGATAGATATGTCATCTAAGCATAGTTTGAGGAATTCATTTTGACTATTATGCTTTAATCTGCATCTATGTGGTATTTATATCTATATGGTGACACTGATAGTCCTTCTGACCTTAGTTGCCAAAGGTTTCCTAGCACCCCTCAACAGACAATGGCTATGTAGACAGAGGTATGATAAGGGTGGCAGTCTATGGTGATCACACTCTCTTACCTTAAGGCTATACCCTTAAACAACTGTCAAACCTGTTTTGCAGATTAGACTCTGTGCACCAAACCTAATTGCTAGTTTTGATATTGAAATACAACCCTCCTTATCTATCAACTGTTCTAGCCACAAATAGATTTTTATAAGTACTTCCAGTACATTATATAAAGGATGAATTTTGTAAATTTCCATCTATAATATATTTACAATTTGTCATGTCATGAATACTGGTTGCTAGGCAATTGTGTTTTGCACTAGGGTGTTGCTATATAATAGATAAAGAACCCTTCAATCTCCCTAAACATCTCTTATAATTCCATCATTGGCTATAATTATATATATAATTTCAGACAATTCTAGAATTCCTAATACTTTGTTGTTAGGGAGATATGATGGTCTAGTTCTGTTGCTAGCCAAACCATGTAGGTTATCATTGCTTCCAGATTCCTGGGAATATACACATTAAAATGACCCACTTATATTATCACAAAGCTCCAAACACACATTAGATATGTTTGACATTTTCGTAATGCATGTTAAAGGATGGGGAAGTGGTTGCTAAGCCATTTTGCTGTGTAAAAGCCTGTTGCTAGACAACATAAAACCATAGGAAACCTTACATATTAAAAAAGAAGTCTTAACATAGGTTTTATCTTTATCATATACAATTGCAAATGATTTTGAGATTGTAAATGCCCAGTTGCTTAGGAAATGTGACATCCTAGTTCTGTTGCTAGGCAACTAAATGGACAGGTACATAAACTAATTTTAGTTCAAGTGGCTGATTAGTGAATACAGTTGGGTAGAAGTTCTCAAATTTAATCTAGAATCTAGAGAAATACTTTTCTAAGAAATTTGAAAGATGGCTGCTTAAAACCATGATACCAATTGTTGGTTTTCTTAAAACATAATTTCTTCAAAAATAGACTTTCTCAGCATTCCAAAACTGTTTTCAGACCACATTAATTCTTCAGAAATAACTTATGTATGTGACAACAATAACTATGGGCCAATATTTCTTTTTTTCAGTTTTTTTAAAGATGGCTACCAAAAATAGTGTTATCCTAAAAAGATTTTTGGGCAACATATATATTGATAATGTAGAATTTCCAAGCTTTCAGAAACTACCTTCAAAACAACTTTACCCCTCCGAAAACACCTAAGCCATTTTTCTGACACAAGGCACACCACTAAGTTGTCAGGGGCAGCCCTTCACAGAGATGTCCCATTTCCACAGTAAACAGGATTTGCTCGCAACTAATACTGCAGAATAAAACTGGATATGAATTCCTTACTGACATATAATACTAGTGCAATTAACATTTTTTTTAATATTATTTTACTATATTCATGCTTTTTGTGCACATTCCCAGTTTGTTAGTAAAAAATTTGGTATATGATATAAGGAAAACTACCCTTGGTTGACAGTATAACTCAGTGGGTTGTCAGAAATTTTACAGCCCTTAGCCCAACGGCCTTGGGCAATAATTTTTCAACATCTAACTCATATTCAGGGTTGTACCGTTTTCCTACAGAACTGTCTGATTGGACTGAATGTTTTGCAAAGTTTCAGGTTGTCATTAATTAAATTTGATATATAACAAAAGGAAAACTAGGTGAGTATGATGGTATGATAGAATATGGGTTTACTCACTGGCAGTAAACAATTGTATGTATATGTGCCAATGATTGTCATCTATATCGGCATGCTTGGAAGATCAGGATACATCCTGAAAGTTTTGCTTTGGAATAAAATATTAAAAAAAAAAAAAAAAAAAAAATTGCCTACACTCACCCTTCAGGCTCATACAGGCAAATTGTTTACTACCAGTGAGTATTCCCTTTAATTACCACCACTTAGTTTCCTATAACACTATATATATTTATATATAAACCCCTTATTTCCACAACATGAGTCATGCAACTAGAGGAATCTTCACATGGCACTATATAATAGCGTATGTAGCATATAAGTATGAAAGTGACCTTTGGTCCGTCAAAATTATATCAATTTCTGTCTGATATTCATATCCGAACATTATTTCATATTGACAAATAAAAATCCTCTATTCAGATTTTCAAACAGCACTTTCAGTTAATGAAACACAACACAAAATTGAACAGCACTATAAAAAATGGATATTATGTATGTATATCTAAAAAGCATAGTATGTTACCAGTGTATGTGGTATGTTAACATTGTAACATGTGGAGGTACCTCTAGTTGAATAAGTCATCTTGAAAAGGAGGGGTTTTCATATAAATACAGATAGTGTTGCACTTTCCTGCACGTTATGTTTGTGTAACTTTACCTTTTCATGACTGTACATGTTTGTCATCATCCATTTAATGTGATTATACATTTACTGTGATTGTATGTTTCCAGTGATTTACATCTCCTGTGATTGTCCATATGCTGTGATTGTACATTTACTGTGATTTTATGTTCTTGTGATTATACATTTCCTGTGATTGTTTGCTGCCTGTAATCATACAATTCCTTTAATTGTACACTTCATGTGATTTTACATTCCTGTGAGAATAGGTTTCCTGTTTTTTCAAGGTCATTTATAACAACATTTCTCTCAGCAAACCAGTCATTTGCCCAATTTATGCATTTATTCGCAGTAAACTGGTTTACTGTACAAGCTACAGGTTTGCTCCAAGAAAACCAAACAACTAATGTATTATACAGGTTTTAACATTAGAAAAAAACTATAGTGTGTGAATTCTGTATGAAATGAATAAAAATGGCTACTTTGTGACAAGATATTATTTCAATTTGGGTGGAGCTGGAAAATAAAAGCTTAGTTTTAAATCCATCCACATTTGGGGGTCTGGGTGGCCAACGCCGTTGAGGTGTTGGTATCACTTGTTGGCATTGGCTCCCCATGGGTTCGAGTCCCATGAAGTGCAGCACAGGACATTTGGATGACCCCTGCACGGAATTGTGCCCAAATGCTCCACACAGGACCACAATGGGAGACCAGACATACTGTTTGAATTGAATCCTGTATAAATAAACTGAACCAAAAAAAAAAAAAATAGATAAAGTGATTAAAAAACACAGAAAATTTGTTTTACACAATCATGTGAAATACACAAAATGGTATCTCATGAATGTCATCTCTTTTTCTCCTCTGAAAAACATGTGCTAACTCTTGTCTTTGTCTCTTGGGCAGTTTCAGATTCCTTGACATTTAGTATAGACAGGCTTTAATCACCTCAAGTGAGTGATACATTTTGAATCAATAAACCATTACTCACTTTATAAGTTATCAGCAGTAATTGGATTGGCTTGTACTTGTACTAATGAGATGTATGAAAGTAATTACTTTAACTAATGGGATATATGCTTGTAAGCCTTTGTCTGAGTCTTTAAACAATATAAAAAGTCAAGTAGAAATGTAACGTTTTGCTGTGTTTCCTCATCTTTCCACACATAGTCTGTTAAATCCAGTTTGGAAAATGTGATCAAACTGTGAAAATAAGACAAAAATTTGCTCTCAAGGGATTTTCAGAATAAAACACTTATGCTCTTACCTTTCATTCACTCTACCCCACTACACTTTATTACTACCTTATTAGGATTAAGCATTCTACTTTTATTGTTAATGTTCTCCAATAATTAATTTACCATGAAAAAAATATATGTTATAGCTGTACACAATGACTGGCAACCATTGGAAGATCGGCTGCTAAACATTTAGCCGAAGGGTTGTATGTGCTTCTAAGATTAATAAAAAAACACTTATATTCAGCCCAATCAGAAAATTAGACTCACACGAATTATTGTTAACTGGCCTAACTGGTTAAAATGGTTATCAGTCATGATTTTACCATTCTGTACCTGACCTATTTTTTGAAAGGTCCACAACTATGCATTATGATTCATGTAGTTGCTGCTAGTTTTTACATATGAGTGTGCTTGTAGCTGGTGATATTCTATTCATGTCCGCATCTTGATGTACTGAAAGGACTAGATCTGATAAATGAAACCCTGTTTTACATCTACATTTCAGTTGTACAAACATTATTCATTTGTTATGTAGAAATAATTTTCCAACCTGTTGATTTTCAACAGGTTAAAATCAACCCTGTGGTTTCACACTGTTAATTATTGATATACCCCCCCCCCCCCCAAATCACGGTTAGAATCGATTCTGATGAAGGATGTGAAAATCCGAAACATGTTAATTCGCCAATAATTCTACGTCTTAATAAATAGTAAGTCTACAAAAAGCCGTCGTTGAGTTGGATGTACTCTTCACCATTTTATCATTTGTTATTAGTAACATGTGCAGAATTTCAATGAAAACCATTTATACACAGGAGTTTTAGAGCATAAATAGATGAATACAAACACAAAGCTAAACTTTTCTATAGAGTTTTTGGGAGTTAATGGTTGGCAAACCCCACATTATCAACATTTTATCCAATCAGATGCTTCATCTGAGATTGATTGTTACCTTGATAACACCAGCAAACAAAGAAGAGTATGTGCTTCAAAATGGTCGGCTATATGGCAGAGAGACATAAGATCATTAGTAAAGAAGAAATAAATAAAAATCCGTTGTTGGTGTCCTTAATCAGACCGATGCCTTTCTTCTATAGCATATATATATATACAGGTGCTATCTCCTGTAATCAAGGTATTGAACTATAGTAATTAATACTCCGCTAATGTTAGGTGTACTTAGTTAGTTGTGTTGCCTTATGGATAATAGCTTGCTCCTATAGCAGTCTCCGCCTCGTTCAACTGCTGTCATCCAATACATAATAATAGTTCCGTATTATGTAAGACATAACACTCACGTGAAATGATGTTCTTTATTTATTTCCTGCATATTGGATCTCAATTGACAATGAACAGCTCCAAGGATGGAATCCCCTCAAACACACTCAGTCAACGCTCCTGCCTACTAAACAGTCTATCAGCTTCTATTCCAAACCAAGGACTCAGCTTCTAGAACAGGATGGTTGCTCACAACAACGTTCTCCCTTGCTCCTATACACTTGACAAGGAGTTATAGCTAAGGCGTGTGCTGGTGTAAACACTACGCTAAGCTAACAGAGCATGGACTGGCCATCCGTGTCAGTACAGTTTTATACATGACCGTTTTCACAATTTTAGTCTCATGTGGCACTTAGGTGAAATCTACTAAGGTATTTTATGAGAAAGGACCATTTCTTTTCTTTCTAATGACATACAGAATGTCCTTCTATGATATTTAGTTTCTGACATCAGTTCTGTCAAAGTTCGAAAGAACTGCACTGCTGTGCAGAATAGAAACTGAGAAAAATGTCTTTTCAAGTTTTCTTGAAGGTGAACTACCGCAGCCTTCCAGAAAAGCTTTAGCAATGTACACTTCTAATTTCTCAAAGGTCCTAAAGCTCAACATGGTCATTTTACAATATCCTAGTTAACAAAAACAGGATGTTCAGGCATATAGAGGAAGACATAACTTTTATTTATCCCAGCCTGTGAAGAAGTGACAAATTTCTGGATCTGTACCAAAAACTGGCAAGGATAAAGGAGAAATGATCTCATAAATCCTTCTCTCTTGCGATGTCTCACTTTAAGATAGGTATGCAGCTGGGACAGGAAGAGACGTGTAGACCGCCTTCAGCACACTTGACAGCCTTGACAAGATGTATATATGACGTCTATAGGGAAAACATGTTCTGATTGGTCTAGAGGGCTGTTGATTCAAACTTGAAGGCTCCCACTGGCCAGTTTGGTTTGTGCCCTTTCAGCAGGAAGTTAGGACTGAGATGGAATATGGACTATCAGACAAGCCCTGAATTTAGGGGGAAATGGTCTGACACAAGGTTCTTTTGTTTCAGAGCACTCAGGCATTGCATAATTTTGGGGCCATAATAGAGGGACTTAGAGAAAGCATTGGGGGCCAATTTTTGTATATTATGGAACTTAGAGTGTAGGAGATTTGAATAAAACAATACTCCCATTTTCAGTATAAAAAAAATTGATATTGACTCCCAAAGGCTTACATCTCAGTTTGACTTTGTGCAGCACCACTCAATTCACCAAAACAGGTAATCTATGATAACATTACATTTCAGGATCACCTTCTAGAAATTAATTTATTTGAATGTCTCTTGAAACTAAATGGTTATCAAAATAGTATTTTTTGACCTACACAAGCTGTCCATAAAGAGTACTTTAAAGGCATATATTTACATCAATTTCAATTTTCAAATTTTATATAATTTTAGCAAAAATAACAGAAAAATAGAGGGGGAAATTTTTTTCTCTGTATGTATGTCTGAAAATAGGGCCAAATTTCACTCTTCGCACTCTCATGCTTGTCTATAAAGTAGTGTAATGTCAGACAAAAATGAATATCAAACTTTGTTGTAATATAAACTTTCTTATTTTCATTCAAGTTCTTAGCTTTTTCATGTTCACAAAATTAATGCACATTCAGAACCAAGCTTTCAAATGTAAAAGAAATTATAATAATGGAATAAATAGAATTGGTACATGTCATTAAGAAAAAGAATGTAAGAATGCATTTAATCAGTGCAAAATCAAATTCTATATCCAACTATGAGTATTCCTAGTGATATAAACTAGAATGTAATAACTAGGAGAGGTGCTGCCACATGTTGGTTAGTTCAAGCTGATTGCCAAACAACCCTACCATACTGTCCTTCCCTTACATGGGCAGGCACCTTCTTTCACCCTCTCTCCACTATTTTTTCCATTAGTTTTGGTTTTAGTCATTGAGAAGAAAAAAAGAGATGGGGGTGGGGAGGTGACTCATTTTTGCTGGCTCAATGAAAGTTGGTCCTGAATGTTTTTGAACGTACTTCCTTTGGCTCTGAATGACTAACCTTGGCTTTGAACATACAAATATGTTTTTAAAGCCATGTGCGCTTTACGCATGTTACATTATATGAATTCTTAGTTTAGCTTAAACAATTCTTTTCCTAAGTCTAAAGTACACTTATGAATAGTGATTTGTATTTTGGTATGAAACAATTCTTTTAGAAGCAAGATATGTATCTTCAAAGCTAGCTTGAGTGTATTCAGGACCACGATAAACATGTACATTCAGAACCAAGCTATATACGTTCAGAACTATTGTATGTACATTCAGAACAAGATTTCATAACGAACTGAAATGATATATATAATATACATGCCATCAATACACTTGTTTTTACATCACTCATGCACAATTTAAATGACCTGAAGTATATATGAGTGGTAATGGCGGCCGTGTAGACGTCGTTTGAATCGGTGGAGAGAAGAACCTCGGGATTAAAAGGGCGGGACGGCCTTTAAGACTGAAGAAACGAACTCTGGATAAATATAACAACCCAAGGTGACCCAAGGGACATCCCAAATAGCGGATCTTACCAGATAACATTGTGATTATCGGATTTCTAAAGTCGGGTGCAACCCATACCCGGTGATTCGGCGAGACAATGGCGGACACAGCTAGGTCACGCGTGAGTAAGCAAAAACATGAACGTTCATCAACAAAGAAAACTGATCAAGCACTTGGTAAACGTAAACTGGGTCAAATGATCTCTCCAAAATCTATTTTGTCGACATCAGATAATCAACTTGACGAGTCAATCATTATCTCTCCTGAATACAAACGTAGAATGCTACTACTCGGGCCTAACGTCACTGGGGACCCTAACGATATGGCTGAAAGTGAAACAGGCGTGTCTTCCCAAAACGTAGAAGTATGTAAACCATCCACCCCTTATGTGATAAGTGCTTATCATTTTTCCTCCGATGGATATGACACAGAAGATAATTTTCCATTATCGGAACTTTCTCAACTGAATGACAATGAACTGGTAAACACCCCTAAGGTCAAAGGCCAAAAAGAGAGTGTGTTACGTAAGGTACTCGATCCGGCAGGGACCGCGCCGGCGGAGGTTATTCCTCATGAATCAAGTGACGTGTCCCAAGTCCCTACCGCTGAAAATATGTTTGATATTCTTAAACAAATAAGGAAAGGCGTTCAGCATCTTGAGGTGGAGAACATAGCGATTAGGAAAGATCTCGATGATCTTTCAAAATGTATCGTTACCAAAGATGCCCATCAAGAAGCTCTGAACCAAATAGAATCGAACTTTATGAACAAATTTGAATCCCACTCACTGGAGTTGGAGTCTCATACTTCACGGCTTGACGAGTTTAGTTTAGGAATGTCCAAACTAAGTGTTCAAACATCAAAACTAGAAAGGGATACGCAAAGTGCGGCTGTTGACCTGGGTAAGAACCTATCGACTATTGAAAATGAGAAGATGAAAATTGTCAATAGGTTAACTAACCTTGAGACAAAAATGGAAATACAAATGAAACACCTTCAATCACACACGGACAATAAATCCATGTTAAGTGGTCAAACTCCTAAATCAGACACAGCCAAAAATGTAATAATGGAGGGGCTTACGGATGAACCGACTGAGGACATCTACAGCAAGGTCATAACGGCTTTCCGAGTACAAGGCTTAAACCTATATGAGAATGATCTAAATAAAGTTTATCGCATAGGGAGGTACAAAGGCGGAGAGAACAGGCCTAGACCAGTGCGGGTCGAACTGATATAGAACGAGTCCGAGACCGAATCCTTGAAACCAGAAGAAGACTGGAAGGATCCCTCACACACTACAATGTGAGAATCAAACTTGATGAACCCAAAGAAACACGAGTAGCAAGGGCCATTCTTAGAAAGGCAGGCGACGATGCCCAAAGAAAAGGTCAGAACGTCCAGATATCTCAAGATAAACTGAGGATAGATGGTAGACTGTACACCCTATCAAATGCCCATGACTTGGAAACCCCATACAAAAACGCTGTGACCAAAAATCAGGGCAAAACAAATGACAGAAGACCAACGCAAGAAAGTAAACCTAAGGATTTGCCTGCTGAGAGAAAGACCAGTAAGGGCATTGCCTTCTTCACAGAACGAAGCAAGAAAAGCTGCTTCTTTCCTGTAGAAATTAACTACAAAGGCCAAGTTTTCAAAACACTGGAGCATGCCTACCAGGGCCAAAAGGCCTTGACCAGCAATAGGTTAGACATTTTTGCTGAAATACTAGAAGCCCCTACTGCCGCTAAGGCCAAGGCCCTTGGAAAACGAATCCCCTACAATCCTGAATGGGAAAAGATTAAACCCAGTGAAATGGAAAATCTGCAGTTCGAGAAACACCGCCAGCATCCCTCCTTGGGAGACGAACTGTGTGCCACACAAGGTTTAAAGTTGATGGAAGCATCATTTGATTCATATTGGGGCACTGGCTGTTCAATTATGGATCCAGCAATCGAGACTGGTGAATTCCCTGGCAGAAATGAATTAGGCGAATCTATGGAAAGGGCTAGAACACGCCTGATAAATTATAGAACATGCAGATTATTGGAAGAAGAAATGACCACAGAGACCTCTGCAAGTCCTGTGTCCACCCACCCTCGAAGAACCCCCGCGCTTGTCACGGCGGGACCACCCACCACCACCAGTGCCCTCCCCCTCGGGTCCGGAATCAACCGGACACGGCACGAGACAAAACAAAGAAGCGCACAGTGACGCCATTGAAGTGATAGAGGAGAACGTTCAGGAGAAACCCATTACCAGGGTATCTGTATTGGAACCGGAGATACGAATTGCTAACAGGGACGGACTCATTGTGGTATAATGTCTCAACGGGACTATATCCCAGTCTTAGTGGTTGCAGACTCAAGGGGACGGTTTCTGCAGAATGAACTATCGTACTGGGCACGAAGCACTATACCGGTGTACGTCTACCCGGGGGCAGACCTACGCAGGATTGGACGGGAGACATATCTCGCCACACTAAAGTAGGTTCTATCTATGTACTAGCAGGTATCAACGAAACAACTTGGAGAGACCAGAATACGAGGAGGACCTACGCAGTTCATTACTCACCTAGTGATCTAAGTGCGGAGTTAACAGATAAGGTTATTAATCTGTTGAAGTTTCTCCGTAATGACTGTAACATTGACCAAGTTATTATGACACCAATAGTAGGCATGAACATTAGTACGTATAATGGCGATGAGATGAAAGACCCGCGTCAATGGATTATTGACCAGGGTCTGAAATCGGTAAATGATCACATCGTAGCCTTGAACGCTGCAAACAACCTACATACACCGATGCTCCATCAGCATATTGTTAAGAGCATGGGCGGTGGAAAAGTCAAAATTATGTATTCGCGTCTCTGGGATGGACTTCACCCGCGAAGGGATACATTAAGTCGATGGGGAGCAGGAATTGCTAGGGCAATGTACCTTAACTGGGATATTTAATCAACCAGCCATTACAAACATTGTATCCGGCTCTACTGAATGGGGCATACTTATTCGTCATCACCATAAGTGACCCTCGTTTGACAACTGTCAATCTGGGTCCTATATGGGCAATAATTAAGCAATCCATAAAAATGGATTTTATGAATTGAACCTTCTACACATTTCCCTAATTGACAACTGTCAAACAGGAAAGTACATGACAAGTAAACACCTGCAATTTTATAATTGACCCTCGTTTGACAACTGTCAACCTGGGTCCCGTATGGACAGAATTAAGCAGTGCATAACAATGGATTTTGCGAACTGAGCCTTCTACATATTTGCATAATTGACAACTGTCAAATATGAAAGTACATGACGAGTAACAACAACCTTATAACAGTATCAGCTTTACTGAAAAAAGACTTTAATTTATCAAATTAGTGCGCAAGATCCTTGACGTTATTTGTTAATTAATAACTACCCCCCCCTTTTTTCTGGGAACTTGGAAAAAACTTTAACATTATTTAGCCTGTACTAGGTTACGTTTACTGGACAACTTCTCTCGATATTACGGTATAGTTTAAAAGTTAGTTAGTTAACGTTTTTTCTGATATGTCCTTCTCTCCACCATGAACACTCTCTATGGAGACTTTCTCATATTTTCTCCGATCTATTACTATGTTTGACTTGCTATATTTAGCGGGTGAAACATGGTATGTCATAAGGTCACAGGGTACACACTGCCCGCAGACCTGTCACTTTTGCCACGTACGATCCTCATACCGTTTATATATTTTGCTATTTTTATATCATCATAATAGATCAAACAATGGCTACGCCACGTGAAACTAATATTAAAGGCCTTAGTTTTGTGCATGTTAACATAAGAAGTTTGAAGAAAAATCTGCAGGAATTGACGATTTCTTTATCAATGTACGATATTATATCTTTAACTGAAACATGGTTGAATGATTGGACTCCAAATAGCTTGATTGTTTTGGATGGGTACACAATTTTTCGTCAAGATCGTCCACATGAACTGGATGGGATCAAGTGTAGGGGTGGTGGCATCATGGTTTACATCAAAAATAACTTAGCTTGTTTTAGCCATAACTTATCACAGTATTCTATAGTCACTAAAGACATGGAGCAGTACTGGCTTTACTTAAAACTTCCAAATAGAAAACCGATCTGCCTGTGTACCTGTTATCGACCGCCTGCAGGTAATGTGAAACAAGGATTAAGTGAATTAGAAACATCCATCGAAAATATAGGTTTGTCATATAGTAAATTTGAACTAATAGCCATGGGTGACTTTAACATAGATTATAAGAAACCCAAGGTTACAGGTTATTCGGATTTAAAGAAATTTGAAAGAAAGTTTAATCTTAAACAATATATTAAAAACCCTACAAGGGTAACAAACCGGGTTGCTAGTACTATTGATTTGATTTTTTCTGATATGATGAATATTGACTCGTCTGGAGTTCTGCCCATCTTAATGTCTGATCATTTCCCGATTTTTATTATTAAAAAGAAAAGAAAATTAAATAAGTCATTCTCCAGTACTTGGGGCAGGACTTACAAAAAATACAACAAAATGCATTTTCAAAATATTATCTTGAGTGATCCAAGATGGAAATCTTATTGGATGACAAGATGGAATCCAAACGAGCTATGGTCCATGATGCGAAATATAATCATGGATGCAGCTGATAAGCTTTGCCCGATAATACAACTGAAAATTAGGAAAAATACCCCTGGCTGGTTCACTCATGATATAATTGAAACTGTCAACCAAAAAAAGGAGTGTTGCAAAACTTTTCTTCAGAATAAATCAGATCAAAATTTTCAAAAATTGAAATCTTGTAAAATTAAAGTTAGGAAATTAATAAATAAATCAAAACTAGACTTCGTCACTTCAAGTCTCGATGAAAATAGAAAGGACCCTAAACGTTTTTGGTTTTATCTGAATAATAACTTAGGATTAAGCAACAAGAATGCAACCATTCAATGTACCCAGATAAAGGATGACAATGGCAATATATTACAAGGCGAAGACCTGTGTGATTATTTAAGTAACTATTATGCCAATAATGGTATTAGGTTAGCATCCGCTTTTACTCAGAACGAATCTCCATCCAATGACTGGTTTCCGGATTGCAACTGTAATTTTGGTTTCAAATTTATTCCTATGGACATAGTTGTTAAACTAGTTAAGGAAATTGATATCCACAAATCATCAGGAGTAACAGATCTGAATGCTGAACTTTTACGCGACGCATTCTCGGTCTTAATTCTTGAATTGACGCATTTATTAAACTTATCAATTACTTCAATGACTTTTCCTGACGACTGGGCAATAGGGACTATAGTACCCATTCCTAAAGATGGTAATCCGTTGGAAGTGAATAATTGGAGACCAATATCTATACTGCCGTTACCTGGAAAACTACTGGAGAAAGCAGTTCACTATCAAATTTACAATTATTTCGAAGACAATAGATTATTACATAATAACCAGCATGGTTTTAGAAAAAACTTAAGTACATCCACTGCGATTTTTAAAGTAGTAAAGGACTTTTTCAATGCATATAATAGTAAGGAGACTAGTAGTTGTATATTCATTGATTATTCAAAAGCGTTTGAAACCCTAGATCATAATATTCTTTTCAATAAGCTAATTAATTACGGTTTTAATGGAAATGCCATTGGATGGGTAAGATCGTATTTGGGGAACAGAAAACACAAGGTCGCATGTAACAATGCCATATCCTCTGAGACGACTGTCTCGTTTGGAGTGCCCCAGGGATCAATTCTAGGTCCTCTATTTTTCATTATTTTATGTAAATGATTTATTGTTTTACTTATCAGGTGAGGTTGACTCTGAAAACGTGATGTATGCTGATGATACCATAATTTATAATACCAACCTGGATCCATCATTAGCAATTCAAAAATCAGAGCTTACGATGCAGGCATTGATGAAATGGTGTGTTTGGAATAAAGTCACCATAAATTTTGTAAAAACAAAACACATGCTGATAGTCAGAAACAAATCAGTCGAGGATGACTATTCCCACCTTAAGGTCAATGCCAGTGGTTCTGTCCTTGATAACGTAACATGCTATAAATACCTGGGAGTTAATTTAGACAATAAACTGGAGATGGGGAAAATGGTGGATGCAAGTTTTAACAAGGCAAATAGGAAATTGTATCTGCTGAAGCAAATTCGTCCGTTTATTACTAGATCTGTTGCAAATATTATCTATAAAACATGCATTCTACCACTGATGGACTATGCTGATTTTGTCATTGATTCTTGCACCAAGATCAAAAAGGATACTCTCGACTCTATTCAAAAGAGGGCCATGTTCATTATAGATAATAAAGCAAACATTGGTTTGACTTACGACAATCTAATGGCTATTTATGGTCATCAGCCTTTGGAAAAAAGAAGAAGAGAGCATCTCCTGGTAACTATGTATCGGCATAGTCTCTCCGATAGTAATTTGGAGAAGGCTGATCCTAACATGGTATTAAGAACAAGCAATAAAATTAAATTTAGACAACCTTTTACCTCGTTAACAAAAGTACGACAGAGTCCTTTCTACAGGGGAGTGCGTTTATGGGACATGCTGTCAGTGGACATACAAAAAGCTACCACCAAAGTTAAATTTAAATCCCAAATAAAGAAGTCCAGACTGATGATGGCCTAGACTGGAAACGTCCCCTGCCCGACATCTTGATTATGGTGTTGTAATGAACAATTATCCGGATACTCCCTGACATCAGTCAATAGTGTCCACTACGGAGGACATAACCTTGAAATTTGTCTATATAAGATATAATACTATGTAGGACGTACGTGGCTTCGTGTATATATATACATATTTTGTCTCAACCTGTTTATGTTTATGACTCATTATGTTCATCTCAATGTATTACATTATCATTATTTCACGGACAACTGGAAGAACATAAACCTCGTGTATGTGAAGTTGTGGACAATAAAAAAAAAAAAAAAAAAAAAAAAATATTGCTAGACTAGAAATGGCTGCACTATAACATGTTATATGCTTTTTTAAGCAAAAATTGGAATTATGAGAAAATAAAGAACGTTGGGATTTTCCTCTTTCCTGATTTTGATAGCTCATATTACTTGAACTTTGACCAAAGATTTCGTGGAACTACGCACTTTTCAGGAGAGTGACCCTTTAACTAACTTGAGCCCTTACCAATGCAAAATGTTATAATAATTCTATCTTTATTTAAAAAGAAATGAAACTGGAATGTTGCAATAATATCTCAGAGCAATGTTCCAAAGTTCTAGAGGTGCTATTGGGTGCCATCAAAATAACATTACAAGAACCAAAACAGAACTGAACAGAATGTTACTGCAACATTATGATACTTTGCCTGGATACCTTGATACCTTGGTAGTTGGCAGTGTATATTGGCCGAGTGGAAATATGGCTTTACTCTTTCTGTAAAGAACTCTTGAAAAATCAATAAGTGGTAATGTAGTTATCTTGCTCTAAAGTCTACCCAACTGACATAATTGATCATCTCCTGAATATAAAGTCTTTGAGTAGCCCTCTTCTTAGGATAAATCTCATGGAAAGAAACTTTGAAAAGAAAACCATTATCTGTCGATTCAACTTAGTCTTTGCTACAATCAATACTATGCTACATTTCTTGATGATGATATATATTTCTAAAGTTAACTTGAGTGGTGCACATTCTGAATAACTATTAGTTAGGAATATTTCTTTATATTCATTCAAATGACATCCTATGTTCAGGTCTACTGGAAATTTATGAGAACAACTAGAGATTAATAACAGGATAACAACAAGGTAAATTGATTTGGACATTTAATAAATAACATTTATTTTAATCCTTCCTGCATACATCAAATCTTAAGTTTAAAATCTGCTGCAATGTTGTCTTTGTGGTGGTTGGAACGAGAATGACCAATGGTTTTGGCCTAGCGATTTTTATAGCTACGATACAACAAATCGCCGTAGCGATGGATAAGGGGGCGATGACGTCACGCCTCTCCGAAATAAATAAATTGATTAGGTATCGCTACACAATTTAATTACATTTGCTCTGAATCCATCTGTAATGAAAATATTTTCAAACCAACTTAGAAAACATAAGATATATATGGATACAAACCGAAAAATAGTGAATCTTAATTTTACATTGTGTCTATCACAAATTATAGCATGATTACTAAATATTCCAATACTAAAGCCTTGTGACTTGCCGACATATTACCCAGCATGCACCTGGACCCAGGCTAACCTGCAGGTAGAGTACAAGAAATTGGCTATCTGTGGTAGCGAGAATTGTTATGTCTTTTGGCTACAACAACGATATACTCATTCTACATTGTCATGCCGGACTGACGCACCACACCCACAATGCAATTTTGGCCAAGGGGCCTTCGATTTTGTACGTACGCACATTTTCAGAAATCTAGGCCAAAAAAAACCACACACTCACCCCCCCCCCCCCCCCCACCTAGCATGTGTGCATTCAAGCTGGCTCACTGAGTTACCAACTTAGGACCTCCCAGTTTTGCTGTCACATTTCTATTAGGGGTGTACTGAGGGGAGGTCCAGGGGATCTTGATGCCCACCCCCCCCCCCTTTTTTTTTCTCTTTAGGTGGAAACTTGTACTTCATAAAAAGAAAAAAAGTCACATATTTTACTATACACTGGCGGATCCAGGGTTTTGAAAAAGGGGGGGAGCGTTATTGGATTTTTTTTCCTTAATTACCTTTTGGCCGAGTTTTACATTAAAAAACACAAAATTTTCTGAAAAGACGGAGGGGCGCACGCCCCCCCCCCCCTCTCTGGATCCGCCACTGCTATATTTGGACACCCCCCCCCCCCCTTTTTTTTTCTTCAAAATCCTGTATCTGCCCCTGCATACCACTTTGGTAGCTGTCCAGGAGACCGTCTACAGTTTATTTCTGTGCACTTCTGTGCACATGGCCGCTCTTTAATGGCCATGTGAAACAGAAACTGGGACACCCCCAGTTTTTATCAGTGTCTGTAGGTATGAAACTAGTGGCAATGTACTCGGTTAACGTCCCCTATAGACTGCCTCATGGACACCAATTAATTTGACACCCAGGATAAAACAACAAAGTAACTGCTATTCATTAACTATTTTTTAAAATGTGATAATTTTGTTAACATCCACGCATGGTCAAAAAAATACAAATACAAAGTACCAACCCAAGCAATTTTCTATTTTTCTATGAATGCTTGTTTTGGCAGATACCAACATGTTGGTGATTAAAAAGAACAATACAAATGGTCCCCAACACAAGGTTATCTTCTTTTGGAAATATGATATAACTTGTTGTGACTCTGCAACTTCAGCTGTATTTTTAGAATAAATATATATGGATACAAAATGAAAAACTCAAGATCTGTTGATATTGATCTTTTTCATTTTAAACTGCAAATAATGCCAGGATAATTGAACATTTCTATACTTCTGGGCTAGCCTGCAGGTAAATCAGAGGAAATATGCTATATGTGGTAGGGAGAATTCGAGAGCAATTATGATTGTATTTAGGGGAGGATCCAGGGAGGTTTGGGGGGGGTCACGATCCCTGGACCTTTTCTTGATACTAATACTTCACATAGCGACAAAATGTTGTACGTACCCATGTGAATGTGTGATGTTTTAGTAATTAGCCCATATGCGGACAGAGACCTTGTATGTATATATAGGATATATAGAGACTGGAAAGCTTCTCTTTGGGCCTATGTGCTCATTCCCCTAGTGGCTGGTTGGAACCAACCCGGTCAACCATGACCATGGTCTGATCATTACCAATGTATTTTTAGAATGGCAGGTGGCACCTCACAAGTCATTTTTACCATAGGCATAATGGACAATCCAAATCCAATCCAACCAGCACCCAGGTGGCAGGCCTGTAGTGCATAACAGGTTTACCCCTGGCTTTCCAGTCTCGATATATCTTATATATACATACAAGGTCTCCGATGCGGATGCCTGCCTTTTCGAAATATCGCCCCAAGTATTTAATAGTTACATTCATTTTTATGGTAAACTGTTATTGAATTAGACACTTTTGGTTCATCTTACCAGTGTTTTACCTGATATAACTTGTCTACTTTCTTTCGGTAACCTCTTCTGATATCAGCTGAGCACACTTGACATCCCATACTCAGCGACTTTGGCTCTTTCTCTGATAAAGAGAGCACCAGACCCCTAAAACTGACAGGTGACAGGAGCATTTCTTATATTATTCAACACAACACCATGGGCTTTAGCGTAAGGGACAGGTGTCATAATAATAAAGTAATATGTGACATTGGTCCTCCTAAAAGTCAGCATACGAAATTGGGAATTTCGTGTAATAAAGACATGTAATATCACCATTGTTTAAAATCAACTTACTACATCAGGATTCCCCACCCATACAAGGCCTCATGGAGGCCTCTGGGTAATCATACACTTTAAGGTGGCCAGTAGGAAAGATGGCTGCCTTACAGACAGAACCCATTCTAACGGAGCTAGAAAAGGCGAAGGTGCGCATTCAGTACGGAGAAGATTTCATAAGATTGGTGGAGAGACAAGTCGAAAATGGCCTTAGATTCCGAGAAGAGAATTGGTTGCACTGTTCTGGGTCCCCTCTCCGGAATACTTGTCAGTCAACAAACCAGGTCACAGTAGTTCTCATAGGCCTTGGTGGAGTTGGGAAAAGCACACTGGGAAATGTGCTGACGGGACTTAAAGATGGATTCAAAGCAAGTAGTTCGGCCACAGCAGAAACGCTGGAGTGTAAACTGCAGGTTGGGGGATTTGAGGGGAAAACCATTTCTGTCCTTGATACACCAGGCTACGTTCTCAAAGACCTGATGAAAGGTCGAGCGAAATACAATGATTACAAGAAGACACTGGACTGTGTTTCTGAGGTATGTACATATATTTTCATTAGTAGCCTATGCTTGAATTTTGATATTTTGTGTCCCATAGAGGTATCAAAAAGGTTACTGAATCACTTTAGAGTTTTGCAATGTTTTGGGTATTTTTTTTATTGTTTTGGAGATAGTAGGCTATTTATAAATCCTGTGTGACTTTATGTGTTTTTAGGGGGGATTTTTGCCCCTGTAGAAGGTCCAATTTCTTTCAGAACAGAACTAACTTTTATCCTGCATAGTTTTTATTGTGGCTCTTTAAAAAAAGTTCAGAATGTTGTGCCAGATGAAAGTGAGTCAAAAACCTATTGTCACCTCTTTGACAGACAGAATGTCAGAATCATTAGGACTGTGGTTTAGTTTTTTCCAATAGGAAATGAAAGTTGTCTGTACTAAACTAGATTAAACATATATGAATATATAAATCCAAGTGAGCGCACATTGTGCAATACAATTTTTGCCTAAACCCCCAAAAATTGTGAATTTTGAATTAAGTTATCTGAGACCTATTTAGATCAGCACTGAAATTATGTTTTGGAATGTAATACATGTACAAATAATGTTACTCTGTGACAGACACGAACATTCATGTTGTGACGATCATGATGTGAATTATGTTTTATTAGGGAATCAACATGTTGGGAGAAGGAGCGCATGTGTTCATCTTTGTTATGAATGCGGCTGACCCAAGGAACCGGGCACTTGAAGTAGAGATAATGGAAAAAACAAAGGTGAGTATAAGAACACTCTCTCTACCAACACAAATAATGGTCAAGGATTTTATGGGTTATAAGTTTATCTTGAAGTATCACATATTCAGTGCTAACTGTATTATAAAACATGGGGTGAGACAGTCATAAGTCATAGGCTGATACATTATACATAATTTATACAGAATACATACAAGTACAATTATAAATGTTTTTTTTCTTAAATGACCAACTAATTTGTTTTATAATGCCATTTGCACAAGGTACATTCAGGTACATTATCTGTGATTTGCTTTTTTCTAATGGCCTTATAGGCACTCAACGCCAAGTCAAACGACCACTGCATGCTGGTAGTAACTCATGCTTCAACACAATACAATGGGAAAAACATCGGCCAGTTTTTAGAAGACGCAAGGAAGTCTGATGTATTTAGAGATTTTCTACCAAAGGTAAAGAACCGTGTTGTTCTTGTAGAACTGGCATGCTCTAGCACTGGTGGTGGTGATCCCTGTGTCAAAGAAATAGAGCAGGCACAGAGGATGGTTTTACATATGGCATATACAGTTATTGAGAGTAACTTAAGTGGAGGGATCATTTACAAATCTGAAATCATGAAGCAAGAGATAAAGAAAGGCTGCTTCCCTGCTTGTGCCCTTATATGGACACCAAATGGTAAGAAGTTGATGAGCGACTTACAGCTTGAAGACGAGGTTCTTGTGGCAAACCAGCTGGGTCAAACAAAGTATGAAAGGGTCATCATGTTCAGTCACGCTGCTAGAGATGAGGTGGGGTGCTTCATGTCCATCAGTACAGAGGACGGGAAAGTGATGAGGTTGTCTCCTGGTCACTTGGTGCATGTTGGACAGGTGGGTCAGTTAAAACCTGCCAGAGACGTGAAAACAGGAGACGTGATGTTTACCTGTGGTGAAGCAAAGCAGGAGGCAGGCGCTGTCAGGTCTGTCAAAGTGTCGAAAGTCAGCAATGAGTGGTTCACCACTGGGATTTATTGTCCCTACACCCCAAGTGGATCAATCATCGTTGACGGGGTCCTTGCCTCCTGCTACACTGACCTCATGTCTCCGGCCCTCGCCCATACCCTAATGCTTCCAGTACGCACTCTGCATTGGGTGCTGCCTGAGGACTGGTTTGTCTGGCTCATGCCATACAACTCAGAACAGGGGATGCCGAAGGTCCTGTGGAGCATCAAGAAAATGTTCCCTTCCCTAACTAAGTAAAGAGCTGGAATATATATGTACTAAACACAGTGAAAGAATATGAAGGCCAGCATGACAAACTAATGCTGTTGCTTTATTCTAAAACACATTATATACAAGATTAGGTGGAGACAAATACCAAACACAATGACTGGATTTAGGATGACTTGAGTATTTGATGATTAGCTCGTTTAAAATTACAGCGTGATCAACATGTTTCGACCCGTCAAGGTCTAATATATTCAAGGATGTTTATGTTGGTAGTAACTGCTTTTCAAAATTTGAAATGATGAAATGTCCAGTTCCAAATGATATTATCTGTGCTATTCCTGTATACAAGATGCTGTCTAATCAGAGTGAAATTAGTATAGGTAATCTTGATGTTTATAAAGTTTGTTTTATTCTAGACCCAGCAAACAGGACACGTGTATATACCAGTTTACCACGTGTTAAATGAATGTAATACTGGTGTTGTGGTAATCCCTGTATAAAGTCAGTATCTTAGTAGATTTTACCACGAGTTTTCACCTAGTAATACACCTATGTCAATTTCATGAATAACACATAATTTGTATAAGTGAAATGCTTATATTCATCATGGCTAGTCTGAATTTACAATATCTTATATGTATTCTATTTTTACGTTTTGATGTAATTTTAGTCACATTCTGGTGTCAAGACAAAGTCCAAGTAAAACATGTATATAATACTAGTTTTAACACGTGTTATGGTCATGTGATACTGGTGTTGTGTAGAACTGGGAGAATCACTTGGGAAAACTGTCTTCTTCTGACCCCAGTTTTTGATACACATAATTTAAGAGAAAAAACATGTATTTTACACAGGTTTTCCCTGGGTTTTCCCCGAGATTTCATTGAACAAACACAAAGATAACCTTTGAAAATTGATATCTATACACCAGCATTTCACTGTGAAAACTCTACAAAAACTGATATAGCTCTCTTTGGTGCATTGTTATAAATTAAAAGTATTGACAAAAAGATAGATAGAAATACATCTTAATGTAGGGATTTATAATTGGGAGCATTTCTTTAAAGACTAGTGTCCAATATGATTTAAATAGAATGCATTTGATCATCATTGCAAGAAAATCCCAAATAGCTCAGTGGTAGAGCACTGGCATCATCTGTGAGGGGTCATGGGTTCGAACCTCCACTGCTTTCTTGCACTATAAGCAAAATAACACGAGTTTTTCATGTCAAAACTCGTGTTAAAAACTCGTCTCAAAACACATGGGCAACACCAGAAATGTAGTCCACAGAATCTCGAGTCCTACTCGAGTTTAAAACACGTGTTTGACCTCCTGGATCCCGTGCATACAACGTGCACATCACGGGTCTTTGCTACCATGTGACCAAAGCTTTCATTGTATGTCAATCAAAAGCCTGGGATCTTTGCACTGGGTTTGGGGGATTATGTTTGCATAATACTGTTTAACTATTGATAGAATAAACATGAAGCTCTTAAGATTGTTATCTCACACTGAAGGAAATAGAAGATTTTGTTAGCAGCTTAGTTAACCACTTATTGAGCTTGTTTATGCACATTTGTGCACAAAGGGGGAAGGTAGAAATCGGCTTTTGTACTTAAAAAAATATCCAAGAATTATATTAGACCAAGGGAGGATGGCAAAGGTATAACAATTGATCAAATATGCATGCTCGCTGAATTGAAGCTATTAATCATCAATATGTAAAATACTGTAAAATGTCAGTGTTATAGACAACTACAATTTGCCAATGGGGTGAAGAGGTATTTTTGTGGACCACTGGACTTAGCTTTTCTGCTAATACAAGCTCCCCATAGAAAACACATAGAAAGGTGGTTGCATTGGTACCTGCATTCTACCAATGCAGAGATTCATGCAAGTACTTTTCTATATTCCACTGAGCATTGTTTGAAATTAATTGCATTTGATTCAAGCTATGCAAATATTTTGCTCAGCACTAGTCAAACTACTAGCTAGGGTCTTATAAGCTATAGGTCTGTAGGTTTGTAGCGTGGTACAATGATATATCATTGCACAGTTTTGTTAACATAAATTATATTTCACTCTATGATAAATAGATAAAAAGTTGAAATTTCCAGTAATGAAAAATTGATTTATATTAGGCCATTGTTTTGTCCGCATGCATAAGGAACATGCATACACGCGGTCTAAGGTTCACACATAAAGCCGAATATAAAACATATGCATTAGTTGGGCTAGAAAAGTACTGATCCTGCTAATTCAATTGTTTACATCATATTGGTGTCGCAGTCTTTACATGGTACAAAAGATGTTGTAATATATTGTGAGGGACGTTTTCAAGTAACATAGATGAAAATATATGAGATGAATGTTAATGAAGTTGTTTCAAGTGAACATAAAACAATGATTTTTGTCTATTGCTTTTGTTGAATTGTGTTATTTTTGTATCAATATATCCTCATCCAAAAGACATCCAATTATAAGATAATGAATTGTTATACTGTGCTTGGAAAATAAAGACTAAAGCCTTAAAGGCAACAAATGACTTGACTACTTTTTGTTACAATAGATAAGATAATATCTGATATATTTTAAGTCAAAGCAAAGATTATCAATTGTAAAATATAATTTGAAATATCTTTTCAAAAATCATAAAGCATTCAAAGTTCTGTCCAAATAAACTATTTTTTTCATGCATTCAAATTATGTTTGCTGAGCAATACAATAAGAATTGGACCTGTTTTATATAGATTACAAAGTTCACATTGAAATAAACGTATTTTAAAACTGATATCTCAAAGCCTGATTGATGGAACTAAGAAATGATATTGCTCAGCTTTTTATGGCATACAGGCAATTGATATCTGACCTTCATATGTAACTAAATACTAGGGAGTGGTTATATGTGCGACAATCACATACGGAGCCATAGCGTATATAGAATTTTTACATACACGGACACAAAGTCCGCACATTCCGATCTGCTTATATACGCAGTTTTGAGATAAGGTGGCTTGTATCAAATTTCTATAGTCTTATATGCGCAGAAATTAGATAAAACTTAAAAATGATAAAAGAAAAAGGTGGTTTGGGGCGTAGCCCCCGATTTACAAATGATTTAATGATGAGATAATGAGGTATATCCACGTGAATTACCTTGTCTGTATACGCAGACACAACCCCGTGTGTACATGGCTCCCAGTATGCACGGACCTTACACCCACATATATATATATATACAAACAATTCCATGCGCTTGGCTGCCAATGCCACGTCCGTGTGTATAACTCCAGCCTAAATACTTAGCTTTTAATTTCATTAAGAGGAAACAATGCTAAAAATTACTAAAATTTACTTTTGAGAGCAGCTATTTACCCATCCATACTTATTTTACTCACTATACCCTCCATACTCTGGGTATTCCAACCCCTATATCCTCTCCATACTCTGTGTATTCAGGGCTCAACATTAAAGGTTTGAACTTAGCTTCCCGTCGGGCAGGTCTGGGTTAAATTTTACCTGCCCAACCCTAAAATTAACCTGCCCAGCTTTAATAGATTATTATAATATCACAGAATTTTTGCCTGTCCTTCGGGCAGGTACTTGTCAAAATCTGCCTGCCCCACCTCAATTTTTACCTGCCCCGGGCAGGCGGGCAATGCTTAATGTTGAGCCCTTGTATTCTATCCCCTATACCCCTCAATATCCTAGGGATTCTACCCCCTCTACCCCTCAACAGCCTGAGTATTGTAGCAGCTGTTGGGCTCGATGGCATTTGAGACATAAACCGTGGTTTCGTAACTGATATTTATTACTACTTGTTCTTGGATATATATGGAAAATGATGAATAATATGTACAGTTCTTCAGATAAATTCTTTGGTTCTTAGATTCACAAATTCCACTTTCTTGTTCGTACAACTTTGTTCTTAGTTTGTCTTTCGTATCAATAAAATATCTAACTTCGTACAAATTCTTCGTAGTAGTAATGAAATAACTTTCGTACAAATTCTTCGTTGTTCTTATAGTAGCAATAAAATACCGTCGAAAACTGAAAATAGACAAAAAGGATATTTGTGTCTAAATAATAGTTTCAGACAATCTTAGACATGGATCTATATTCATAATTCTATGGTTACTTATATCCATAAAAGTGTATAATAATACACAGTCTTTAGTCTTTCATAGTTCTTACACTGACTCATTACCATATTCATGAGATTAGGATCAAAGCCTACATAAATCCTTTACTCTGTAGTTCTTTAGTATACTACTCAATACTACTCAAAGTACATACTTAGAATATAAAGTCAATACTACTGACACATCATAATAACCTTTGGCCTTATTTAGGCTTACATCTACACAGATCATGGATTCTTAGGCATAAAGCCTACATAGATTCTTCTAGAACTTTGTCACATGGCCCAGTTTACAGAGCACATGGTCCTGTACAAAACTGTCTTTCACTACTTAGATCTTGCATGTCATGATACAAAATATGGTTCACACAACTCTCAAGATATTCACACATACCTTTTGGCTTGTCCAAACCCAACAATGCTTGTTCAAAAGTTCTTAAACTTGGTTTTCTTTTGGACAAAAACAGGAGGTTTCATCTTGTTGTTTTGCCTAGGTCATCTCTCAGATCTCACTCCCATGAGATTTTCTTACTTTTTGTTCTAAGTTCTACATGCAGATCAAAATCTATGAATAGGTCATGAAATATAAAAATATAAATTACCATCGAAAGATAATCAAAAAACATTCAGTAGTTCAAAAAACTGACATGAACTTTCAAGTCTCACTCTCTAGAGAAGTGGAGGCAACATGGCTTCCAGCCAAAGGTAAACAGCAGGTGGTTCTCAAGACTGACAAGTGCAACACCTGATTACTCTGAAATACAGGACTAACACTGTAAATATGACACAGTTACAGCATTATGATACCCATGGAATAGTTGTAAGACAGGTCTGTCCCCTTACAGGTGGGTTCATACTTAGATTTTCAAGTTGGTTTGCCAAATGCTGTATTATCGCTCACGCTGCGAACTTCGCGGCGGCTACACTCCCCGCTAAAATTACACTGTAATTTTACTCTTAGTGCGGAAGTTAAAACTTAGTGCACTACCTTGACACTACTTTATAGGAGAACGCTTTTCTTACGAGCCAATAGCTTTCTTATTTCTAGTTCTATAATTGTGGGATCTTTCAAAATTGTGACCTTAAATCGTATGTACGTAAATGTACGTCTTCAAAAATATATGCGTTATACACCAACGCTAATCAAGTTTCTTCTTGAAAATCCAAAGTATCTACAAGGTGGTCAACCACAAACAGTATCAATAACTGTATCAAGGGTGGGACCTAAGCTGAGCGCTCCTGCTCATCTTCGCTGTACTTCACTTCTTATATCTTCCTTTGAGGTCCTTGTACCTCACAATAAACTCAGACTGGCCAACTCTTCTAACTGACTTCTGCAGTGATATGTTGGGTCTTTTGTGCTTCACCACTCCCCGCGGTGGTCTTTCACGCTTCTTACGTGCTCTGTGCATTCTTACTTTACAATCAGGTGGCCTACCGGGCTTTGGCGGTCCAGACCTGAGGTCTCGCTGCTTCGTCACATCTTGACATGTTGCTGCCGCTCCCCGCGGTGCAGTCTTATCGCAGCGTACATATCTTAAAAAGGGTTCTTTAAACTTAACTTTGTGGGGAGGTGGACCTAACCTCAACCCACGCAACTTCTTGAACTTAGGCCTCTTGAGCCTTAATCTAAGGGGAGGTGAGCCGAACCTCAACCCGGACAACTTCTTCACATGCACAGGCCTCTTAGGCCGTGCTCTCTGGGGAGGTGTGCTGAACCTCGACCCACGTGACTTGAACTTTTGCGTTGGCTTGTCACGTTCTTGACCGATGACTTCCTTGGAAGTAGTCGCCTGCGACATACTCTGGCTGTTTGTCATTTCTTCGGTCGTCTTCACCTGTTCAATCAGGGAAAAGGAATCTACAAAATCTTTAGTTGGCTGCAACTCAGCACATAACAGGTTACCATCTCCTGTGGCACTCTGAAAAGTTAAGGGACATTCACTGTCAACCTTACCGTCCTGTTCTTCATTATTCTTATGACCAGAATATGGGTCCTTCGTCTTGTCGTCATTGGACGTCATGAACTCAAACGTCACTTCTTTGGACTGGACGTGAGTCTGTTCTAAAGGGGCTGGTGGGAGTACTACCTGCACCAGTTCTTCTGTTGTCTGTTCAACTTTCTCAATTTCTACCTTCTTTGGGGCTACATACTTATCAGACTTTGACCGCTCGCGTCGGTCGGCTGTCCTATCATGACCTCTATACTTAGAGTTCTTTACTAGAGTCTTCACTTCTTCAGTGATGACATTTGCTTTAGACTCTGCTTCCCAGAAGTTGCACTTCAATAATAGAAAGGCACTATTTGCTTTAGATGAGAAACAAAAGTCTGGCTCTTCTCTACGAAATTCTTCTGTCTTAAGTTCTAGTTTGGCTTTGTAGAATTTAGCCCATGCTTCGGCTTCACGTGCCTTTAGCGACGCATATTCTCTAGGTGACATCCTGTGACTGTAGGAGTCTTTCCTTTCTTTAGTTCTGAGGTCACTCATCTTGAAAGATTAGGTCAATTTGGAATGGGTAGATAATATAAATGGAAATGAAGGGACTTTCAAATTTTGAGTTCAAACTAACTTTGGGTTCAAAAGCATTCAGGATAAATACCCTACCCAAATAGTCTAAGCTCCCTGTTCCTATACATCTCCCAAACTTATAACGTAACCTTAGAATGCTACTACATGTGTAGGTTCAAAATATATTCATACACTGCTACCTATGCAGGTTTCAAATACCACTTCAAAAAGGGTTCCAATGGTCTAGTAGTACCTAAACTAGTACCTTGCTTACTCATATAGTTTAAAGGCAACAACAATACCTTACTTATCTACTGCAACCACTACAGGTGCCGTAGTCTCAAAGAGTTCTTTAGTACCTCTACTGGTACTTCTATGTTCGTGGGTTCTTAGTCAAAATGTTACAGGATAACCCACAATATCAAGTAACAGGTTCAAAAGTTCACAAGATATAACCTATATCAAGTGTCTACACAGCTCTTATGCTGGATCTGAAATAAAATGGCAGTTAGTGCATCAAATATTTCAGTCTTCAAAAATGTCAAATTTCGTAGTTTCATAAAGTGTCTAGTGGCATGAAAGCCCTTTAGTAAACTGTGGGCCTGTGATAATTTCTACAGAGTTCTACGGGGCAATACCGGAAGTTCAAATGGCCAATACGTCGGCCGACACACTCCTTTGAATGTGCCTCTACGTCAACCGATAAAGTTCTATAATCTGAAGAAAAATATCACTAGGTTCGAATACAGTTACCGAAGTCTCATAAGACACGTCAAATTCTTAGATCTTCAATTAACCAAGTCTATGCTGACAGAGAAGTTCTTCATTTCGTCTCAAGTTCTTGTAGTTCTTGGCTGGTCCCTGCTGACGATGGTCGAATCCCCCAACCCTACCCGTAGGCGGCTGGCTTTCTTCTCACAAAGTCATCAACTCACCCTACCCTTAGGCGGTGAATATCTAGAGACACAGTTCTTAACCTGTCCTACCCGTAGGCGACAAGGTGGTTCATCGAATGTCCCTTCCTAGAGACAAAGGTTCATGGCTTGCTATCTTCCTGGACAACAAGGTTCATAAAATTCTAAATACAAAACTCGTGCTACCTGTTAGCGACAAGCTTTCAACAAATTCAATGTTCACCACACACCAGGCGGTAAAGTTTCATAAAGTTTTTCAAAGTTTCATAAGTTTCTCAAAGTTTCATGAAATATACTTCAAATAAATTTCATATCGCAATAATACGACACAAATCAAAATCTCAGCATCACCTGACGCCAAGAGTTCTATGATGAGCGTCCTTTTCACAAGACGCGGTTCCTTACCCACTGCGACCTAGCAGCAGATTCGTTGCTCCGGCCTTACCAAGACCAGAGTGTCATCCAGTGGCCAAGCCCCTATGGCGGCCAGGGTCGTCTGTCGAAGTTCGTCACTCGCCACACTCCATGGTGACAAGATCTGTCTATCGCCCCCATCGTGGAGACGAAGGGGTGATGCCCTCGCGATGCCCACGCGATGATGTCTACACCCACTGCGACGGCACCAGGTTTGTGGCTCCAGTCTTACCCTAGACCAGAGCGTAGTCGAGTGGCCACGCCCCTATGGTGGCCAGGCTCGTCCGTCGATGGTCGTCACTCACCACGCCCAATGGTGACGAGGTCCGTCTCTCGCCCCCATCGTGGAGACGAAGGTTTGATGCCCACGCGGTGCCCACGCGATGACATCGGACGGTGGCACGTCTCGTCCAGCGAATACTCTGCCCACGACTGACCACGCTACTTGTGAAGGCGGCCAGGTCTGTCGGTTGTCAGCTCGTTGCTCACCACCTTCCTAGGGGCAAGCTCCGTCTATCGTCAAAATTCTTTACTAACTTCTGTCCCAGCCATGAGACAAAAGTTTTCGACTGTAGCAGCTGTTGGGCTCGATGGCATTTGAGACATAAACCGTGGTTTCGTAACTGATATTTATTACTACTTGTTCTTGGATATATATGGAAAATGATGAATAATATGTACAGTTCTTCAGATAAATTCTTTGGTTCTTAGATTCACAAATTCCACTTTCTTGTTCGTACAACTTTGTTCTTAGTTTGTCTTTCGTATCAATAAAATATCTAACTTCGTACAAATTCTTCGTAGTAGTAATGAAATAACTTTCGTACAAATTCTTCGTTGTTCTTATAGTAGCAATAAAATACCGTCGAAAACTGAAAATAGACAAAAAGGATATTTGTGTCTAAATAATAGTTTCAGACAATCTTAGACATGGATCTATATTCATAATTCTATGGTTACTTATATCCATAAAAGTGTATAATAATACACAGTCTTTAGTCTTTCATAGTTCTTACACTGACTCATTACCATATTCATGAGATTAGGATCAAAGCCTACATAAATCCTTTACTCTGTAGTTCTTTAGTATACTACTCAATACTACTCAAAGTACATACTTAGAATATAAAGTCAATACTACTGACACATCATAATAACCTTTGGCCTTATTTAGGCTTACATCTACACAGATCATGGATTCTTAGGCATAAAGCCTACATAGATTCTTCTAGAACTTTGTCACATGGCCCAGTTTACAGAGCACATGGTCCTGTACAAAACTGTCTTTCACTACTTAGATCTTGCATGTCATGATACAAAATATGGTTCACACAACTCTCAAGATATTCACACATACCTTTTGGCTTGTCCAAACCCAACAATGCTTGTTCAAAAGTTCTTAAACTTGGTTTTCTTTTGGACAAAAACAGGAGGTTTCATCTTGTTGTTTTGCCTAGGTCATCTCTCAGATCTCACTCCCATGAGATTTTCTTACTTTTTGTTCTAAGTTCTACATGCAGATCAAAATCTATGCATAGGTCATGAAATATAAAAATATAAATTACCATCGAAAGATAATCAAAAAACATTCAGTAGTTCAAAAAACTGACATGAACTTTCAAGTCTCACTCTCTAGAGAAGTGGAGGCAACATGGCTTCCAGCCAAAGGTAAACAGCAGGTGGTTCTCAAGACTGACAAGTGCAACACCTGATTACTCTGAAATACAGGACTAACACTGTAAATATGACACAGTTACAGCATTATGATACCCATGGAATAGTTGTAAGACAGGTCTGTCCCCTTACAGGTGGGTTCATACTTAGATTTTCGAGTTGGTTTGCCAAATGCTGTATTATCGCTCACGCTGCGAACTTCGCGGCGGCTACAAGTATACTACCCCCTATACTCCTCCATACCCTGGGTATTTTATCCCTATACCCCTTGTTACGTTTGTGACTAGTTTACCATTTAAAAGATACTAGACTAAGAGAGTGTGCTCCAGCATAGACATTACAAAACAGATTGATGGTGGCTGTGTGCAGTGCTGCTGTCTGGTGGTTTGACAATACACTACACACACCCATATCTTAGGTATTCCATCCATTAAACCTCTCCATACCCTGGGTATTTCCCCAAACCCCCTCCATATCCTGGCTATTCTACCCCTTAAACCCCCTCTATACCCTAGGTATTGTATCCCCCACACCCCTTTCATACCCTGGGTATTCTATCCCATATACCCCTCTAGATTATTTTTTTTTATTAAGTCCACTTCCTATGTATACAAAAGATCTTCCAGCGGAACAGATCATGGGTATTCTATCTCTAATACCCCTCCATATCCTAAGTACATGTATACTATCCCCTACACCCCTTCCATTCCTTGGGTATTCTACCTCCAGAGCTATACCCCTCCATACCCTTGGTATTCTACCCCCTCCACCCTCCATACCCTGGGTATTCTAACTCCTATACCCTCCATACCTCCGTATGGAGGATAGAATACACAGGGAATATAAAGGGTATGGGGGTAGAATACCCATGGTATGGCGGGGTATAGATGTTTTGTAGGTGAGTCACATCACACAAAATCAGTTATCCGCCATATTGGTGATCAATTTATTTCATCATTATTTATGATTCTGAAACATTTACAACAAATATCTATGCCCTATTTACTTACCTATTTACAATTTCATTGAATCACAATCAAAAAATTGTATCATAGAATTTTGAACCTATTTCATATTCACATGGTCTGATCCCCATGTGGTGATCACTAAAAAGTGATCACACGACAGGGGTTTTAGTTTAGTTTAGGTTTTATTACATTTTTACCAACAGTTTGTTGAAACTTGCAACATCCGATAGCTTCCTTGATTGTATTCGAAGGTTCTCTTTATATTGGTCTATTACAGGTAACTTTGGGAAAATATCTCGCCTACAAACTCTCCAAGATCGTTCTCTAAAAATTATAGTCAATAAGCAAAACCCGACACTAAAAGCTGATGACCTGGCAAGGAAATATAGAATAGATCCTCTGAAAGAACGTAGGATGGAACATATTTCATCATTAACAGGGTTCGAAATTAACGTCAGTCCGTCAGCCCCAGGCTGATTGTTTTGAATCAGGGCTGACAAATTTTGAGAAAATCACATTTAAATCAGCCCCGATTTTTCACACCTGTAATACATTGTAGTATGTCCGGGCTGACGGCCAGAAAAGTTAATTTTGAACCCTGATTGATGTACAGGTTATGTTCTGATCAAGAAAGGATCAATAAGACAAGACCTAGAGTCCACCTTTGGAGCAGAAACACAATTAAATTTAGAAATATCAAAAGAAAGTATCAAGACTGTCTTCCTGAAAGTCTGCAGAGGTCGACCACCAAAGTAAAGTTTAAAAGAGGTATTAAATGCATATTGACCCGCCTATGTAATCAACAGAACAGGCCATGATTTTGTATGTCGTGGATTCATAGAAGAATCATCATTCATCATATCATCACTTTTCATCATCATACCTATCATATCAACAGGAAGACAATGTATGTAACCTGCGTGATGTTGAAAATAAACGAATTTTTAAAAAAACTTACTGGATTTGTTATTGTGAGCTCTGCAGAATCGCTGCCAAGGACTCAAGTGTGGTCCTCATATATTCGTGCTCTGATGGGGCTAACAAAGGCATAAACATCATGTATTTTGGGAGCTTCAAATGCTTTATTTTATCAAATTCTTCATTGAAGTGGCTGTTAGCTGAAACCAGTTTTTTCTTAAACCACTCTTCAAGTGGCAGTACATTGCCTTTGGTAATCTTCTTCATGGATATTATACATAAACTGAAGGGCTATATGGGCTTAACCTCTGAGGCTATTTTCTATGTCAGGAGGAGGGTTTATGCTTTTTGTGAGCCCTTAATTATAGTTTTTAGTATTGTAGCTTATGGGAAGGGCTCACTCAATCAGACGTGTCTTTTGTAGGTATTTGGGCTTTGATCTGATTGCCCGGTTACACAATCTTACATACAAGTAACTACAGGCCTTTGTCCACCGGCATGCATTTGTAAGCAAGGACAATTAGTGTGCATCAAGTGTTATTGAGTGGGCAGGCCTCTCCCCTGCACCCTCCCCCACCCCTACTCCTTGAACTCAGTTCAAGGAGTGGGGGTGGGGGAGGGTGCAGTTTTAGAAGCCAGAAGTGGGTTACATAACCAGTACTTGAGCCAATCAATCCTCACCCCTCTACATTAGGACCTCAACTGTCACCTGCAGGTGGGCAGGTCTAGGTGGGTGGGTGCAGGGACCTAGTACTAGTAGTAGGAGCCTCTTTCCTAAGCCCCTCCCTGAGTTGTGTGTGACAGCAGGAGTGGTGGTGGTGATCACTACTCATAGCCCATATAGCCTTCAGGTTGTAGGAAGGCCTTCAGTTTATTGAGGGACGACCATTGCTATAGATTACATACATTAGATATATTGACATTTCGTTCAATTACCTTTCAAACACAATGAAATGTCCATTGTTATGTTAAGGGCAAACATCGATCGTTCCAACGATCAGAACTTTGATAGTCATTTGCTTCTTGTTTATACAGAAGTATCCTCTTTAATACCTTACAGTCAAGATCAATGTGCCCCAGCTAAATGGTTGTGACCCAAACACTTCTCTAAAAAGTAGCTAACGACCAAATGATACCTTTCAATTTGCAATATATGTTCTAATGGTTGTCATCTGGATTTACATGTGACACTAATTCAGCCTATTGCTGAAGAACATGAGAATGCAATGCTGTCAAACTCCATCCTCATTCTCAATTTTCATATTCTCTAATTGCCCCTGTGCCCTTAAAGGTGGCAGATGGCATGCTTCAAAGTCATAATTATGCCTGTCATCTCAGCTTGGCCATAACAGATGAATATGAGAATACAATGCAGTGAAACACTGTATATATATATCACCTATTAGTCTGATACACCAATATTTATTTGACAAAACAGTTGCTTATGAAAAGGCCCCATGATTTTTATGATGGTTTTTGGTTTTATCAACTAGAGTGTATTCAGATATAATTTATATGCAGATCATTTCACCAAAAAATACCAACCCACATATTTTTACTACTGAAAACACATAGGCTTTCCATGATATATAAGGATGGTTGGCAATACTGTGCTTCACCTGTGAACTCTTAAACTTGATATGCCCACCAATCTGCTGGGTGTTGGCACTGAGTGACACTAATTAGGAGCAGTTCTCATGGTTTCTTTCCTGACAGTTTCTTTTTTGGTTCACAAGAGGCACCTTTGACACCAATTAAAGTCTATCCTGTGGCTACCATATTTGATGATATGCTGTTGGGTTGGTGGAGAAAAAGCAAAAAGACGGGTTATAAATACTCAAGAGCCAGATGCCAACCTCACTTATAAATTCTAACGCAAAGAAAGCACTGTGTCACGAACCAGTTATCAGCTCCAGCATCAAAATCATCAAAGACTTTCAAAACATCAATGTTTATCACCTGCTCATGAATGGGCATATATCGTTCTTAAACTCCACCCAAAAGAGATAACACCTAATTGTGTCAAAGAGAAGGGGTTTGTCCATTGCCCAGGCCAAAGCCTATCACCTTGAACTGACTGGAAGAGTATATATGGTCAGTGCATAGACACAGCAGCAAAAACCTATCCACTCAACTCAAGGTAAGTCTGCCAATATTACCAATATAATAGCATCCCAGGCAAGCATGTGACGTTATTATAGCATTGCAGCAATGTTCTGTTTGGTCCTGTACTGGTTCTTGTTACGTTATTTTGATGGCTTCCAATAACGTTTTTTTGGAAAACCTATCAAAGCCAATATTCACTGGAACAGTCAATGCAATAGAAGTGACGTTCTGAGTTCTTCAAAAGTATATAGAAATATATTAAATGAAATTTTTTTTTTAGAATTAATATTGAAATAATAGATGTGTTTTGAAATACCCATTTTCAGTGAAATTGTAAGGGCACTAAGAGGCCACATTTTTGAGTTTGGAGATGACTTAACTGGTCATCCTTCCAATACAACCTATGTGTTTCTCTCAATAAGGGATTTAGAGTGCACAAAATTGGGCCACTTTCCATCACAGTGTCATCTTTCCTGTTTAGATTCACAAGATAATTTATTTGTATATCTTTAATGATTCATTACTAAGGAATTACACTTTGTATATGTACTACATGCTTTTCATTATTATTTTGTCTCCGCCTTCATCAAACTTTGACCGTGCAAGGAAACCTGTGAAAAGCTCTTTTTTGCACAGTGATTTAAATTGTTGTCATTGTAGATCTCATGAAAGTTTTTTATGAAATCAGGAAAGATTTTTGTTTTGTTTGACAAAGGGGCTGTTGATCGATTTACTTTCTCCTTTTCAACATAAAATTATTTCCAGACCCCCCTGGTCCCCCTTAACATGTAGTAAGCATAAGAAATGTATTAAACACATTTCCCAAATATTCTATACAAACTTATACAGAGTCCACAAATTCAAAGGGTATTCACATAAATAGAGAGTTGAAGTTTAGGGTACCTAAGGGGTTGAACCTCTGGTGTATAAATAGAGATTTTCTGCAGCGGTTTTCGCAGATTTTTAGATATTGTTAGAGCATAGATATTCACTGCACAAATGATTTCAGGATACCTAGAAGGTCCTCTAAAGTTGGGGCTACCCTAAACATCTGTGGTCTTCATCTAGAATCTGCAAATACGTCTTTAGAGCAGACTTCCAACAAACAAGATAACAGTATCTATCCTGGGACAATGAAACTATTATTTCAAGTGATTCTCCCCATTATAGAGAAACACTCAGTACTACCCTAAACTAAACATATGGTAAGAATTACTTTTTGTATTAGTAGCAGCAATCTTACTTTTGCCTGTTTCTTCTAAGTTATCAGTTCTGCTAATATCCTTGTGTGAATATGAATCAACTAAACAGAAAAAAAATAATACTGTGAATCACAACTATTCAGAAAAGGATATGGCTTATAAAGTACCTATTAATGTAGCATGGTATAGTTACAACCAGAAGGTATAGTTACAACCAGAAGGAACCATCTTCTTTTTCCATGAGAGACGACTGTCATTAAAAAGTAGGCACAACGGTGTATTTGGTGACCAATAAGCCTATATACAAGTGTATGCAGAATATCAATAAAGGCTAAATCATAATTTGATTTACCAAATGTATAAAGCATAATCAATATGTCAATAATTAATAAACAGAATTACTCTGGGTATACCTTGCGCCAATGTACCTTGTCAAAGCTTGAAAATACACAAGATAATATAATTTTGACAAGGAATTAGCACAGACTATTCTTTCAGTCAACTCATCTTTTACAATGTGATTTCTTTTGGTTTAAGGATGTCTTATATCATAAGCAATAATGTTTGTGTTTCAGGTTGATTTTTTTCCAGCTAACATTCATAACGGATGATTGCCGCTATGAGTACTTCTAGTCGTTAATGGAAAAATGACCTTTCAAGACAATCTGAAGACAATCTGACATATTTTACGCTAGGCATGCATACATAGAAGAAACACTATTGAAAGAGTTAAGACACCAAAACATTTACAATTAATAGAAAGAAACACGCTAAGTGGGAGTATTTTCAGACACGATGGAGGTACACTGGTGTTGGAATCCATTTCTTTTCTTACGTTTAGTCCAAGCCATAGCTGCTATGACATCAAATCTGCTAACTTTGATTTGCATTGTCAAATTCAAGTACCTTAAATCTACGGTTAACATGATCGTGGCAAGTCTGGCTGTTGGTGACTTCCTACATGGTCTTGTGTTAGGTATCACTATAACAGCTTTGATTTTCAGGCAATCAAATTGGTATATGTGTGGTATCCTGGTTGCACTTGAAGTTCTTTCAGTTCATGTTCAATTTACCAGTTATTTGCTTATTGCCACGCAAAGGAGGAATTCTTTACGTAGCCTCAAGAACAAAACCCAGACATGGTCCGGTCGAAGAATTAGGATTTCCATTGTAATTGCATGGGTATCATGTATTATCTGGGATGTTATTTTGTTAGTTACAATAAGGAGAAGTCACAACTCTCTGGAATCTTGTGATGCAATTCAGGATTACTTTCCCACATGGTATATAAATGTTTCATTTGTTTTCATACTCATTATGTCATTGCTTATATTCCTAACTTATGGATCAATTGGTTTGATGGTGCAGTCCAGTAAGCACCAAGTTACATCGCACATGCCCTTGGCAATGCAACAGCAGCAAAGAAGAAGAGTCAATATTCGCATTACGTTAATGATGGCAATGGTATTTGGTGTTTTTTTTGTTCTCTACTGTCCTGTTGTTACTTTTATGATTTTGAGAAAGCCCTCATCTTCTAAGATGTTCAAAGCACTTCAATATATAAGTTATGTAATCTATGATGTAAACTATTGCATCAATCCTTTCATTTATGCATGGCGTGATGTAAACTTTAAAAAGGCTTTTAAAATGATCAAGCCTAAGTGTATGTGCTAAGGGCAAATATATGACATCGATGGAGAATAATTTCCCTTTAACGAGGAGGGTAAGCGATGACTGATGATTACAATGCAGTGAAATAATTATATCTCTCAGAAAACCATATAAAAATTGTTGTACATGTACTCACAAAAATTGAAAAAGCATGCACCGAAAATGTCTCTTTGGTGTGACAAACTTCCTGCGAAATTATACCTATGTTTTATTTCACCATTAAGCACCTACATGATCAAGACAGGTTCTGAGCTTTATTCATTAAAAAATGTCTGCTTAGTACCAGCAGTGCAAATAAAAGGAATGATCTGGAAGGGGGATATTGAGGTTTAGTTCTCATACACATATTTTCAACCATTGAAAAGTAACGCTATAGGCAGATCCAGCTTACTTTGTCTGTGTGAACATATATGTATTTTGCTAATAAGTATAATACCCTCAATATGGGGTATATACCCAGCAAACACAAAATGTAAATATCATGTTGTGCAATGTTGTATTTTTGTTGTATATAACATTGCAAAAATGACACATCAGTAATGCTGCTACAAATAAATGTACTAATATAAGAGGACCCATCGGGGGCCCTCTGAGGGTAGCCAGGCGAACCTATGGGGGATGTGACCCCCCGCAGGCTATGCTCTAGGGTAGTCACGGCCCTCAGAGGTCCATCTGGCTTCCCAAGGACAGTGTCATAGTGTAATATTATAAGCTACACTAATGTAATGCACAAGTGTTGTATGAAATGATATGCCATATAATGTAACTACTAATATTGAATGATGTTATGTGAAATGTACTATGGAGTCTATAGTGAAACTGGTATTAAGACAATATAAGTAAATACTAATATGCAAAGAAATGTAAGAGCATAAAACAATGGTGCAGTCCAGTCACTCGCATGATTCAGCCATTCTCAGAACTGCTTGGTAGGCGTACGGGAAAACCCAACCCACGAATGGGAAATCCCACCCAGAGGCAGAGTGCAGAAGGACAGAATCTTGTAAAACTCCCATGACTCTTCTGACGTAGCATCAAGTCACACACCCCTTTTGATGTCAGAAGCCCTGTCTGTAACTGGGATTCCCCAAAATAACATAATATTCCTGAGCACTTCATGGTAAACAAAATATTTTCATAATAGTGAAATCATGGACAGAGCAGCTCAAAGGGCAATGTTTCAAGTGACAGGTTTCAAGTGACAGGTGAAAATATATCAGATGAACATTGATGAAGTTGCTTCAAATGAATATAAAACAATGATTCATTACTGTTGCTTTTGTTCATGTGGTTTATTTCTATATCAATTTATCCTCATCAAAAAGATATCCAATTGAAGGATAATGAATCGTTGTACTGTGCTTGGAGAATAAAAATTAAAACCTTATGAGCAACATTACCTTGACTACTGCTTGTTGAGATGGATAAATTATTCAACACATTTTATGTCAAAGTAGACTTAGAAGCAAAATATATGTAAAAAAAGAACATCAGATATTCTTTGAAAAACCATACAATACAAGCCTGTACAAAGGGTATGCTGTGGGGGGTAGTTGTAGTTCCCCTGAGTGGAACCTTTGCTCATAATTTCAATAGTTTCAACCGGAAAGGGGGATGGCAAGGTTCACCAGGTGTAACTTTTCAACATTTGCTTTAATTTTTTTTACCATTTTACATTGAATTTCCGAAGGAAAGGTAAAACCTTTCGGTAAACCTTTTTTTTGTACCCCCTCTGTGTATGGCCTTGTTCAATATTCAAGATTTTGTCCAGGTCAACTAGATTTGTCATACTTTTAAATTTAGTTTCCTGAACAATACATTAAACATTGGATTTGTTATATAGATTACAAAGGGGCATGCACGCATCAAGGGGGGGAGGGGGCGTCCAAGATTTTTGAAAATGTGTGTACGTTTTAGTACATGTCCAATGCGTATTTTTGCCCAAGGAGGGGTGGGAGGGTCTGTTTTTTTTTAAATGTGCGTATGTATAGATGGAAGGCCCCAAAGTAGACGTTGAAAGGGATATTTTCTATCTAGAAGCCTGATGATATTGTCAATCTTTTTATAGAATATAGGAAATCCAAGCATCTGACTTTTATATCTAACTAGGCATTAAGTTCTTAATTTTGTTAAACAAGGGAAAATATTAAAATTGACTTTTGACAGCAACTCAAATATGACAATTATGCTTTCTTTTGTATGATACAAGCACAAAGTTGGCTATTACCACAATGTTCAAGCACATGTTATCCTCACAAGCTGTTATGATTTCAATATTTTTTATGCTTTCCCACTAGAAAACCAGATTAATAATGATTAAATAATTGTGGATAAAGATATGATAAAAACATGCAAGAAAATAGCAAAATATATTCATATAGAGCGTTTGCAAGTTCTCGCGCATGGCCGTAAAGTCGTTGATTTCCGGCTGACCTGTAGCATTGCAGGGCCCAAACAAGTTGGATTTTCTGTCTTTTCTCCTCAAAATATGGGGTTATTTGGTAATATTTATAAGCTTTTGGTTCTGGCTATCTGTTAGTATACATATTTTCGTTGGGGGACAATTTTAAAAGACACAGGTTAAACACTGATTCTTTTGCATTGCGCCTATGGGCCGGAAATGAACAATTCAATACTTAATCAGCGCAATTCATCAGGGTGGCCACGCATCTGGCAGGAGGTCTATAATAGACCAAATTGCTACTCGGCACCAAGAATAGTAGAATTAGGATATTAGAAAAACCGGTGCACAATTTCATAATTCCACCTCTTCCTTCTGACTGTGCACATTTGCATTTAACTACTTGCAAATTTACAAATTTAATTCTGTGAACCCACTTTTGACAGAATTAAAAAAGAATGTAAATTGAAGAATCTTTTTATAATTAAGTCTTGGAAGTTGCAAAAAAATATAAAAAATGTCAGCAGATTTTAAAAGACATTCTAAAAATTCTGAAAAAAATGAAAAATGTGGAAGCATACGCCATACGTTATGACTCATAATAAAGGGAATTCCCTTTCAAAACAGGTAATTGAATTAATTTAGGCTAAGTGAGAAAAGGATACACATGCTTATAGCCTGTATTTGGCCCAATATAGATATTTAATCCTACAGCTAAAATTCCTTCTATATAATAATATTGAGAGTTGGGGATCCCCTTTTTTTGAAAGGTGGGGATTCCCAATAAGAGTCCTTGTGACGTCACAAATTAGGGGATTTCCCTTGAAAACACATAAAATAAACCAAATATCAAAGTCCCATAACTGTGTCTACATTTGGAATATACTTAGAGTATTTGTAACACTATTAGTTCTTGATGCATATTCCATGCTCAAATAATTTCATGTAAAAATATTCATCCTTTAATCATGTGCAAGGTTCCCTTTAAGGTACTGGTCTCAGTTGTGCTGGGAATATTTGAAGTCTAGACCTATAATGGCTCCCTGTAAGAGTATGCTGTTACACATTCACTGCAGGGGGCAGCACCGCTGTACATCAATTCTCCCTACCACGGATAGCTGATACAGTGTCTTAAGCACCTGCAGGTTAATTTAGACTAATTTTGTCGACAAAAAACACAGCACAACCTATAGAAAATAAACAAATAAAAAAAAATTGCTATATATCCATTGGTAATGAATCAATCTCCAGATAACTTAGAAAATGTTAAAAACATATGATAACAAATTTAAAAATAATGATCTTTAGTTTTCCCCCATGTTTGATAACAAATAATGACAGGATTAATGAAAATTTCTATGCAAAAGCCTTGTGATTTGTCAACATATTACCCAGCATGCATCCTGATCTAGGCTAACCTGCAGATAAACCTTACAGGACAACCGGAAAGGCAACTCTAATTTTCATATAATGGTGAATATGTGTTCTCTGATACATATCTACAGATATAACTGCTCATTTATAGATAAGCAGGCCAAGGTGTTAAGGATAGACAACTGTGGGGAAGGCGCTATTTGCAATATCTCCCCTCATTTTGTTAATTTTTGAGATATAGTATCGTGCCATATACCAAAAGAAAGGTAATAATTTTATCTATCTAATGACTTGAATAAAGTGAATGTTTGATCAATATTTCCGATATAATGAATTAAAAACCGATTTTTTTACTTTTATTTTTTGAAAATAGATATTTCCTTTATCATAAGGGCTACTGAATTCAGACTTTGCATGCCTCCTTAAAAGGTTCTTATATAGGGAACCGTGTTTCAGAATCTTTATTTAGGTCCTAGTGTTTATTTTATTACAAAAAACGGGAAACTTTTTGTCATTTTTCTATTCTTTATTTTCTAGATTTCATAAAACAAAAACTAAGACCTAAATCAAAAATCTGAGACACAGTTCCCTCTGAATGGTCATGAATTATATGTATACAAAATTTCAAGTCTTTAAATGAAGAATTCACTGAGATATCAATGTTCAAAAAATTGTTGTTAAAATAGGTTTTTTCAACTTTCCGGTTATGGTGCATAGGTGTACATAAGAATATATTTTTATGATTTGTATCAACAGATCATCAGTCCAACAGTTCAATGGGCTTCTGGAAATTTTAGGTATTATTTGAAATATCTTAGTAATAAATTACTCTATCAGTCTGATTTGCAGTCAGCCTTCAGGGGCGGATCCAGGAATTTTCAAAAGGGGGGTGGGGGTGCTATAGCTAATTTCCCCCCCGGCCCTCCAGAAAATTTCTTTTGAATATATGTCAGTTAAATTTGAAAGTTGTGGCTGTTCCCCATCTAGTCTTACACCTCTTACTTATTCAGGCTATTATGTCAGGGTGTCAGTGTCCACCAGATGACACCCCTGACCCCCAGATTACCTCATTAGGGTCATAACACCCCCAGCAGGAAATTTAGATTTTATAATGAACACTTTTGGATAATAGGAGCTGTGTGCCCCCCTCCCCACCTTTTTTTTTAATGGGGGTGGGGTGGGGTGGTGGGGTGAGGTCATGATGTCGCCTGTAGATATAAAGAAATGTCCACGTTGCACAGCCCCAATCCTGACCAACATATACAACAAATATTTACAAAAATCTGATAATCAAATGAATATTCCTGTCTGAAAAGTATTCTTGTTCTTCTTGTACAAACATTGATCAGCATTGCCATCCGAGCCTAATTTCTCTTTGTTGTGGTAGGTTGACCGGTGGATGGCACATCTTTTTTTTTTTCTTCAAATTTTTAGACTGGTTTCAATCGGGAGAGACATTCATCTCCCAGTCTCCCTTGTAGTCCATATTTTACTTCATATAGTTCTTACCAACAATCATTATAGTAGAGTGATATTAATTATATGTAATGGGATGAATATGATAAGTGTGTCACAGTCAGTTGGTTTAGATAAAGAATATAACAAAGTTATATAAACTGCAAAACTGCTGATTTAAAGGTATCTAAATCATCAATATTTCATACAAATGCAGGAAGTCCATTCCAGAGTTGACCACCTTTGTGCAGAGGTGAAGACTTATATATAACTTTATTATAATGATTCAATTTAACAACACATGCATCAAAAATACGAAGATAACGATTATTTTCTTTCCATTCAATACTATAGTTTTTTTTTATCCAATTGTGAACACAAATAAGTAGTTGTTTTTTCCTAAGTTGATCTAACTTAGGGACATTTATAAATGTATGCATTTCATCAACATGTATGTCCCTTGGGTTCCTCACTTTTAGCGGACTCCTTAAGATATTATTATGCTCCTCGTACAATCACAGGGGCGGATCCAGGAATTTTGGAAAGGGGGAGCGCACATATTAAAAAGGGTCGTGGCCACCCCTTCAAGGTCTTGAGTTTTATATTTAAAAAATTGAAATTTTGTCCAAAAAAGGGGGAGTGCATGCCCCTTGCGCCCCCCTCTAAATCCGTCCCTGAATCACTAATGTATATAACCATTTCCTATCCAGGTTCACAAGAAAGAAAGTCTCATGTAAAAGATTCCAATATAGACTCAAGGTCCATATGAATTAATGTTTTTGACTTCTTGTGCAAATCCCAATAATCATGCTTGCTGTAGGGACATGAAAGATATCATTACGCATGCAATTCTACAGAAAATGATTATGCCTAATTCAACATGCAACATCGGGACCCCCATCTAGACCTCCATTAAAATGCTGTCAATGCTTTCAATGAACCACTATGTCTTTAGCAATATATTTTCCTTGTACATTAGGTTCATATCTTAAAGCTATATAGGCCTAAACATAGAGTGCTACAGATCCACTCTTGCTACCAAAGTGTGCGTCATTACACTAAGTTATGGGTATGGACCCCTAAATTCGACAGGGCGACATGGCTATTTTAAAATTCGACATGGGACATGGGGCTAAGTGACATAAGGAAAAAAATATGACAGGGGCTATTTCTTAAATTTGACATATGACACGGTAGGTTCTTATATAATCGACATGGAAATTCAAATTTATAGTGACAGACGACAACCATTTCTTAAATTTGACATGCGACATTGGGACCCCCACATACACCCTTTTTTTAAAGTAGAGACTAGCGATTATTTTTGCAATTTGCCTAGCCTAGACCCTAGGCTTATAAGTTATAGGGGTTGAACCAGGGGTGTGTAAAAGGGGTCCTGACCCGGCTCCCCCCCACCATGCAGGCATGTCAAATTTAAAAACGGCAATGTCACGTGTCTTTCTCGCTTATTTTCCCCCATGTCGCATGTCAAATTTAAGAAATAGCCATGTTGCACGTCACTATGTTTTTAACCTTCCCTGTCCCTTGGTTAAGCCCCCATGTCGCATGTTGAATTTAAAAACAGCCGTGTCGCCATGTCAAATTTAGTGGTCAATTGCAACCCCCATCATCATATGGGTCCCCAGTCTGTCCTCTCATGGTGTAAAAGGATACACATCATAGTTCTCAAAAACGTGAAAAAAGGGTCCATTTTCACAAACTTCGCATGTCCCTGTTTCTGGAAAAGAGGGTACAATTTCCACCCAAATATGGGGATATGAAAAAAAAGTCTTTTTTTCTTGGAAAATAATGGAATTTCTCTAAAAAAAGGGTATTTTTTAGCCATAAAAAGTCAGCGTTTTGTGAAAAAAGGGGTCCATTTTGGGCTACAGAAAGTCAGTGGAAAAGGGGTATTCTCTGCTTTGGAGAACGATGATATGTCCTACCTTTAGGCCTATATTTGAGTGGACAGACCAGGTGTGGGTCTAGACCCTTAAAAACAACAGGGCGACATGGGCATTCCTTAAATTTGACACTGCGACATGGCCGTTTTTTAAATTCGACATGCGACATGGCAACCTAGTGACAAATGACATTGCTCTTTTCTTAAATTTGACAGGGGACATGGCTAATTCTTAAATTCAACAGGGGACAGGGCTAATTCTTGAATTCGACAGGGGACAGGGCTAATTCTTAAATTCGACAGGGGACATGGGTCTAATCTCTGATATAGTGACAGGCGACATTGCACAAAGGTAGGGATTAATTCATTTACTTTGCGCATGATAATTGAAATAGTGTAAAGGTCACAAGTTGAATACAAGAGGATACTAGGAACTCTTCCAAATCACTTAGCTTATGATAATACGTAGTATAAATATGGCGGGTGCCGCAGGTAGGTGTAAATATACCTGATGACAATGCTCAGCAGGGTACATCTCCCAACAGGCGTCGATGCCTGGGGTAAAAATGAATACCAGACTGCTATAAGAAGCGGGAACGCAGTGTAAGGGCAGAGAGAAATCATTAACGTTTGGACAATACGGATCGAGAGATTCGAGGGGTTTTAGATAGCTACGCAACCACAGGGACATCTGGTGACTTACACGGTACTACCGCACTACGGCTGGAGGTGAGGCTAGGCGGAATCAGAGGAGGAAGCTTACTCTACCCTGAATTGGAATTGTAACACCTAGGAACTTATCATCTCTTCACTGGCAATTGTACGCATCACCGTATCCACCAATAAACTTACCCTATATACTGCCAAGCATTGTTCATGTTATTGATTGAGCGCCCATCTCGTGGACTTATTTACCACTCGACTAGCACCCATTAGGAATAACATTAATGACAGTAATTATCTCGGACAATGCACTATAACTATAATTAACCATAAACAACACAATAGCGTTCAACATGGCTATTTTTTAATTTCGACACGACGTGGGACCCCCCCCCCCCCCCATCCATACCCCCCATCATGCATATTAATTTTTCGCCATAAGGCATTCATGAAAATGTAGATATGGCAAAGCCTTAGATCTATGGTCTGTTGACATATAGGCTTATTACCTATAATGTATCCTGATCCATGCTAAAAAAAGACATGTGACATTGCCATTTTTAAAATTTGACACTTGATATCGGGATTTCCCCCCCCCCCACACCTTGCAGGTAACAATAATGGGGGTCTGGATGGGGGGGTCCCATATCCCTTGTCGAATTTAAAAAAGGGCCGTTGAACTATTGTTAAAGTTTGATTTAAGACTGCGTAAGATTCGTGTATATCCAAGTCTTCATGAGTTGCTTTTCCAGAATGCCTGAGTAATTCAGACTGCGTTTAAAGTTTGTCCATTCACTTCCCAATAGTTCAAAAGAAATGAACGATGAGGTAGCTTCTTAATATGAAAGGGTTTTTATTCAGTAAACATCTCATCCCGAGTCAAAGCCACCATGTATAAGTCTTCATCAGTCCACCTCCCATCTCCTATCAGCAATCAACCACATTTAGAACATGAGTTGCTCCAACACCTTCTAGACCATTCTAGTATTCAGCTCTAACACAATCCTATGTCCGAGGTAGTGGGTATTGGTAAACTCCAGTCTGTTACACGGAGCCGATGTACTTACTCCAGGTATAACTCCTTGGCTAAACATATTTAGCTGATGTTCTCACTAAACTAAGTGACTACTAACTTCTAACCAACTAACTGCTCGCTCCCTACCTTGCAGCGCCTTTTATACTGGTTAACAGGTGGCGCTAGGAGCGTAAGATATTTCTCCTAGAAGTAGACTAGAAGTAGACTTGCTAAGCCTGATCCTTGATGGATTATATAACACGAGAATATATTAAAAGTGCTAAGCTATTAGTACATTCGACGGCGGTCAGGTGTTTGAGTTTAAGGAGGTGGACGACATAGCTCAAACCAAATGAATATAATGAACTCCCAATTTTGATGATTGGATATATTTGTTAAACCATGGTGGGTGGCCCTGACTCTCGTGGTACATTCAACACAGTATCAATAGATTTGTAGATCCGGTTTCAATACAAATTCACAGTGAAATTATTCATTGAGTTGATTTCCACATCTTGAAGCTCAAAGTTAGCAGAACCCGTTCATAAAATGACAAGGTAAGTGTTAAAAATTGATAACATGATTATTTGGATAACAACGTAAATGATGACATAATCATGGTTCCAAAATGACAAAGTCAACTTTAGAGGATGAAGTATTCGTCATCTTAGGTATTCACTTAGTACGTGCCTTGTACATAAAGTAAGTTCTCAGCATCGTTAGCTTATTTTAAGATTCAAAGATTGCGACACCCGTGCATAAGGTGACAAAGTGAGTTCACAGAATTGTCAGCCCATATTAAGGCCTAGGGATAACGACACCCGTGCATAAGGTGACCAATTCAGTTTTGACTTAGTACATGCATGTACAGTTTCTGATATTTATGATTTGTAACACAAGTCAACAGAACTCAACATATATACAGTGTAAAGTTGTCTTAACCCTTTAAGAGTAACAAGTACACATCAAATCTAATTTCAGAACAAGTTAACACAACATAAGTCAATACAGATGATTCGGACATTTTTGAACGAACGAATTTCATTATACAATGCGTGTCAAATTTCAATCAAACTTCAACCATAACAACATTATTTACAATAAATACAAGGTCCCTGCATCTGATCTAGCAACATTATGCAGTTAGGTCTAGTAAATATTACCATCCGCGTCGCGCGCCCACCAGTCATGCTTAGTACATGTGTACTTAGCGGGACGCTTGACTAGAGTTCCCTTCCAAGGTTTTGACCTCGATTTGGATCCTCCAGGCGCGAAGCGCCCGGATGGCAAATTTCTGTTTCGAACAAATTTGCAAGTTTGATGGTTCGACCTGATATTTTGGGCCGATATGAATTAATTCTGTCGCTTGATTATGTTGGTTGGGGACCTAAACTTTAGTTTAGCACAGATTTTATAAGAAATTATACGATGTATTGATCATGCTAGCCGATTTCAGAATTTGGATCTTTTGGATCAAAAAGGGGTTTCCCAAATTAGCCTCGTTTTGACGTCATTTTAATCAGTGCCGGCGGTATTTTTACAGAGTCAAGACGTGTTTTTTATATCTTCGTTCATTTTACTCTATCCTCCACAAGTTCACCATGGTCCGAGTGGCTATTTTTTCTTCAAACCGGGAGGCCGGACTCCAGGATTATCCTGATCTAATCCGGAGCAGCACCGACCATTACTTTGTAACTTTTCCGAGCGAGGACGCAACGACAGCGGAGTTGGCGGGGCACGCCTTCGCCCATCACATGCTCTACCCGGAAGACGTGCTAATAGTTATGACTAACCTCCTCGACATTTTGACTTGGGACAGTGAATTGGAGCTTTACCTGCCACTATTCATTAACCCGGATGGCGTAGTGAACTTTTATGCGGAACTATTTAACCAGGCGTTCCTGAACCTGCGAGCCCATCCCATCCCAGCCACCCTGATCTTGGCCACTCCCTCCGGTTTTGATGCCCGGAGTTGGGAGTTGACTGACAGTGATAGCTCGTTACAAAAGTGGATGAACCGGATCATCCCGCGAGTCAGCAGAGAGGTCAGAAGAGCTAACGAGTGGTATGCGGTTCCGACGGTTGACACTGGTCACGCACTCCACCGGCCCAAGGTAGTTGCGGACGGGGTAATGACGGTCAACGATTTCCGCGAGCTGACAGACGGCTACATGCCGTCCACCCGGTTGCTTCGTCGTTGGGCCCGGGCTTTAGGCCGAGTTTTTGTCAGACTGCCTCTTCAGCAGTAGGCCGCCGGCACTCTTTTGTATATATTAATTTTCATTGATTTTCCCAAGTGATTTTATGATTTAATTCCCGGCCTATGCCTAGAACACTTAATTTTCCGGGTTGGTTTCGCCAAGTGATTCTGCCGATCCAATTCCCGGCCAGTGATTGGTACACTTAAGTTCATATATCCAAGAGGAGCAGATCACACTTTTGATGGAGCTCCAGACTGTTCTTATGGGATGACACGGACACTTTCACCGCCTTGCTGGCTTGTCGTCGGACACCGCCCTCCTCGTAGAGACGGCCCCTCGTCCAGACCGCTCCAAGACTTGGTGAGTACAGCCTTCTTTCTATTGTTCTTAGCATGTTAGACAGGCTACTAACCCGTAGGGTTTAAGGAGATTGTTGGCCAAATTCTTCTTGGAGGTTCTCGGCTCGCCTTCACGTGGTTGTATTCCGGAAGCTGATGTCACTCCCGGAACCAGAAACTGTGTTTCGCTGGTGATTTTAGTAACGGGTAGCGTGGGTGGCCACCTAGTGTTTACTTTTGGTTCCAAGATGGTGGACGCGGGCCGAGAGTCAGAGCCTTGCGTACTAAACTTATTATCTCTTCCAGGTCCTGTGGTTGGTGATGATAATATGAACGGCGTAAGGTGGTAGTATTGGCACTGAGAGACGTCAGTCTATATGATTTTAGTGGGAGGAATTGTTTAGGCTAATATGATCAAGCATTTTACCTTGCGCGTGGTTGGGCGATAATAGAGGGTTTTCTGACTAGCGGTTTGTTGACATTGCCGATCTAAGTAGGCTTTTTGGAGTGTGGGTAATTCGTATCGTATTGTTATTATTTGATACTATTAACTGTTGGGGACTGACACTGCACATGAGAATCAGGTACGGGTGGCCAGAGATTCCGGTCTGAGTTGTACAACACTAGATCTGCTGTAACAGGATTCTTTGTTTAGTCGTTATTCGTACAGGACATTAGTGTAAATGTCTACATTGGAAACAATTCACATGGGGTGCCCTAGGTAACAAGCGCTTCCTAGGGTGTTTACCCTGGTAAGTTTAGGTGACAGTAGGTGACCAAGTATTTTGGTCCAGACTTCCCAGCATTAGATTGGCTGTGACAGAATTCTTTGATGAGTAGTTCCCCTTACCGGGTACAAGAAATATTGGCGTGTCGGTCACGTGAGGCGACACCATAGGTGGAGCCGTCCAACGAGTTGTTGGCGACTCCTGGTAAGTTTGAGATGTAGTGGCGAAGGCCACAGATACCCATCCCATGTTTTAGTCTAACAGCAAGACTTCGTCAGTGTCATCGTGTTAGAATAAGTTTTAGAGTGAGTATTAATGTTCAGAGTCGTCTCGAAGAGGAAAAAATACTACTGTGAGGAGACCGAGATGAAGTCTCTAAGACACTGAATGAACTCCCAGATGAAGATTCTGTATGTGTCATTGTGAAAGAAGGAATGGTATCCTTATTAAGAGCTAGAAAGGCACCAACACCACAAAGATTACCAAGCGTCCCAAGCAGAGATACATGTGTGAACACTGCGGGAGTTCGTACGTTCATAGATCAGGCCTTAGTAGGCGCCGTTCCATTGAACGCAGAAGCCACGCTTATCAGTACCTGAGATTGCCAAACATCTCAGACAGTGATATCTTTGCGATGAATGTGTGGAAGCCTATGCCCACAGGTCGGGGCTGAGCCGTTACAAGAACATCCATCTGCTAAGGCTCCATGAGTGCCCGAGATGTGATGCAAAACTGTCCCGCTCAGATTCCCTAACCGACCTCATGGGGAGATAAGAATAATGATAGGAATTGGATCCCTGGTGGTTTACCTTAAGAGGTCATTTTTTTTTTTTTTTTAACAAGAGTCAATACTCTTGATAACACTCTTTCTGTACAGTGTGGTAGAATAACTACCCAATACACTCCAAGGATTTATTCGTAAACAAGTTAACACCCCTTTCAAGGGTGACAACTGTTCTAACATATTTGACTCCATCTTGTGAAGCATCCGCTTTAAAACCACAGTTTGTTCTTATTGAATGATTATGTTACGACAAAATTCCTTCTCTCTCTGCTAGTTACAGGTGGTAGCTCGGCGTTCACCCCCTACATTCAGCCTGGGGTTTGAAGACCGAGTTCCACTTTATATTGGGTAGTGGCGCCCTTCTGACAATGCAAACGGGTGCGCCACTAACTCCAAACGGTTCACTGAATAGATATTATACCTATGTTAACAGTAACATCTCACTGTCTACCCTATACTCTACATCACATGGGAAAAACCAACATGACAAGCGGTGGGGGTAGCGTTTTCATTCCGTGAGGTATAAATGTCATTAAAGGACATTAAGTACTAACTGTACAAGGGAGGTTGAGATTATTCGTTCCTCATTAGTTATCACCAGAGGATCGGGTCTCAGATTCAGGTTCATTTCTGATCTGATTCCCGGTCCTCATTAGTTACACGTGGTTTGTCGGTACTCTCCCATTCATAGGACCAGAATGGGTAGCACCGAGTTTCCCATTGTTATAATTGGGAGCAGACTGCATATATTTTTTTTTTAATATGCAGCCTACACCCCCTTTAAATTATAGAGATGTGTAAATGCATCTCCTTAGATCACTTACTTCCAGACAGCACCTAGTAAGTCGGGCCTTTACCGAAGTACAGTACAAGGTTAAACCCGTTTTCTTGTTCAGGTCTATGCCCGTTTTTCTTGTGGAGAGTCAAGACTACTCCTGAAAAGACTCCGCCCCCAGCTTATCCTAACTATGCGCATGCAGGGCAGGGATAGGTAGTGCTAAAGACAGAGTTAGAACTTTTATCTCCTTTCTAATAGATCGGGTAAACTTATTAGCTCTGGGTGTCAACCAAGTTCATTGTAGCTTTTTCATCAGGGAATCAGTAGTCCATGTCCCCCCTCTTCAGCTCAACTGTTGAGCGGAGACCTGGATACTTTTAGCGCCACGACGGCGGTCAAGACTAATTTTCATTCATTTATTTTCTTTTCCTCGACGGCGGTCAGCTCTGAAGCCGCTCATTTCCTTTATTAATTTTAATTATTTCTAATTTTTTACCCGGGTCGAAACTTGACTTCTTGCCGTTTTGTCTCTGTCCCGATTAAAACTGGTCTAAAAGTGGTCTAAATAACTTAGTCTTGAATTATGGGCAGTTGTTCATTATTTTCTTTCTTCTTGATACTAGTTGTCGTTGGATCCTGACTTTTTATGTTAAAGTCAGGATCCTTTGACCTAAGACATACGGTGATCCGGTGGTCATTTACACATAACCAAGACGACGGGGCTATTAATAAGGACAGCACCTCGCTCCACCGCCTTGTGAGTTTTCGCTACAGCTTCTCCCCCCCCAGGGATGGCTTGTCCAGTTTGATGGAGTCGCAATATGGTGAGAGAGAGCCGAGCACCCTGTGAATGTCACCAATTCGCTGTTGTCCCGTAACTACATTTCCTTGTGACCTCCGCTATAGCTCCCAAATATGGCACGCCTTGTCAGGATTTGCACATATCCCTGCCGCTGCAGCGTGTCTATACTAGGAGCAAACGAGCCACGTATAAGGTACTCTCGTGTGCTGTCACAGAGCGTTCCCCCCGAGAATGTTACTAGCTGTTCTGCGTTCATATGTTCTTATCACAACTTGCCCAGAATTCCCTGAGGAAGGGCTCTTAGTTAAATGAGTATTGGGTTGGTTTATCTATTCAGTTTTTAGGTAAATTTCTTTCTACTCGTCGATTTTTTTTTGTGATGAGGAGACCGCTTGTCAGGAGCCAATCCACCCGGGGCATAGTGACTGCCATGGTCGGGCGTCCACCCCAGTGCCCTTCGCAGCGTCAGTGACGCGTAACCCCAACGTCCTGCCTCCTGTCAGGCACCACTGACACCAGGCATGTGGGCAGGCTCCTGCTGCTTGTGCAGCCCCCTCATCTTTGAGAAGATTATATATGTAAGCATGCTAAAGAATAGACAGTGGTGTTCCCCAAGTGACTCCTGTACTGCAGCCCGATCCCAGCGGTAACAACAGCACAGGGGTCAGGTGTAGATGGTACTTGCTTGAGGAAGTTCACTTCGCTCGTTGGGAGCATTGGTCCCGTTGAGCGCTCTTAGGTTTTATACAGAATTTTGAGTTTCTTTTTAAATGCTAAAATTTCGCGACACTAGGATCGGTTCCAAATGGTTCCCTACTTTAAAAGCGTTACCAAATCGTTAACAATGAGAGTGTTGAGCTAGGCTACCGGGCATGGGACACTCGACTCGAGAGAAATTTAGATAACCCATGGGTCCATAGAAAGACGGTTGGACCAGCCTACCCGACCCAGGTTTCCCTGACTGGTGAATCCTTATTGATCAGGTTAGTCAACAGAACCCTACCTACCCAAACAGGTATTGCCCAGCGAACTTCCTGTAACATTTTAGTTTTAGTATTTGTACCTTTGTGTTATTAATTCACCAATTTTACCTGTACAGCTCTAGGTCAGGTTTTAACACTCGTTACATTGTCATATGATAACTTCATAAACCGTTCCTGGATCTATTTCGGATGTCCCTGGCCTTATTGTCTTTCGGGCAGATCCTGTTCCGGTCGCTGTTGATGTGGGCGTGGACGATCTAGGAGGAGCGTTAGGCATTGTTCCATGTCCCAACACCGGTTGAGGCCAGTCCGCTCCGACATCGGACCAGCCTGCGTCGATGAGGCGAGGTACTCCCATGGGTACAGGAGTGGCTAGCCCCGAGGAATATCTCAGTAGTCTGGCCCTGGTATTGTATTTTAAGTTACTCATCATCAGACGGGCTAGTTTTTTAGACACTCTCAGGGTGTCGCGTAGTGGCACCTTAGATGGGTGTTGTCCAGGTCTAGTCGCTGCTCCCATCAGCTGCGCCCCCCAGGTTACTGTCAGAGTATATTTCAGACACAGCTGGGTCACCAGTAGATCCCTAATGAGCACATAGCCCTCCGTATAAGTGTGGTCTGAAGGCATAGCCAGTTCGCCTAGGAAGATTGTTTCTATCATATGTGGATTGGCAAATTGTACGTACAACCCATCCACAGTCTTTCTTCTAATATTTCTCCACTTTCGCCACACGAGGACCACTATAGCGATGACTAGTACTGCTAATAATATAGCCAGCACTGCCACTGCAGTGGGGTTGGCGGTCGCGTCTGGACACCCAGTTAGTGCCTTTTCATGGTGCAACAGTTTCTCCGGGTCCGCCGTCTCCAAGGCCATGGCCCGAGGTAAGGTCATGGTTAGTCCGGCTAGGGCAGCCTTACCTTGATGGTTCCGCCAGCATTTCCAGAGGACACATCCAATAATTGTCACAGCCACCACTATGCAGAAGATGGTGAGGAGACCAAACCCACCTCCGAAGTTACCTATAGAGAACCACGGGGCGTGTTTCTCTACCTCGTAACGGTCAGTCGCTTTCTTGATGCCCTTGGCCAAGTCTTTACGGTGTTTTTGTATTCGTTTGGCCAAGGAGGTTACAGGTATTTTGGCCTTTAGGCTTTCCTCGATTTCCAGCAGGTCTTTCCTAATTGTTTCAGGGATAGGGTCTGATTCCAACATAGTGGGTTCGTTTTTGGACGTTGTGAAATTCATGTCCCACCCCTTCACACGACTTGCTGCTTCCAACAGGTCATTATGTGGGTACACAACCGTGGTGATCCTGGTGTGCCGGTCACAATTTCGCAAGCTATACGGTATCCACGCTCCTTGTGTTTGGAATGCACAGTCGCATTCCACCTGAACCCTTGCGTAATTTTCTATGTTCACTCCGACCGCAGGCTGGTTTCTGCAAATCATTTGGCCTCTGGTGTCGGCGCTGACCACTAGCATATCTCCGTCGTCTAGGTACACTGCCATCTCTCCGAAGTCTGCTTCCAGTAGATAGTCCAGCTCACATTTTTCTCGGATCGCTAGGTCGTCGCGCCTCAGTAGCGCAGCAGTGCAGGTGTTGTCTGTAATCTTTTTCATATAGGGTAGATCCTTACAGAGCGTGATGGTCTGTCCATAACAACCTGACCAACTGCCACTAGCCAATGGTACGTAATACTGGCGGGACATGGACATGGCGACGCTTTTGGGTAGGTTAACAATTTGGAGAGCATCCTTCTTAAGTCGCCCCCTAACCGTTACTGGCACAGGAAAAGTTAGTACTTCGTAGACCCTGAACAAATGTTCATCAGCCACCACAGGCACCCTTACATACACTATTAATTCCTGAGTGGTTTCATTGAATTTGAACGAAGGTTGACTGTTCTCGTAATAGAAGGAAGGATCTGTGAACGCGACATGGAACCTGGGGTGGATCCCCTTCAGATATCTGTTCACTTCCTGGACCGCTCCGACCATATATTGGCGGGGTACCAAGTCCATAGTCAGCTGGCCCCGCGTCAGGCGCTGTACACCTTTCCTGAACACGCGAGTTTGTTCTACCATTAGTTGAAGATACACCATCTCTCCTAACTTGTCTTCCAGAGCGACCGGTATCATATTCAGGTACAGTTCCATCCAATCCACCTTATGTTGCACGAGTTTCATCCTCCGGCGAGTCGTGTTGTGTGCCTTATTTAGTGATCTTAGATTGTCCAGTAGGCCTATCACGACATGGTTAATCTTTTCGACAGCCTCGTCATGTTTTTCATTCATCAGAGCCAAGTCTTCGATCATTTGGTTCGAAGATTCTTGCAATACTCTAATCAATTCTCTGTTATATTTGACATCAGCTGCCAGCCCTTGATTCCAAGAGGTTGGAAGAGGAAAGGTCGGCCATCCTGGATCGTCCAGCATTGTGGGCAACTTCTTCATTCTTTTGACCCTTCCACCTGATTTTAACTCCGACTCTTGATTTTGAAGGTCTTGTTGAGTGTTCTTTATTAGGGAACTTAAGGTTTCATTAAGAACTTCTCGGTACCGACCCTTAAGCGCCTGCGACGTCTGATCCATCCAATTGACCAGCGACCTGATATGGTAGCAGGCCCGATCGAGGGCGTCTCCTCCCTGTAGATATCGGTGACAGACCTGGCCAAAGGTAGCCTTGTTGAAGGAGCGCCTCCTTGGAATAGTGATTAGGAAGCCTTGTCGGACGTGTGTTATATCCGCGGTGGACATTAACTTCCCTGGTTTTAACACTACTCCATATTGTTCTAAAGCTATCACTTCAGCGTTAGGGGCTAGCCCCTCAGGTGGGTTGGAGTCATTATGCACTCCCCTAATGCCCCCTATTATAGCTAATACGAACAGCACTAGCCACTTCATTGTCTTTGTTTTGGCCTTAGCGATAGCTTGAGAAAGTTAATTTTGCAGTTTATCTAAAACATGTTCACAGCAAAGTTACCTTATTTTCCTGCGCACTACTATCATCCATGCGCTGAAATATGCTCTCCTCCCGGGTCCTCTGGTCTGTTTAGTTTGGGACATGCTCGTAGAGGTTTTGCCCGTTGTCATTTACCACTCGCCTGATGATCCCGCTCTCGTCCTTGGTGACCGTGATTCTCAAGCCTCTCATACGTTCGCAGGACGAGGGGCGCATTGCTCTGAGGGGTCTTGGCCTAGTAGGTTCCAGTCCGAAACGGCCCCCGTTGGATCGTACGACGGTTGGCTCGAGGGGTATGGGTTCGGTACCTGCGGTGGGTTTGTCGCTGGAAGTGGGCTCGGCCACAGTGGGCCCCCCGGCTGGCTGGTTGGCGTCCACTGCTGCTGGTTCCATAGCAGTGGTGAGGGATTGGCGCTGCAGCTCGTTGTCAAGCTGCTCAAGTCTAAACAAGCGGGGTCCGCTGGCTGTAAGTGGTGGAGGAGGGGAGCTCCCGCCGGCCCGTTCCCCACCGGTGGGGTTGGCGCGTGTTGAACGGGTGCTACCTCCACTTTTAGTCCTGGAGCGGCGACGGTTAGATGTTCCCTTCCCGATCGCCTTTCCAGAGTGGGCAGAGGTCGGCCGCCTCGTGTTGTTTGTAGGCTGGTACTTTCCTTGACGCATTTAGAGTTTTGTGTGGTCCTTTGAATAAAAGGAGCTACCTGAGTTTTAATCTCAGCTAACTGTTTGTTTGATTTTGGCACATCCAGTCCTACTGTCCTCCTAATTTCGTCAACAGTCTCAAATAGTTGGAACAGTGGTTGCGTAAGGTCCCAGAACCAGCCGGCCTGAATCTGCACCGGTTGGTTGGCCGCTTCCTCCTTCTGAACCGGCTTGGCCAACGCCGTTAGCCTTGGCTCGGGCTCCGAGTCACTCACCTCAGATAAATTGTAGAAGTCTTTATCTGCTGCCTTCTTTTTGGCTGGAGCCGATTTAGCGGACCTCTTGGCTCCGCCTGTAGTCGTTCTGGTGGGCCGCCGGGCTGGTGTCCTTGGCTTCTTCCGGGCAATCCCCCGCCGAACCTTTATTTTCACAGGGCGGCTAAATTTCCTGCATTAATCATCCATGTCGTCGCTCTCCCCGCCGTTGGACAGAGCGACGTAGTTAGGGCGGCGGTTCCGACGTAGGTTATAGCCACCTTTCGTCGGGACATGGTCCTTTACTGTTTTTTCTGGGCTCTGTTCCGGGCAATCCCGGCGTCGGTTGAGTCCGGACGGACACCCCCCCGGCCCGGCCAACTCCACCGCCTAAGGGTCTGAGCCGGTTGTTTCCTAGCACTCTCCTTTTCGACTGTCTTTTCTTTCATTTGGTAAAATCCTAAAAGAATGGCCCAACGAACCTTCCCTTGGTAGGTAGCGCCCTCTGGTGGGGGCGACTAATCCGTTTCCTTCTCAGGGGGACGATGATCCTTCCCTCCGTGTCCGCAGGGAAAGTAGTGGTTCCCTTTGGATTGCTATGTGGCCGGAGGGCTAGACAGTTCCCCATGAGTCGGTGGATCAGTGTCCCAGCTAAGTTCTCTTTCTGCTCCTTCCAGGAGAAGTCGGAAGTTGAACAATTTCTATCTCCAACTTCCGTTCGGAGATAGAATCAATATCTATCTCCGTTTCCTCCCGGGCTGGGTTGTGCGCACAATCACCTGTAGCAGAGGCGACCGTCTAGGAGCAGAGTTGCGGACCGACTGGTGGATCGGCGCGGATCCCACGAAATTATAACCGATCCGCTTGTCCATGCCGTCTCCATATTTGGAGCTGTATCTTGTTTCAGGTGGGGGGGGGGGGAACACTTGCATCCGGTCCCAAGAGATGACGCCAAACCACTGACATCTCTCTTGGTGTGCGCGCCCTCCCTTTCTGCCACGCCCCTGGGCGCGGCGAGGTGGCCGTGAGGTAGACCACCTGTTCCATTAGCGCTGATGCTAACGGTGCCGCTCCGCCGAACCTTTATTTTCACAGGGCGGCTAAATTTCCTGCATTAATCATCCATGTCGTCGCTCTCCCCGCCGTTGGACAGAGCGACGTAGTTAGGGCGGCGGTTCCGACGTAGGTTATAGCCACCTTTCGTCGGGACATGGTCCTTTACTGTTTTTTCTGGGCTCTGTTCCGATGTATCCAAGATCGGCACATCACCGCAGGGTAGTTTTATGGGCTTGTTGTTGCCTGGAGGGGATCTCCCCTCCAACGGCTGGCTTTTGCCCCTTCGTTTAGCTCGTTTGCGTTTCCTCTGTTCATTAGCGCCAGCTGTTCCCCGTTCACAGGCGGCTTTATTAGGAACAAAGGATAAGTTTGTTGACAGCGCGGTGTCCGCACTGGTGCCCTGACCATCAGTGATTTGCCCATCCGTTTCTGCTAAATCAGTGGGACTTGGACCGGGTTTTTGTGTAGGTACCTTCCTGGTCATAGGAACTGCATCATGCTCACGGGGACCGGTCGTTCCCGTTGAGTTTTCAGTCTCAGCACCCCTTATTTCGCCATCTTCCTCAGCGATTTCACCCGTCGGAGTGTGATGCAATTCAGGGTTTCGGTCAGGATCTGCCCCTTTTGAGTTAGTGATTTTCGCTTCTCTCACCATTTTGGGAATGTTATGAGGGACAGCGGGGGACCAAGGTCCATGTGCAGGTTTGAGTTTTGAAATGTTTACTAGATGTGGGACCTGTTTTCCAGTTTTTAAAGACACTAGTCTAACAAGGTGGTCTCCTTTTGTTTCAATTACCCTGAATGGCCCAGTATACCTGTTTGAGAACTTAGACGCTTTATTTTCACTAGCTAAAGGGTCGTACATGTATACCATATCACCTTCGTACATCTGAGTGGGCCGCGCTCGCTCATCAATTCGCAGCCTCAGATCTTTTTCGTAGTTTTGAACTACCCTTTCAGCCATATTCCTAAACATAGCAATATTATCCTTGGTTTGCATGAAAAACTCGCAGTCGTTCAGCGTTTCAGGAATTGTTCCCTGCTCAGGCATTCCCATACTGATTGGATCTCTGCCAAACAGCAGGGTGTGCGGGCTGTATCCCGACCGTACACTGATTGTGGATCTAACTGTCCATAATGCAATGGGAAGTAGATCGATCCAGTTACAGTGGTCGTCAGGGATATAATAAGCAATCAGGTTTTCAATGGTTTTATGTAGTCTTTCTACTCGAGCGTTGCCAGTCGGCATTCGCCCGGTAGTGAACGTTTGTTTGCACGCTAGTCGTGTGGTGATTTCCCTGAATAGCCCTGAGAGGAAGGCCGCCCCCCGGTCTGTGTGCAGACGGTTTACCCGTCCATACCGACACACTATCCCGGTTAGGAAACAGTTGGCCGCGGTTTGCGCAGTGGAGTCTTTCGTGGTGAAAGCCTCCGGCCAACCTGTTAGTAGGTCTATGAAGGTCATGATATATTTTGACCCATCCCTAGCCCTCTTTAGTGGCCCGATGAAATCACACTGTACCACCTCAAAGGGTCGGGTTGGTCTCTCCCAAGACTTAGCTAAGGCCTTGAAATGCGGAGCCCGTCTCCTCAGAGAGCAGGTCTCACAAGCTTTCACATAGTCTACTATGTCGGCGTTCATGTTCCGCCAGTAGAATTTATCAGAGATTTTGGTAGTGAGGTTACTGATCCCTACGTGTCCCCCAGCCAAGATGTCATTATGTAATAGTCTCAGGACTTTGGGAATTAACTTTCCTGGAACTATCATACGGGGTTTTAGTCTGACCAGTTGGTCTTGGTGTTTGTTATACCTTTTGACGTTGAACCTACATAGTACCCCCGGTGCTACCATTCCTACAAAATCAGCTTGGTCCATTATTCGCCTAGCTTCAAGGGGATCTGTCGGTAGGTCTCCGTCCTGCAGGTAGTCTATCAATTGCGCGCACTCTGCATCTTGGAGTTGCGCGTTTAATACCGTAGCCACAGAAAGCTCTTCATCCTGAACTTCGGCCTCAAATAACTCACATCCCACAGCGGGCTCATATTCCTCACCTGGGACATGCTCATGATAGACTCTAGACAAATAGTCCGGTAGAAAATGAGTCGCTCCTGGCTCATATATGATTTCAAAATCAAAATCTGATAACGCTAAAGCCCACCGTCTCAGCCGGGCTGACGGGGCTTTGTAGGCACTCTGTAGCAGGGGAATCAACGGTTTGTGATCAGTCACTATTGTGATTTTAGCTCCCTGCAACATGTCCTCATAGTTCTTAATGCCTTTAATTACTGCCAGAGCCTCCTTTTCTGTTACCGAATAATTTAATTCGGCGTCCCGGAGAGTACATCCCCAGAAAGCAACCGGACGGTAGATTTCATCTAGTTTGTGACAAACCGCTGCACCGCACGCGGCGTCTGATGCATCAGTTAGTAGATAGAAATGCCCTCCTATATCTGGATGAATTAGTAAGGGTGGCGAGGTCAGCAATTTCTTTAACTGTTGAAACGCTTCCTCGCAGGCCTCTGTCCACTCAAAATAGACTTCTTTCTTTAGCAGCCGGTTTAAAGGCTTTGCTAGATCAGCGAAATTAGGGACAAACGATCGGTAGTAGTTACACAGTCCCAGAAAGGATTTAATAGTTTTCACATTATGTGGACGGTTAAAGGCTGTAATCTTTTCTGTGGTTACCCTTTGTGTAGCCACCCCTTCCGCGTTTACTACGTGGCCGAGGAAATTGATTTCACTGCGGCACCACTCACACTTTGACGGTTTCAGTTTAAGATTAGCTCTCGCCAAAGCTTGGAGAACCACCTCAACGCTCGCCAGGTGTTCCTCAAATGTAGTGTCGTAGACAATTACGTCGTCTAAATATGCTAAGCATGTTCTAGGAATCAATCCCTTTAGCGCTATGGCCATTACCTTGGTAAACTGCCAAGGTGCGCCAACTAAGCCAAATGGTACACGCTTATACTGATACACACCCATCGGGGTTTCAAAAGCGGTATATTTTCTACTGTCTTCTTCGATTACACACTGATGATAGCCGCTCAACAGATCTAAAGCTGTCCACATAGTGGGTTTCTTGTAAGCCATATATAGGAAAAGCGAGCGAGCCGTGGGCATGGGGAATTTATCTTTAAAAGTGACTTGATTAAGCATGCGAAAGTCTGTACAGAGCCTAGGTTTGCCATCTTTCTTCTGCACTACCACCAGCGGGCTTCGCCAAGCCGATTCGCTGGGTTCTATGACACCTATATCTATGAGTTGCCTAACCTGTTCATCGATGATATCCATTTTCTGTGGAGAGTATCGGTATGGTCTTGAACTTATGACTCCCTGCGACTCATCCACAATGATTCTCATCGGCGCTATTTCACAGTGACCTAACTCTTCCATTGAGAACGCTAGTGCATTTCTGTTGTTATTAAGCATTTGTCTAAACCTTACCTGTTGTTCTTCGTTTAAGCACGACTCGGTCAGATCTATTTTACTTACATTTTCATCCATTTTACCTCGGGATTTCTCCTCAGAGGTTTGGCTTTCCATTTGCACTGCGTCTTTCATTACTTCTACAGAAATCCTACAGATGGACATTGGGGTCTCTGTTTTAGTTAGATAACACAAGTCTAGGAACTCTTCTATCTGATTTTGGTTTACCTCAGGCACTGCGCATTCTTCCGCAAAAGCTAATACTTCCTGGGGAGTGATTTCTTGCATTTCATCTAGCGGATTCATGACTTTGATCCACCACTGGCTTCCCACCGTATTCACGCACCCCTCCACTAGGACTGGTGCGGTTACCGCCGGTGCGCAGTAAGCTACCGGTGAGTCTAATCCCAGCGGCTCTCGAGTGGTTACCGGTATGATGCATTCATTTCCCGGCGGAATTTTCACTGTTTCTTTGCTAACTATAGGGTTTCCACAAAACACTTCTATCTTTGCGCCTGGTAGAGATAAATCTGATCGAAGCACTGTTAATAAGTTTCTCCCGATTACTATTAGGTGGCATAGATCGTCCACTATGTTGAAATCATAGCAGACCACCGATCCCTGGATTGAAAACTTACATCTAATTTGTTCTAGTATTACTTGAGACGAGTTGTCTGCCAAACTGATGTTTCCCTTCGATACCTTCCATTCATCTAAAATGCATTGTTTAGGGATCTGTCGTTTACAATGGGTGGACATGAAGCAATCGCTCGCTCCTGTGTCTACTAAAGACCTAACCTCCTTCTGATCATCAAATCTTAACGTTAAGAAAAATGCTTCGTCTCCTATCTCTCTCCTAGCCGGTCCGTCCACTGCGCCTAATTCTATCGTGGAATGAACGGACCCTTCCTCTAGTTTCCCTGATTCTTTTGTTCGGTACCACTGGCTTTATTATCTTTGTAGATCCGCGGGGGTTTTTCCCTCAACCTATTCTTCAACCACAAGCACGCTTCTGTAGAGTGACCATGCTGTTGGTGAATGATACAAAACTTACTTTCATCAAAAGGCAACCTGGGTCTCTCTACTTTCTGTTGAGTTGGCAGATTCTTTCCCTTATCTGCCTCTCTGTTCGGGGCGATATTGGATTTAGGCTTCTGATCTGAATTTCTTTCACCTTTCTGATTTTCGTACCTATCTTTTCTCTCATAACCTTGCTGTTTAAAGTTACCACCACTCTGGGGAGTCCCGCTTTGCCCTGGCTTTGGTTTCTGGAACCATGGAGCGGCCTCCAGTCGGGCCAGCACCACTCCAAATCGTTCGGAGATGGAGTTTAGGGCCGCGGTCTCCTCTGATTCTTGGCTTCCAGCCAGTTCGCTCACTGCATTAGATATTTTAGTTCCCCCTTTGCCTTTGTCCAACGATTCTAGTCTCGTTGCACAATCCACCGCTTCGGTGAACGACTTAGGGTCCAGTATGGCTACTTGCCTGGCTACGCCCTGTTTTAATCCTTCTAAAAACACAGCTAACATCATGCTTTCACTCGCCTCTGCTTTAACTTGCTTTTGTTTCAGAACACCTGCAAATTCGATCACGCTCTGGTCTTTTCCTTGTTTAAGGCCACAGAACTCTGCGTGTTTCTGCCACTTAGCTCTTCGATCACCGAAGATCTTGGTCATTTGGGCTTCTAGCTTCTCAAATGAGTCTTTCTCACTTTCAGCTAACGCTCCTGCCCAGTCGTCGGCCCTTCCTTTTAGGCCTAACAGCGCCATATTCAGGAGATGGGCGTCCGACCAGTCATAGATAGCTTTCAGTCGTTTTAATTCCCTGAAATACTTTTCTATTTGCTCGTCTTCTTTTCCACTAAACCACGGTAACCTAATGTTTGGTCCCCTTTGGTGACCACTGTGAGTCGTTTCACGCACTGGCGCTGGTGTTTGCCCCAGTGCCAGACCCAACTGTGGTAGAATTTCCCAAACATTTGGTTGATTCGGTGGGTTTGGAGGGTTGTTCTGACCTGGTGGGCCCGGCGGACCTGGTGGTCCGGGCGGTGGAGGATTCGGTGGGTTTGGGGGGTTGTTGAGTTGGTTAAGGAAAGGATTGTTGTTCTGGTTCGGGGGAGGGTTATTGGGTCCTGGTGGATTTGCTTGATTATTCTGGCCTGCTGGGGCTTGCTGACCCTGCTGGTTATCCGCTCTTCCTCGGCCTGCGTTAAGATTGGCTGCGAGTGCCATCGCCTGCAATAGGTGAGGGAGCAGGTTTTGATCGACCCCACCTCCTGCTGGCACGGCCCGGCCGGGCTGTTGGCCTGGTTGGCCTCCCCCATCATTTTGTTGCAGTCCCCCAAGGTTTACCCCAGGATTAGGCTGCTGTATTCCCGGATTCTCACCACCATTTCCCCCTGCACCGGGTTACTGGAGTCCCCCAGGGTTTATCCCCAGATTGGGCTGATTCGGAGGGGGATTATTAATAAGGTTTTGGGGAGGGTTGTTGAGAAGGTTTTGAGGAGGGTTGTTGAGAAGGTTTTGAGGAGGGTTGTTGAGAAGGTTTTGAGGAGGGTTGTTGAGAAGGTTTTGAGGAGGGTTGTTGAGAAGGTTTTGAGGAGGGTTAGGCCCTTGTGGGTTGGCCTGATTATCCTGGCCTCCCTGGACCTGCTGATTAAGAGGAGGAATAAGTCCTTGAGGGTTGGCCTGATCGTTCTGGCCCCCTTGAACTTGTTGATTAAGGGGAGGATTGGCCTGATTACCTTGGCCTCCTTGGGCCTGTTGATTGAGAGGAGGAATAAGTCCTGCCTGCACGCCTCGGTCCGGCTGCTGGATTAGGATCTGGCCATTCCCATTGTTTTGTTGAGGTCCCCCAGGGTCCATCCCACGGTTAGGATGCCATGCCCCCAGATCTACACCCCCAGCTCCCCCTTCACCGGGTTGCTGGCGTTGATCTCTATCCTCTCTTTCTTCTACTAGATCCATCAAAGGAACGCCTCCTTCCGCCATATTATTTTCGTGGAGGTTTTGTATATCGTGATCGTCCCACTGTTCTTTCACAGGTATTTCCTCTACACTAATTTCGTCCTCACTCTCTAGTTTAGCTTTCTTACCTGTGTCTAAAACATCCTCGGTAATAAGTTCGTATGAAGACGAGGTTGATTTATCTTCTCTAGCTAATTTTCTATCAGGACTACCCCCTCTGACATCTGCGGCTGCTTGTTCTGTCTCGCTATTTTCTTCCTCGTACTCGTCCTCGTATTCTTCATACAATTCATGAGTTAGAGTGTTTAAATCTTGTGCTTTAAGCGTTACATTTTCTTCACTATCCTGATCGCTTAGCCTCTCTAAATCTATGTGCTTTTCGGGGCTTGAGTCTGCCCACTGCTTTAATATTTCGGCTGGATCAAAGGCCTGAGCTTCCGCTCTTTTACCAGTTTGGTCTAAGTTCGTTTCTACACCGTAAGTTAATCGATAGGGTTGTAAATTGCCTACTTTCTCGCTGTTTCCCTCTGCTTCCCTTCCCACTCCCCTATCCCCTCCCACTGTTTTTCCTTTAGCTACAGTGGAATAAGGAATGGACGCCCCCGGGTTGGGGTGAGTTGGTGTTACCAGTGGGTGACTGATAAACTCAAGTCGTTGGGGTAATGGATAGGTGAGAGAGCTCCCATCAGGTAGGATTACCGGATTTTCGGGGCGTTTTCCCCCTGATGGGCTGGAGTTATCCGCGGTGTTTTGTCGTTGTTTTAGGTTTCCTGAAGAAAATAGGTTATCTCCATTGGAAACTTCCTGTTCGCCTTCACCTCCCGCTGCGGGTAGTAAACGATAAGGAACACTTTGGTTACACCACGGATTGTTCACATCAGATTCACAGGTGGAGCGAGAGCTAGTACCAGTTTCGTGGTCCGTAGGTGGTACGTACCCTGGGTTCCAATATTGCTGATATTCCGTGAGACGGTTCTTCCCTTCAACTCGTCCCGAGTATGTTAGGGTTTCAAGTCCTTCGTCAAGAACCGGCCTATCTTTGGACCCTAGGTGCCAGGGAAATGGTTTACCTTTGCCACGGGTTTGGTAATTTTGTGCACCTTCGGGGCAGAGCTGCTTGGGTCTGGCTGCGACCTCCTGTCTCTGTGCCTCCCCGTCTAAGGGATTACCTACCAGGTGGCGGTTTTCCACATTCCCTGTATATGATGTTGACACATCGTGTCCTGCGGGCCGCAAAGATTGAGGCTTGGGGTTAGAGGAAGCCTCAAAGTCACCGGTGGCTGACATCAAGGATGAGCAAAACGGCACAAGTCATGTTTCGGGTAATCTCCACCAAATGAACTATTGTTAAAGTTTGATTTAAGACTGCGTAAGATTCGTGTATATCCAAGTCTTCATGAGTTGCTTTTCCAGAATGCCTGAGTAATTCAGACTGCGTTTAAAGTTTGTCCATTCACTTCCCAATAGTTCAAAAGAAATGAACGATGAGGTAGCTTCTTAATATGAAAGGGTTTTTATTCAGTAAACATCTCATCCCGAGTCAAAGCCACCATGTATAAGTCTTCATCAGTCCACCTCCCATCTCCTATCAGCAATCAACCACATTTAGAACACGAGTTGCTCCAACACCTTCTAGACCATTCTAGTATTCAGCTCTAACACAATCCTATGTCCGAGGTAGTGGGTATTGGTAAACTCCAGTCTGTTACACGGAGCCGATGTACTTACTCCAGGTATAACTCCTTGGCTAAACATATTTAGCTGATGTTCTCACTAAACTAAGTGACTACTAACTTCTAACCAACTAACTGCTCGCTCCCTACCTTGCAGCGCCTTTTATACTGGTTAACAGGTGGCGCTAGGAGCGTAAGATATTTCTCCTAGAAGTAGACTAGAAGTAGACTTGCTAAGCCTGATCCTTGATGGATTATATAACACGAGAATATATTAAAAGTGCTAAGCTATTAGTACACCGTGTCACCTGTCCCTATATTTTAGTTTAGACCCATGTCCCTTGTCGAATTTAATGGGTCTAGACCCCTAAATTCGACACGGCGACACAGCCTTTTTCGGGCTTAGTGACATGCGACATAGCCCATATTGTCTCGAGGCACAATGCACTCCTCGACATACCCTGGTTGCCGGGGCCGACCGCTAGCGCTTAGTGGCCCCGGTATTGTGTAATCGTTGCAACGGCTACCGCGCACACCAGAGCACACTCTTTTCGCGTCGTAACGGTGTGCGCGGGTGCAAGCGCACACTAATTTGGCCACTCTGTCCCGGTTCATTCGATTTCTCGCGGGGCGCGGGGTGCTCTGGTAGAGAACGCCACTCTGTCACGGCTCACTCGATTCAGAGCGACGCGGGGCGCTCCGGTAGATAACGCCGCGCGCTGTCCGCGCGGAATCCAGAGCTCCGTGCCTGGCCCAGTACTCGCCCTCCGCGAGTGGGCCGGCGACCAGGCTATCCTCGACACGGCGACATGGCCATTTCTTAAAATCGACAAGGGACATGGGGACCCCCCATCTAGACCCCCAATTTAAGAATTAGCCCTGTCCCCTGTCGAATTTAAGAAAAGGTCATGTCATTTGTCACTAAATTGCCATGTCCCCTGTCAAATTTTAAGAAATGGCTATGTCCCCTGTCGAATTTAAAATTCGAAGTCCCCAACCTACCCAAAAGTCAAAGTGCAAAAGGTCTGCCTGGAAAGGGCACCTGCCAATTAACCCCATTTTTCTCCCACTCTCCCAGAGTCCCACCCCATCCCTCCCTCTCAATATTCCTGAGTCTCCAAATCTGAATCCCTTGAATTCAAACTAATGCAAATATCAGTCATCCACTGCTACATTGATGATACTATTGACATAATTTCATATGTCCCAGGGACTAAAATAACCCATACATCCTTCCTACTCCTAGTTGATGCGTTGCCATGGTGACGCCCTTAGTTCGTCCGCTCGCCACCAGACGTCGCAGGCGTCGCCGCCATGTTGGAAGAAGGCACCACCAGAGACAGGTGAGGCCTAAGTTTAGCCCGAGTTGGCCTCAGCAGCCCTCAGATCGACTTCCAACCCCCTCCTTTGGACGTGCACAGCATCCCGACAGGCCTGTGAGTCAAACCAAGGCGAGTTGGCGAAATCCTGAGGGAAACTGAGCCCAAAACCCAGATTTCTGAGTGTTTTTACTCACAAGTCGGCGAGGAGGAGGTCTCGACTCGTGGGATCCGGAGTGTCGTCTGCGGCAAGATTTGGAGTGAATTTGGCGGAGAATCGGTCGATTGCATCATCAAACCGGGAAGATCAGGTAGGTGTCTGGGGCTAGGTTTGTTTACTTGGTGATTCCCAGAGGGGTTGGTTTGGTATGTTGGTGGGTAACACGTGGTGGAGTTTGGTCGGCCATAACTCCGACTTGTTGTTTACTTCAGGAGGTTGTCGGCAAGGACACGCGCTCTGAAGGCTCATTTTTACACCAACAACTCCCCTTTATTGACATTCTAAAGGGTAATCCAATCAAGACGAATACATGTAATACTCCGCACACCTGTTGTTTACTTAGATATGTTTCGTTTGAGGTAGGGACAGGCGAGTTTGGGGAAAAATACCCCACATTTCTTAGTAACTTTCCAAGATGCCAGCAGCGAGTCGGGCACATGGCTTGGAGGAGTGTCCGGTCAAAGGTCACCAAACACTTCATACTTTTGGCAATTGCGCCGTCAATAATCCTTAAACTTTCCCAAAAACGTATCACATCTACGTTAGAGAGATACATGAGGCGGGTCAGGAAATTGTACGTTTTGAATTCTGTCTGATTATTGTAAAAACGGGATTATCAATTAATTGGGTCAACTCTGGGTCAAGGCCGCCTGCGGTTGACCCCGTGTGACCCAGTTTTGAGTCAGGCGTAGTAGTCAGAGGTAGACTTGTTCAAGACATGTTGGCTATTTTGCAAATTGTCGTAATTTTATTGGAAATACATAGGCATTCACTTTAACAATAAAGGATAATTCAAAGCATGATGTAGAAGTAGCAGAGTTTATTTAAATGGAATGATTACACTTAACATTTAGATTCATATGAATAAATCTTATTCAGGCTTTTTTTTTTGTCTTGCTAAATAACATTAGTAGATTATTATACGTCCAACAAATAGAGTCGAGAAATTAATAAAAAAAGGGGGCAGTAAGATCCATTTGATGATATTCTATTTCCTTTTATCAGGCTTGACCGCCAAACTTGGTTGTCAGAGGGACCACCAAGAAAGACTATGGATACAAATTTCCAAAAACTCAGTGTCGCCTTCAATTTTCTGTCCAGTCTGTGGATAGGTATTGTATTAAAGTACACTTGCAAAAACAATATATGCAGAGAATTAAATGAACCGTTATTGAAAAAGTTAGTACTATAGAAACGTACGTAGTTGAACATGTTTCTATTCTACTTTTAGACCAGCCAAGTCAGATCAATTTAGGTGCATACTTATTATACAGGTGCTCTCACTTACTTTGCATTGAACACAATTCATCAGGTAAAGACAGATACCGCGCTATCTGATATCTGTAACATTTCCGTCTTTTTGAGATACGACGTGAGATTTAGCCAGATGTTTCCCAAATTCAGCGATAAGGGAGAGACCTATCTCAGATATCTACGTCATGGTGGTGGTGATGGGGGGGGGGGGGGGGAGGTAGATGATAAGGCGACGAGAGAATTGGGGATTGGGGGGATGCGTATCTTTTTTCCCCCTTTTTCTTTTAACAATTCTCCTCCCTTCTCAAAGGGGGGGGGGGGGGGGGTGGGGTGTTAACGTTTTTTGTTACGTTATTCCCTCTCTCCTAAAACAATGGGGGTGGGGGGGGGGGGGCTTTCTCTCTTGCTTTACCCCAGAAATACGGCCAGCCAAAAAAAAAAGAGATGGGGGGAGGAATTTGTTGTTGTATATATTGACTTATATAATCATAATATTTTTGCACTTTGGACTCCCACCCCCCTCTAAACACACAGTCAATCTTCTCAAACTAGAAATACCGGATTCTTTCTTGGCCCTCCTCCAGAAATGAGACGGTGGGATAAGAAATATACATAATAATTAATCAACAGACTTGCAAGTCTACTGTCGATTGTCGCCTAATTAATGACGTAAGACTCTCCGCCGCTTTGAGTATAATATCCTCGATTGATGGCTGTATTATGTAATATCCTCATGTAGAGGAGGTGGGGGAGTAGGGGAAGGGGGGCTTTCCTTTTGCCACGTGTATACTATTAACACTATTAGCGCCATAGTCCAGACTATAGTCGGACTGGGTGCATAAGGAGCGAATGATTATGGCTTACTGGGATAGGGGATATTTGTTCTACATCACACTTTTATCTGAAAGTAAATTAGTACATTGAAGGGGATATTTGTTCTACATAGCACTGTTATCTGAAAACAAATTAGTACGTTGACATGTGTTGCTGAATTTTTTGAATGGGTGAGGCTCTGGATGGGTGGCGGGAGTTGGGGGTAGGGGGGGGGGGGGGTGTCCTGATGTCGCGGCTGGCATTAAAGTTAGTTTTTAAGATTAATTTATTAATTAAAAAACAAAAAAAACAAAAAAAACAACCCCCCCCCCCACCAAAAAAAAAAAAAAAAAAAAAAAGGTTCTAAGACTGATAAGGTGTCTACCCGTCAGCATATATGCCAGATTTGAGTTTGGCAAAATAATTTGAGGTAATAATTCTTAGAAAAATACTTTATCCGTGTAGGATATCACAGATAAGGAGTTGAGTTTGTAGGCCGAAATACTCGCCACTTTTAGATTGATAGGCCACGGGAAGCAAAATAGTTGTGTTAGGGTTTCGCTAACAGGTCTACATCAGTTTTGTTCAATGATTTGAGAAACAACTTAAAAAGTGTAAACATGCACTGTCTAATGGTGATATTCAATTAAAGTAAAAACTTAAAAAATAATAATAAAAGACCTCCTTGTAAAGCAGATTTCTGTGGATAGAACTTTCCTCCTTTAACCACCCTTACAAAAGTTAGTTTTTTCTTTACCACCCAGTTGGGTATTTTAGGGTAGACTGGAATTCGATCGTCTTTTTCCTTTTTTGGGGATTCCCGACTCCCAGAGTGGCTACTTTGCTCGGTCACCTGCTGGACAGGAAACTATCTTTTTTTAAATGATTGCCTTGGCCTAATGATGGGCAAGGCTCTGTAGTAAGGTGTCTGATCACTCCACTTTGTACCTTTATATCATAAGGCTGTCATAACGCTGTGTAGGTACAGGGTATCATCACACCATGGTGTATCTTTATCACCTATCATAACGCTATTAGCAGTGATATGGTTGATCGTCAGAATGGACTTTGTGCTTAGCCGTAGAGTTTGTGATAGTTATCAGAGATCATTTTCCCATATATATGCTCCCACAGGATGCAACTGGACAGGTCCCATAGATAAGGAAAATTATAGGAGACGTGGCTATGTGTGTTCTTTGAATTTGCAGAAAAAAAAATAGATAAGGAAAATTAGACCAAATGTGACGTCTAGTTGCAAAAATAAGTTGTTCAAAGTATGGACCCAAACGTTTTTAAAAGATGGGGGAAATTCATTAGTTTGTGACTAAAATGAGCATCCAGACCATAATATTTAGAAAAAAAAAGAAGAAAATTCTGACCTACCGACCCTATATTTTTTGAGGCATGAAACCTGAACACAACAATTTATTTTTTTTGGCCTTAGTGGTTTTACGGTATGCAGTCTGCTATACTTAGGTGGGCTTTACTTTTGACCAAGGGTCAGTGAATGCCTTACCCCTGGTGTTATTGGCACTTGTGGTTAACGGTTAGCCTTTGTGACCAAGTGTTTATAAGCTGACTATCAAGGGGAAGGCATTCAGAAAGACAAAGGACCGATCACATTTAGAGACTGTACTGAATTGAACATTTGAGTTGAGTTAGATCTCTGACAGTCTTGACATGTGACATAGGGCTAAAACTGGAGATTCGGATTTCTCAAGACTGATCAGTCTGGTCTCTAATCCTGAGACAATAAAGATTTAAAACTGGATAGTCTTGAGTCTTTAGCAGTTTTAAGGCCCAGTCTCAATATCTCAATATGTGACAGGCCCTAGATTGGAATAGTCTTCAGCCTCAACCAGTTTTAAGGTCTCAGTCTCTACATATGACTTATCTTAAGACTCAACTCGATGGTCGATTATCCAACCAAAGGCAAATAGACACACCTTTTTTGCCTATATACGTCAATGTGTTTATAGGCACGGGTAAGAAGCCTGAAGACAATCCAGTCTCTTTATTTGACCATTGGTCAGTTTTTTTGTAAAGACTGGTTAGTTTCAACCATCCAGTCTCAAACCCTGAGACTGTTGCGTTGACTTGAGTCTCTAAGGGCCCATGACTGAGGGTGCCATTTCAGCCAATCAGGAAACAGGAACAACAATGTCTGACTAGAACAAGTCTGTGAAGCCACTCTAAAATATCAGAAATTTGATAAATATTGAAACGAAATTTACTTTAGAATACTCATGCTGTCATTGAATCCATAGACTAAGTCTGAGCTAGGTATGAATAAACAAAATGATCGGTGTAGACCCTTAAAATTGACAAGGTGACATGGCCATTTCTTAAATTTGACATGCAACATAGACCTTAGTGACAGGAGAAAAAATAAAATGACATGACATAAGGGACCTTTTTAATTTGACATGTGACAGGAAAGGTTCTTAAAATCGTCATGAAAAATGAAAATATAGGGACATGCGACATGCCCATTTCTTAAATTGGACATGTGACATAGGGACCCCCCCCGATCTAAATCCCTAAGACGGGGGACCCACGTGGTCGATATATATATGTATATGTGAGTGACCAGGCCTTAAGTACGTAAGGTATGTGGTTGTGTAAGAGTCCTCCTGGCAGGGGTCAGTCGACGCATTGAGACGACCTTATGAGTACCTCAGGTCAGGGAACCTTTAAACCATACACTGCAGCAAGCAGGGATTTTAGTCAAGGATCTAGTGCATTGCCAGGTATTTGATGAGTATTTTAAAACCGGCATAGGTCGTTGGATTCAGTGCAGAGTTTGAGTACCTGCACGGTTGTAATATTTTTTTGTGGGGAACCCTATTGCCAAAACTAACAAGGATTTGTAATTCTAGGTGCTCCATGCAGTTTTAGATAGAATTTTAGAGATATTGTACTAAGGTTTGGCCCATTTATATTGGTTATATCCAAACATAAATAACATAAACTTATTTGGCATTGAGCTTTTATGTTATGCTCTGTTTAGGTGTATGATGAGAACTAGGGGCAGTGATGTCCCTGTGTCACATGTCAAATTTAAGAAATGTTCATGTCGCATGTCCCTATATTTTCATTTTCCATGTTGATTTTAAGAACCCCCATGTCGCATATCGAGTTAAAGCATTTGCCAATGTCATGTCGTTGATATTTTTCCTTCATGTCACTAAGCCTCATGTTGCAAGTCAAATTTAAGAATGTCGATTTTAGGGGTCTTTACCCATAGAAGTTAGAACTCTCCTCTCAGATATCTCTCAGATATTGTCTCACAGTGCACTCCTTGATTTGACTGCTCAAATTAAACCTATCATTCCCGAATCCAGTAATTTGCGGCGTGTAATTCAGTTTCAAGTAGCTCCTTCAGTTCTTATCTGCCGCCAAAGACTCTTAGTCTAAGGAGCATTGTTACGATTTCTCAAAAAGGTCCAATGGACACTAACCTGAAAACTGCCTAGTCATGCATGGCCATACGACTGGTCCTTTTAATGCAAAGTCATCTGGTTAAGATAATTATAATTTCATGAAACAAAATTTTGGAGACACCCTTAGTTCTGACACGTTTGCAAGGGAACACAATATTAATGTATAATCAGATATTTTTTTGATCAAAATTCATATCAATTAATTTTGGTTGAGAAATTAATTTTTTATAATTAATACACTCCCAGCCTTGAAATTAGAACATAGGGGTCAGATGACCAAAGTACAAACGTACTTAGACCCTACACCTTGGGATTTCACTACTTGATTCCATCAATGTACTGATAACTCTGATAGCTTATCTAGACATCATAAACCCTGAGAATTGTGTAACCACTACGACGCGTGCTTTACCAATCCCACTGATAAAAATCAAAGGAAGGTAGTGAATTTATCAAATCTGAACAAAAATATTATATTCTACCTGAAGTTTGACCCTAAAACCCCATACTCACTATAACTAGGTCAGCCGACCGATCGGTGCTAAAATTGGCCAATTCTTACGAAAAATTAGCAACTGATTATTTCGTGTCGATTCAGGTCAACCATGTACATTTATATGCTGCACACTCATGAGTAATCCCCCAAACCCACAATTAGTGGGCTCCAAATTGTCCTAGTTGGTCAGTGTCCGAAATTAAGGGTGCACCCTGCATCCGGGGTGCAGGTTTTTGCAGCAGGGTGCATGATTTTTAATAGTATGCACCCGGAAGATGCGCACATTTTTGATGGAATAAATTGCTGTATATCACTGAGGGTGCACTGAAAGACCAGCCGGATGCAGACATTTCAAAGCTATGCACCCGGTGAGTGCACAAATTTAAATCTTAATTTCGGACACTGTTGGTATATGGCTAAGACATAAATCAAGGACGTAAATTTTCAGATTTTTCAGATTTCAAATTTTTTACCTTATCACTGAAAACACTGATTTTCAAAATTGATTTTGTTTATCATGCTTCATAGCAAATTAAGATAACTCCAGTGCTTTTTTCCCTGGGATTTCAGATTTTTTTCCCCTGCATAAACCCTGATTAACATCCCTGCATTAACAGTTGAAAATATATTTTCATAAGTTATCCCTCCTTTTGAAAGTCACTTAGCAGTTTCATTAAGGTTCAGATAAGATAAGATTGCCTGTCAGAAGTGTTACATTGTAAAGACTTAAGGCCGTATTCCACATACCGAAAGTGCGTTGCCGATTTGCAGCTGCTACACTTTCGGCGTTGCCGATATATAATCAGCGGTGTTGCCGATAATATTTACCAACATGTTGGTAATTATTTCCTAGCGATTTTGGACTGGCCGCCGTTGACGCACTTTCGGTCGCCAATAACGCACTTTCGGCGGCCGAAAGTGCGTTATGGGCGGCCGAAAGTGCGTTATGGGCGGCCGAAAGTGCGGGCCGCCGGTATGGAACGTTGCTATGGCAATGGTCATTATCGGCGCCGCTCACTTTCGCTATGTGGAATACGGGCTTTAGATAGGTGCAGTAGGGGTTTTACATCCACTTCTCTCAGTTCAGTCAGATTACACTACATTAGCTGTACATACGTCAGTGCAATCAGAAATACTCAGGAGATTCGGTCCACAGTATTAACTAGGGATTTATTTATCTACCTCTACTCTGTAAGAAGGTTCGGTTCCTTCCAACCTCTCTACAAAAGTACCCAGGAAATGGTACTTTTTCTTCTGACCTCAGCTGAAAATATTTTCCAATATCCAGTTCAAGATATAAGGACTTATCTATACACGGGAGTATCTTATTATTAATCATTCAAGGAACACTTTCCACGGATTTAAACTTTCTGCAGATTGAGAAGGACTCTAATACCTACTCATTTTGTGAGGATACTCATGCATTGTCGTTTCAATGAGGGCAGAAACAGGTAACACTTTACATGATCATAGATATTACACATCCATGATTTCTGGATGATTGACATTTGTTCAAATCATCTCCACTTTCAAGACCACCCAACCCACTGTGGTAATGGATCCAGTACCATTAGCTAGGATTGGACTCAAAATATTCACAGAACACATAACAGGAATTAGAGGACATGTACATAGATTGGAGAAACTTTCAGTTCAAAGTAAGGGCTTGAATTATTTGAAAAACATATTTTGACTATACTAACACATGACTGACACTTGAGAACTATCTTTTGCTTGTTAAGGTGTAGTTTGCAGATCTTCCCTTCTGCTGAAACAAAGAAGTTTGTGGCTGGAGTACACCTAGACAGAGTTTAACCAACTCCTATGAAAATTGCCCTAGAACTGTTATCAAGATATGTAAGACATTAGTTGAAATCAATATCAGACAAGAGTCAAAATCAAAGATCATATCATCATAAGATAGCGGCTGAACCACTCATGAGGATATACTACATAATAAATGATGCACGATAACGCATACAAATCACTCGTTTGGAGAACGGTGGCTCAAGAGACTTACCAGAATTTGGAACAGTTACGTACGAACCCAAACCCAACCACGTGCTGATCATCCGCCATAACCTTGGGAGTATTATCAGTATTTATTATCGGTTGATTATAACACACTATCAGTGGTTATTATCAGTTGATTACCACAACTCATGACAGTGACTCCACTAACAGTCTGTGTGGAGCGGTCAAGGTTGACCATTGTATAACCCGGAGTATACACTGATACCTCACACTGACCACATCCATCCTCCATCGAGGGGATACTGTGGATATTTTGCCCGGACGGAAGGACTTCTTCTCCAAAATGTCCGGAAAACTCGCGAGCTCCGGCAAACAGTATGGGACGTTCGGAGTGAGTATTGAAACTTTGAGAGATTATACTTGATTTACCTTACAGTGTTTGAAATCTATTTAGTCCTTAGTGTGTAGGAAACTTGTATTGTCACAGGTATATTTGTGGGATACAGAATAGGTTGCCAACAACAATTTCCCAAGGTATTTTAGATTTTCAGATATGTGTGTCTGGAGCAGCCTTTTTAATTTTACACTACTAGTAATAGTGAAATAATAGGAAATTATTTCAACTGGCAATAAGTGCAGGATAGGTTTAATAAAGAGTCTCTAAAATTCTTATAGAATAGTCGTGACTTGAAAGAAAATGATATGTTATTACAATGTGATTACCAATGTGATTACCAAATACAGTAACACTGCTTTTATTCCCAAAAATTGATTGCACCTTTTATTTCTGTAAAATACATAAAATACCAAATAAAAACATAATGGATATTAATGTATTGGTAGTCACATCATCTGATTGCATCCTATTACGCTATTAGCCCCTTGCTCCCCAGGACAGTTTCTGTAGGAATTCCCTAAGGTTTCTGAGGTATCTTGGGAGGCCTTCCAGCCAGGGGTAGGCCGATGTGTGTATACTGGCCATTAGGGTTCCACCGTCTTATCACCCTGTGCTCCCAACAGGGCCATCAAAGGCAGCGTGTGTGGTGTCCTTTCTATTCGATATTGCACATGAAAGACCCCTTGCCACTCTTTGAAACGTGTAGGGTATCTCACCCGGTAGCAGGTTTTTTCTAACTAATATCATAGATACGATCACCTGTAAGCTGAAAAGCACTACCTTGTGCAGTCTGGAAAGAACCTTGTGTGGTTGACCGGGAGTTAAATTACCCCAACGAACAAACAAACAAACCACCATCTAATTCTTATTTGTTTGTGACTTATTTGAAATAAGTTTATGGTTGCACTAGGGGTCTATTTCCGCATTTACCATACTGATTAGTCCTAAGTATATCACTTTGAACATTATAAAACAAATTTCATTGTGATTTTCATTAAATACATGATATTTTAGCATGGGTTCACAAGCTAGTTCCGGTTATAAACAAGGTAATTCCGGTTTCTGTGATTGGCTGAATCTGGACCCTGATGGGCCATATAGAGAGGTGCCCAGGTACGTGTTTAACCAGTTAATTGTACCCTAATTGGGATCAATTATTTGAGATTGTTACAAGGGGACACTGATGCACTCTTAGGAACAGGATATACAATCTTCGCATAACACCCCCCAAATATTATATTATGAGAAATCAAAGTATCTATGAGATGAGGGTAACAGGGCAGGTAAACAGCAGGGGATCAGAACCTGGAAATCTTGTGCTGTACCTCATCCCTTAATGAACCCAGACACCAACCGGGATTCGAACCCAATGAACCACTTGGTCAGTGCTGGGTCCCCCTATCATTGCCTTTTACTTTCAGCAGGGGCTACTGGGGGCCTATATACTTTCCAGGAGCAGAAGCCCCACCCCGGTACCCCCACGGGGGACAGAGGGTTGGTGGTGAGGGAGGATTCATGTGACCCAGAGGGTATCGTTACGACCCGAGGGTCATTTGATCCCTGTGGGTCTTACAGTCAAAAACACCCGAGGAAGATCCCTAACCATCTCTATATTGTTTTACCCAAACAAATCTCAAAATATTTAGACTGATAAAAACGGGGAGTGGTTTACACAACCTGGCTGTGTCTACTACCATCTTTATAACCAAGTGACATACCCCCTGGATTGAATCAGTGTATAAATGTGCTGATAAATAGAATTTCAACTAATAATTTGTGCACCACTTCCATTCAAATGTGTACATTTCAATAACCACATACTGATGGGCGATCATTCGAAAACTCAATCGACCGGCTGTGGGTATATCGCTTTAGTCATGTTTAAAGTAGACGTAACCACTGGATTTGCTCTGATGACTCTCTGAATTGGCACTCGGCTGGTGACCTAGATGAACCATGATGTACTTTTTAATATCATTGCTGTACAGTATACAAATTTGTGCCACTTCAAACCAAAAAGTTTTACTATAAGAACTACATTCTACATGGTGAACATGAAGGGGGAAGAGTTACTACATGGGCATGCAGCCAAGATTTGTATTTATGTGGGGATACATCCAAGGATCACATAGACCAATTAATGTATCCTGGTTTACCATTATCAGTGTCCGAAATTAAGGGTGCACCCTGCACGCAGGGTGCATGATTCTGGAGCAGGATGCATATTTTTCAAAAGTGGACCCTGATGGTGCACGTTTTTTCACCAGTTCACCTAGCTCTTTATAGTAATGTACGTACAAAAGTATCCGCGGATGCATGCAGTATGCATCTGCGGATACTTTTGTATGATACTTGTGCACCCGGCGGATGCATGAAATAGAACCTTAATTTCGGACACTGAGTTATAATGTATTTCCCAAGTCCAAGATGATATTGATAGAACACTAATATAGAGAGATATACTTATGTAGGAAAGAACATGGTGATTCTATTCGCTTACTTCCTCAATTTACCATGAGTGTATATGTATAACGACTTGACTGTCTCTGCTACATATATATAGCAGCTTGTCAATATTTCATACTTCCTCCTTATCATTGAGAGATTTACCATTGTATTAATCAATAACCAGGAAACTGTACCTAATGCCTGTATTTCACTAGACAATTATCAGTACTGAAGATGTAGTTATTTCTAAATTTTCATTAGGAATATTACAGACAAACCCGTACAAATTACACACCATTTGAACGAGAATCAAAAAAACATTTCTAATGATATGTAACATCTCTGTAATAAGCCGTTTTTCTCAGTCCCGAGACACATTGTATAGTAAATTACAGCCTTAAAACAAACTGTTATTCCTGTATATAGTTTTATGATAAGATAAGTTTATGATAAGGAAGATGAGAGTAATTTATTTGATATGAATGATTATATTGATTATAGTTTCCGAACCATAAATAGTGCTGTAATTATCTATTCACTTACCAACTTTCTCATTGTCATTGGAAGACCAGGGGACTACCCGCATAAATGAAATATGAATATCAGTAAAGAAACTTGACATATGTCATTTTAGAAAAATGGGGGAGCTATAGAAATATATTTTGGAATGTGCTACTTTATATCCAGTACACAACTGGTTTAAACACATTCACCAAACTAATACAAATGTAGAAAAGTTTCCTAATTACAAAAATAAGAAGTTATCGTGGTACAAGTACACTGTGGTATTTGTTCCATACATTCTGTACACTAAAATATGTTCACTTTTCAGATTGCGTGCAGAGAAAAGAGATATTATCTAAGTAAAAACCAAGAGATATCCATTAGTCAGTTCATTGTATCGCAATTTTACTTCTATCATATCAATTTATGAAATCTCTAACATTTCAGTAGGTGTATAGGTCAGTGCACCTTTTGAGAAGGATTGAATCAAGACTTTTTCAGCCTAATATTACTGCTACGTATACCATATCCAAAGTAAGCATCCAGGTTTTGCCCACGCGGTCACTATTTTAAATAGGTTATAGTAGCAAGTGTGCCTACAGTTAGGTCCTCAGTCCTGTTATGCACAGTTTTTGAAAATTGAGAAAAGTGAGAGTGTATGGAAAACCCCAATTTAGGCAGCAACCCCAAACTTGAATCCCAATAAGCTGTTAGTTTACCACTAACCCGTATTTAAGATGCGGCTTATATTAAGGGGTTTTGCGGTAGTTTGAGACCACGTGGTCAAGTAGATCACGTAATGATCACCACCCTGGCTGCACAAGGCCTTAGGCAAAAAAAAAAGTTGTGTTCAGGTAACACAGGTCGAATGTCTTTTTGTTTTTCTTTGCTTTTTTTTTTAACTTACAAAAGAGACCCGGGCAGTGTTGGAAAAATATTCCACAAATCCCCTAAAAACATTTCTGGCATTTAAAATACATACCTTGAGCAGTTTTGTGCTATTTCATGGTTTTCCATGCTATTTTAGGTCAATTCTTTTGGAGTTTGAAAAAATAATTAAAAATTTCCTAAAAAAATAGTTAGGTAGGGCCAAAAATTTAGGGTAGGTAGGGTTACCTGAACACAACAATTTTTTTTTGGGCCTTATTCTAGTACTAAATAACTCTCGACCAAATCCCCTGATACTGGAGACCTCTAGCCCAAGGGTACGTGCGGAGGTTTACTTTCACACTAATCCTACCACAGAGGTGAGAAGATTATCAGAGACCTTAGAGTGCCCAGAGACTATTCACTAACTTCAAGGGCCTTGGAGTACTAAAGCCACGTCTCCACTTGGGCGACAAAGTTTTTAATCGCCGTGCGACTAGTATTAACCCTTTCCAACCACGGCGACCAAGAGGAAAAATAAGCACTAGTCGCCCCTGGCAGAAAGGGTTAACACTTATCGCCCAGCTACTAACATTTTAGTCGTCCAAGTGGGGACCCTTCTTAAGGCTCTATACCCACTAGGCGATTTTGACCAGAGCCGGCTGATTCACTGGTGCAAAAATTGGCCTAGAACAGTCACCGATTTTAGTGCCGACTCTTATCAAACATATTCATTTCAATATTACATACTGACAAGTGATTTGAATCAGTGACGGTTTTACCAATGATTCTGCCAGGTGCCCATCGCCCATCGCCGGAAAAATCGCCTAGTGGGTATGAGGCTAAAGCCCCATACCCACTGAGACACTTATGACCTCGGCGATTGTGCTTTCCCCTGATCGCCTGTCAGTATGGTGCATCTAAATTTACATGTTTGATAAAATCGTCAGGCGATTTCACTGGCGATTCATATATAACATGTACAATGTATCATACTGACAGGCGACCAGAGGAAAACACGATCGCCGAGGTCCAAATTGCTTAGTGGGTATGGGGCTTGAGAGACTCCACTGACAGTGTCCAAAATTAAGTTTTTTATTTTGTGCATACACTGGTTGCAAGGGATCTAAAATAGTAAAATTGTGCACCTGGGTACATTTTCTGTGTACATTGAAGTAATAACCCAAAAGGGTGAAAAATAGTGCACCATCCAGATTCACATATCTAAAAATTGTGCTCCTGGCTGTAGAATTATACATGTCCTTTCTTCCAATTTTAAGTTCTTTGAGATTAGATTGGGACTTAATTAGTTTGAGTGGCTTTGTGACATTTGGGTTTCGGGATATTTTAAACTCAAACCTCTTTATGTTTGCTGTGGAAACAGCAGCTTCAGCTTCTAGTTTCATGTAGAAAAGTTTCCTATTTACAAGTATAACAATTTGTCGTGGTACAAGCTATTGTGGTATTTGTTCCATACATTCTGTTCACTAAAACATATTAACTCTTCAGATTGCGTGCAGAGAAAAGAGATATTATCTAAGTAAAAACCAAGAGAGGTATCCATTAGTCAGTTCATTGTATCACAATTTTACTTGTATCATATCAATTTATTAAATCTCTAACAGTGCACTTTAATCTATTAAACTGTGGAGGCGTTTCACATATGCTACATTTAGGAAAAAAACAAAAACAAAACAAAACAAAATTACTTTATACATTATTCAAAGGAAATCAGAAGCACTTAAAAATGATTACGTGCAGAGAAAAGAGATATTGGAGATGGCCGAAGGACTGTATGATGATTCTAAGTTCAATAATAATAAAAAAAAAAGCCGGGGATAAAAGAGATAAAATAAAATGAAAGATTAAAAAATGACTACACATAATGTAGTGCTATGGGTCAGGGACATTTGTGGATCGCTGAATACAAGTTACTGGTTTTCATACTAACTATGTACCTGCATGGGAAGTTTACAAATTCTAATAACTATAGAAATACATTCAAAGTAGTTTCAGTCTGGACTGTGGTGAAATATTATAAGGAACATCTGCAAGTTGAAAACTATGTTGAGTATTTTGTTGGCGGAGTTTAAATCAACAGGTGTTTCTGAACTTAGAATAAAACTATGACCAGATGGGATATAAAGACATACATCATGATTATTTTAGAATTACAGATAATAATCATGTACCTACTTTACATGAGATCACCAGATGTGTTCACCTGTTGAGTCTGACTTCACACTTAGAAAAATAGACATTACACCTTTCATTTGAGTATACGGGTTCATTATAACCATATACCTTACTAACTAATGGACATTAATCATGGAATAGCTAAATAGCAGGGATGCCATTTTTCCTGCCTTTTCCGGATTTCCGGATTTTTGACTATGATAATTTGTACATGAGTAAAAAATTTAAAGAAAAAACATTACATTTGTGGTGAGACAACAGATTTTTTTTATGTCAGCAGTAACGTAATGATCACCTTTCCTTGCTGTTGTTCTCACCTTCATTGGGAGGCAGGCACTCCTTTTTGCACTGTCTGATTCAATGCATTTCAATGGGGACCAGAAAAGTTGTTACAATTTTTTGACAAATTTTTCGTTCCACCGTTCTCAGTAATTCCAGCATTATAATCATCAAACTATATGTATTTTAGTAGTTCTGTTTCTAGTATACGGTAGTTTGGTTCCAAAATTCTAAAATGTTTTGTTGTTTTCTTGTAATTAGAAAAAGAATCCATAAGTTTTTTGTCAGAAAATGGAAATGGGAATTTTCTATAGTAAAGGAACCAGGTCATCACTCTCCACACACAGCAAATCTTTTTCCCATAGGAATGCATGGAGATTGACAAAGAAGGTTCCACTCTCTAACTTCTGACAATCTCCAGGCACATGTTCAGTATTATAATTATTGCGCAATCATTGAAATTTTAATTACGCCCACCGCCCGCCTCCTTCTGTACGGCAGTACCCGAAAATCTAGTACATTCGGTAATAGTACTTTTTACAAGTCAAAAACGTGAGTTGGTCCCGATATAGCAGAAACACTGCTGAGCAGAACTTAAAACTGCCAACGATCATCATTAAAATTGTTCTTGCAGAGCCATTGTTAATTAAAAAGAGACGGCATTCAACTTGGAGTCTCCATGTAGAGAGCCCCCGCCTTTCAGACGTCCAACCGTCCCTTTACTTCCACCACTTTTAGAAGAAAAATTACAAAAGGAGAAAAAGCTATAAGAAAAAGAAAATCACTTTCCAACACTTCACAGTTTTTATTCATTCCCTTTTCGCTCTGATGGGAATCGTTAAGACCACCTGAGGTACTCTGGGCCACATTTCTATTACATTCAGCACCTTTTTACTGTTATCTGATTGGAATACTGGATGAGGGGGGGGGGGGGAAGGAGCACTCTCCTAGCGGATGTTTAGGTAAAATACCAGGTAATCAGGCCGTAATGATGACCTAAAATGTGTTTGGAGAGTGTAAGAAGCCAAACAAATGATGTGTAAGGGAAGTAGGTAGGAGGGTAACATGGGAACCAACAAGTTCTTTGGTAGCTTTTTAACATTTAGTTTTTTTTTCCTGAATGTACGTTTTACCTTATTCTAGTAATGGTTGGTAAACTTAAAATCAGGGATGTAAAACCCCATACCCATTCAGTGTTCGAAATTAAGGGTGCACCCTGCACCCGGTGTGCACAATTTGGCTGCAGGGTGCATGTTTTTGAGAGCTGTGCACCCGGTGTGTGCATACATTTTTAACAGGATAAATACCTTAATATACTGCTGTACGCATGATAAATGTCCCGGGTGCATGCAATAAGCAGGCATGCACCCGGTGTGTGCACAGAATAAATCCTTAATTTCGAACACTGCCATTAGGTAACTTTTACTCAGTCGGCAAATGGATTGGCACTAAAATAAGCCGATTCTTAAGGTCACCTAAGCCTAAGGTTATAGTCTAGTATTTATTGGAATGTGCATATTTGATCTGGATCAGTCCTAAAATTGAGCGATTCTAAAGGTAGAATTGGCCAATTTTAGCACCGATCTGTCGGTCGACTTTGTAAAAAAAAGTTCTAGTGGGTATGGACTTAAGTTTTCAGATTCTTGTCGGAACATAAGTCAAGGCCCCTGTGGCCGCTGCAGCTCTACCTTCTGTCAAACTTGCACAAAGCTGGAGGGTTCGGAGAATTAAATCAATGGTTATGCCTTATCTTTTTTTTTTCTGAATTTTATCATCAACCCCGAGTGAAAAAGCTTGGAATTTGGTATTATTTTTTTAAAACCTTTTTTTCTGATTTCAATCTTACGAAAGTCAGCGTCAATGTTATGAAAGTATAATTAATAAGTTGTTTTTATCGAGTTCCCGCCACAGGCCAGAATAACGATTCATTTCGTGCAAGGAGTCGGTAAGCTGATTGAAATAAAGACTTCAGAATGATTAATTAGAAAAACAAACAAAGATTCTTCCATAAGCCTGAAAAGTTTCCTACTACTGATCCTATGAACTATGCCATGAGCCCTTCCGTTAAAGGGAGCCAAAAGCAATGAAAACTTTGCAAACTCAAGTAAAATGTAGCTAAGAACCCTGCAGATATGATCCATGTGTTAAATATAAGCGTTTTTGAATTTTCACTTTTTTTTATGATTAAATGAAAAAAAGGAACTCGTATTTAAAAATATATCAAAAGCAAAAGCAACTAAATAAAATTGTGTATGTTAAACTTGTATACAGTTGGAAGAGTTTATCATATCACATGTAACACACGGGGCCACATCCGTGTAATAAAGATTGTCAGAGTCACCACATCCCTAAACTGGGTAATGACTCGGGAAGGACATGTACACAGGAGAAGGGGGCGTGAAACAGAACTTAAATGTATTTACAACAGAAACTGTCCATAGCCGTTCATTAACTAAACCTCCCTGGGCAAACTCAATCAAAAAACGTGAGATTTCTTTAGTGCAATGCAGGGATGTAAGTTTTCAGACTTTAGTCTGATTTCGGATTTTTTGACGTCAAGACCTCTGGCGAAAACTTTAAAAAGACGGGTTTTATAACATTCTCGGAAAAATACTTATTTCCTCCTTGTATTTTCAGACTTTTTCATTGACCTAGACTTACATCCCTGTTTAAGGTAATAGGCTTCTGTTATTTTGTCAATGCAAGGAAGGGATGAGTCAAGGGTGAGATGTGTATTGTTTTACAATTAAGGTATTTTCAATTTGTATTACGGCATTGGCTTAAATAAATAAATAAATAAAAAAGCACTTTTGCAAAATTAGATACGCTGTCTTTTGACGAGAAATGTGTAGTTTTTTGATGTGTGAAAGTGCATCCACTCCTTGGTTCTATTTATATTTGTAAATGATACTCGAAATTATAGGGGGAAGAAAACAGATAAAAAATAGTTTTAAAAAATCCCGGTTGCCCGAGTTTCTTTTATTCTTAATTTCAAACACTGACAACAGTTTAATTCTTACTTTTTACATTCGAACAAAATTCACCTTTTTAAAACATTTCCGTGTCAGACTTTGATTAGTGTTTTAAACGATCGCTGTGTGTATATAGGAAAAAGGACAGACACTGAAAACTGCAGTGACTTTTTAGTAATTTATGTTCAGTCTTGCTCTGATAATTATCTAGTTGACAAATGGTCTGCACGCTTTTAAAGGAGACTCTTCCGTATGTAACATAACCGCACCATTCGGAGTTAATATATATATTTTTTGGAGTAAATAGTCTGATAATATGTTAGACGTTAGTAAAGGAATACTCGCCGGACAAACATTAGCGTGATTGGGATTTAAACGTCAGGTTAGTCAGATTTTATCAATTGCACAGATTTATCAAACCTGTCTAAAACGAATAATTGTGATTGTTCTTTACGTATTCAACTGGTCAAATCAAAGTAGCATTTGTAACGTTGGTATTTGAAGAGAAACACCCTTCTGGGTCACCATGCTTTAAGGCCATATTCCACCGTGTGGTGGAGGACCATTTGCGGTTTACTTTTTGCCATCGCAAGAAATTTGCGTTTCAGATACCAACATGTTGGTATCTGCCACCACAAGCAATCCATAGAAAACCTATATAAAATCATTTGCAGTGGCACTTGTGTTTAACCAACGCAAGTAAAAACGCAAACAATTTCTATATTCCATCTGGCGGTGCCAAGATTTGCTAGCGGTAGTGACAAACACCTGACTTAGAATTTCTGACTGTCAAAAAGTGGTAGATATCAAGTCCAATATGCACGTTATAATGGTTTACCCACCATACGAAAACGAGCCTGAGGTTTGTCTATATAGACTCATTTATTTTTAGCCAACAGAACTCTAATGTCAGGTTTCAAAACACTAACGATTGTAGCCAGTCTTGTGTGTATATTTTGATAAATTGTTATTCATATGGAAATACGTGTATTTAGCAGTGCATGTGCACTCGCTGTAAACTATTCTATATTATTACTTTGGAGATAATAGTGTATGGTGTATAAATGCATTCACAGTGTTTAAAATTTACATTTTATGTTGTGTCCCGGCTGGGTGCATACATTTTCAGACTATGCACCCGGGGATTAAGGTATGTGCACACCAATATATAGATAGAGATATTGTTGGGAAAAAGGCACGTTTGCACACTGAGCGCACAAAGCTTAAAATTGTGTGGCATTCAGTGAAATTGTATGCGCTGGGCGAAGAGTGCACCGTTAATTTCAAACACTAATTCACACACACACATATATATACGAAGATACATAATCTATATATACATATCCATACAAATGTGTGCATATAATATATAAATAGTATCACGTTGAACCACTGGCCTTTTTACAGTAGGAAATACCATTCAGACGAGACCAGTCTGCCAGCTTTTCATTCTACTGTGGAGCTGAAAGAAAAGAAATAAATTATAGTACAACTTATGGAACCTTGCCAAAATTCCCTAACTGGTCGGTCGATGCCCACCACTGGCTCACTTTTGAAGGTGTATCCACATGAAAGGGCACACAAATATACACTTAATATGTGTGTTATTTTAATCCCTTCTTGATATAAGAGTCATTCATCAAAGCTCAAAACCGCTCTGAGTGATATACCGGGAGGTTCTTAGTGTTTTTCCATAAATAAAGGAGACACGATTTAACTTTCTATATTGAACTTTTGAACTAAACTTAGCTTTATGAATTGAATTATTATAGGTAAAAGACAATGATACATAATAGATATCTGATAATATACACACACTCACACATATGTTAATGTATACATTTACATACAAATACATTGTCATATATATATATATATATATATATATATATATATATACACACATATATATATACACACATATATATATACACACATATATATATACACACATATATATATACACACATATATATATATATACATATATATATATACACACATGCATATTATATATATATATATATATGTATATATAAACACACACATACATACACGCATACATAGACACATACATTTTCTATACTACATAGGAAGAACAAAAAAAAGAAAACCCCACAAAACCACAAAACATTGGTTTTGATACAAGGTTTCAAGACCATTTCACACCAGTAAACCAGACGTATAAAAACCACCCACATGGCTGGGTATGGTATAAGTAAACACAGAGGGATCCTCTTACTGTTTGTTTATACCCTTATAGTGTGTGTTTTGTGGGCTTACAGGAGCTTTGGCTGATAAAAAGAACCAGTTAGGACATGCTGAAATACAATCATATCCATGTCCCGTAGTTATCCAACCATGCCAGAATTCCATGGATCTGCAGATTTCTGCGGTTTTTGGAATATTTTGGGTCATTTTTGAGATTCGTCCAAATCCGAGGAGAAAATATTCTTTTTTTGTACAGGAGGGTAAAGGGGGGTGGGGGTGGGGTCCTGATAAACTTGACCAAATTACAAACATTTTTAGTTTTTGGAGGGCAATTTCATTTTGTATTTTGATAGGAATCCATTGATAAATTTCCTTAATTTCCATGGAAATGGCTCTTATAGTATTAAGCCATGTTTATGAAGAATTTTATTAAGAAGTTTCAAGTGTTTTGCAGCTACACTAAATTTGATTGAGAAAAATCAGTGATCTACTTCTATTCAAAAGATGAATGAAGCAATACCTGAAACATATTTTGAAGTACTCAGCTGTGTATTATGACTTAAACACTTATCCTGACCTTTTCATGCAAGTCATGGACCACTAATCAATACATACTCCACTTATATCAATAATACAGTACGGAGAGAACCCATATACGCGATGCGGATGTCAATGAACTTTGAGGTCAATTTCATATCCACTATGACCAAGTATTATCTATTCAAGTATCTCCATAATGACCAAATTTATTATCTATTAAAGTGTATTGCATTTGGCATTACTCCAAGAGGACCCCACAGACATAATGGACATTGACACTTTTTTATATCAGCTTAATAATTTACACAGATGTTTTTAATGTTTAATGAAGCAAGCACAGCAACCTATCGATTTTCTTTGTCATTAAACCACTCTGAGCAAATTATAAAGCATGAATTGAAATAAATCATTTCAAATTGATATGCATTTTCCATACATATTTAAAGAGAAATGACTCATATATATCTCTATAAATGCTCTATATGTGCTATATATAGGTGTCAGATAACTTTGAGGTAAACCTTTCTCGAGTATGACCAAATTTATTATCAATTTAAGTGTATTGCATTTTACATCGCTCCAAGAGTAATCCATAAGATGAAGAAGTCGGGTATTGATGCCTATTGACCTCCATAGAGGCCTAGTTATTCCCAACAAAAGGAAAAACTTTTTTTTCACCAATCAATAGTAACAACACTTTTATCAATAATACAGTACGGAGACAAGAATCTCTACCAGCTAAATAAATGTCGATGAGTTTTGAGGTCAATTTTATTTCTTTTATGTCCAAATCTATTATCTACTCAAGTATGTCTATAATGTCCAAACTTATCATCTATTAAAGTGTATAGCATTTGACATCACCCCAACAGGAATCAATGAGACAAAGACATATTGAATATTGCCACTTGTAAATATCGGCTTAATAGTTTACGTGGATGGTTTTAACATTTAAATGAAGTAAGATCAGCAGCCTATTGATTTTCATTGTTAAACCTCTGGAGCCAAATTATGAAGTCCTTAAGATACTTGAGATACTTTAACTCAGCTATCCGTGTTGGGTGAGATAATAAGAGATAAGTCTCCAAGATAGTCTGCTCTTCCATATATGGGCATGGTTTGCACAATTTTTCCACTAGGTGGCGTGGTCCGGAAAGTGCCTTATATCCCTTATACATGGGCGGAGGAATACAACAAAAGACCCGTATGATGGAACAACTACTCATCCATCCCATAATCTGAAAGCATCTCTCTGAAGTGACGTCATGGAGCGCTTTTGTTACCGAAAGGCTTGAATAATGGATCAGTCGGTAAGGCATGAAGTCACTGCTGGGTGTCTGATAGTTCATTGTCCTGTGAAACAGCGCTAGATGTGAAACTGAAAGTCAGGTAGAGACTATGAAGGTAGAAAGTTTTCACATCACCAACTAGCTACCTGATTTTTTATTGCATTGGTCGGTTGGGGCTCTAGTTTACTGGTCCTGATACTGATGGCCAATTTCTAAGTAAGAGTAAGATATTTTTTGTTTATTATGTTGAAACTCTTAAACTTAAAGCTCGTATCTTAAGCCCCATGTCCACTAGAGTGCTTTGAGCCTTACCGATTGTGTTTTTGAGTGATCCCCCTTAATATCGAAATGTACATGTTTGATGTAAATCTGTGCAAAAATTAGTCGATCATTATGAAAGAATCCACCAATGCTATCAAAATAATCAGCTAATTCAGTCCAGTGGACATAGAGCTCAAGAAATTTCACGTCACTCTATTTAAAACCCAGTTTTTTTTTTGCTTAGATGCACGCCACCCTGTCAAATTTAAGAAATATATCAATATAACCGTGTCGATTTTACAGGTCTAGGGCCATTATTTTATCAGAAAAAGATTTTACTCCGGATCCCAAACAATAGTGGTTTCAGGCTCAGTCAGGGGTGGGATCGAGTCAGGTTCATTCAGGCTCACAATTGTCGGTGCACAGTGTACCAAACTTCCTCTCTGAGATACAACGATTAGAGAGGGGCCTCTATGTAACTTCAGCGTGGTATATGGTTATTGGATATGGTAGGGCTCCTGTGTAAGTTCAGAGAAGGCTGTTAACGGTTTTCTAAAGGGTAGGGTTGGTAAAAGCCAGGTAAAAGCGTTGGAGTGACTACAATAGGGAAGTTGTGGGGTTCTCTTTTTTCTGTGCTTTCTTGCACCGTCTATGGATGAAAATGTGTTCCATTCTCTCGATCTGAAAAGAAGAGAGGAATATCAGAGATAATATGAAGACTTATCCTTCAACCTGAAAAATGACGAATTGATATGCATTTTCCTGTTAGTTGAGGAATATATTTCCTCTACATAAATGTAATTAGAAAAGAAGTTTTTTTTATTGGAACCAATAAAAAACCCTCAAGAATCTACACTCTGGCTCAATGAAGTCGTTCTCAATTGCCATTAAAATCTGGATAAAAATTGAAAGAAGGAGAAGAGTTAACCTAAAAAATCATTGCCCTTGGTATAACCATCAGTATAGATAACATCAGAGGCAGTACCTATCCCCCATCCTAACTACAAAGGCTAAAGGACGCTGCGTCATTTGCCACGTCGTCATATACGTCACCCATGACGTCACCCTCTCATCTGACAGCTCGCCCCTTGTCACGTGACACCCCATTTTTCAAAATGGCGGCGCTAATTTCCGGTGGTGTATAGCTCAGTGCCCCCTGGTGACAATAGTGTCTGGATATACCAATAGGGGGCAGACTTCTTTGTGAAGTCTGGTTTATGGCGTATACCTTGTTCACACCACATGGTTACAGCATGTTTCGATACATGGTTGGGATAGGAGCCAAGTTTTTTTTAAATCAAGGACATTATATTGGATGATTATATTGCAAAATTAGAAGCTATTAGGTTATCATCACCATATATTATCTAAATCAGATATACTCATAACCAAAGATTTAGATATTAGCCTAATCAAATGTTATCAAAATTGAATGTTATTATAACCAAACTTTATTTTAATAAAATCTCATGATAACCAAATGAGAGTTAGCTTAGTGGAAGAAAGCTCGTCCACAAATCCAAGTCCAAGGTTTGATTGTTGGCCTGGATTTGTACCAGGGTAATTTATTATGACAAAGCATTTTTGGAGTGGTTCACAACTTAAAGAAGGCAGTGGGTGTGTAGGATACTGTCCCCTGTATGCCCTAGATTCCTATTCAGATTAATAAAAGCAGGGGATAACACTGGTCTCTGGTGCCAACTATACTAAGTGGTAGTACACTACCACGGGACTGTATGGAAGACGTGCTATGCCATAAACAAAGTAACTGGTGAAACTTGCAATTAAAAGGAAAAAAATACAAAAATATTGCCCCAAATTTTAGGATTTGATTCCCTACTGCAGGACCTTGACTTACACCTCACAGATTCAATAACCCTAAGACAGAATATAAAAATAATTTGATAAGAGATCAGCGTGTTAACCCCCTCAACCTACATTACAACATTAGAAAAAAGAAAAAGCAATGAGATGAAAACTAAAGGAAAACTGAAACTGAAAGAAATTGGAACTTGTTTCTGGACAAAAATCTTAAGGTGAGAACACGGTTTACGCATGAGAGCAGACAAAGAGCAGCGACTGTAATCTAGTTCTCCCCGACCGAAGAAAAATGAGTTTTCTGAGAAGCCGACTGAGTGTTGTGTATCAGGGGTAGGGGGTGGTTGAAAGGGGAGGCTCAGACAGGTGTGGGATATGTATGGGGGTAGACTTGGCTACTGACTTTTACATCCAGGGATGTCCAGTTTTTCTGTCAATGGTCATTGTTCAGGCAAATGACTAAAATCATGTCAAATAGTTGCCCAAGGCCATCAACGATTAGGGCTTGACATAATAATAACCAACTGGAAGCTGAACAGTTGATAAATGACACAGAACCGTGGGAAAACTTTTCAGACTATTTTCAGATTTTCTTGAAAATCTAAAAGGGTTACAGGGAAGTAAATAAAAGGTGATAGTTGACAAATTAGACGCATTTTCAATGTTTTACGGTAATAACTTGGCTTAAACCTCTTGCGTGTCCGAAAGTTTCCTTCAATCCAGGGTTACAGTAGAAATGCAGGGCTTGGTATTGAATATCACCTTTAAAGGTAAATGAAAGGTAACTTTGTGTTTGGTCTTCACCAGTTACGTGTTCGCTCCTTCAGACAGTCACGGCTCTGTAGGAGTCTCAGGTGGGAAGCACCAAAGGGGCCATCTTTTCTCCTTTTTTTAGCTTTTTTTTTTTGGCGCACGCGGGGGGCAGGTGCGTCATAGAGGACGTGTCGCATGCAAACTGAAGAAGTGAAATTGTTACATCATGTTGTCATTGCTTGCAATCTCTGTAATCTTAATAAAGGTTTTTAATACATTTCACACACATCCAACTCCTCGTGTCAGTGTGATGGTCTATATCCAGCTATAGTGGATCCTGAAGTGACTGGTGCAGAGCAGGAGAATCACACCTATACAATATGAGCTGGGATGGGGGTGGATTCTCATCACCCTGACTGAAGGATCAAGGGGATTGTCCTTTCTAGACATTTACCCTGGAGTTCATAGTGATTTTATTGGAAAGGCAGCACCTGTTATTGCTAACCCTCCCTCCCCCTCCCCTCCCCAGTCCCTAGTTGGACAGACCAATCAGTTTTTAAAAAAGAGTAAAGTTTATTAACAACTTCACGTGTATTACATGTTCTTCCAAGTGTAGGGTGAAAAGTCTCCGGGGCAACCATACCCTATATCGCCCTGCCTAATTTTCCCAACCACGGATAGCTAGGAAAAAGTATTTTAAGCAATTTCAAATATTGGGAGAATTTAAAATATGCTCCTCTTGCTGTGTCACTTTTAGAGGTCTAGGGCCATGCTAAAGAAGCAATATCATGCAATGAGTATCATATCACGGCGTGCGCCATCGATATTGGGTCTCGGGTTTCCCGGTGAACCGCACAGGTAAGCCCGCTGGCCGGGAGTTTACAATGACATTAACAGGAAACTGTTCATCAACGGTGTAAACCTGCTTGGTACATTGCGAAAAGATGGCTTAGCCTTGGAAATTTGCAGTCAGTCAGCTCTTGACTTAAGTATTTCTCCTGCCTACGATCTGAAAAACATAACCTCCCTCTTCCAATAGACAAGGTGTTAAAATAAAAATGAAGCTTGAAGCATGACATCCTGGTCTGAAATGTTGGGTCTAATAAATGAATACACCTGAAATAGAAAAATATTGACTCATGGTGAATGACAGCCACACTTTCTACTTCACAAATTAAAAAGAAACCAACAAGAGGAAACCAACAGAAAAAAGGGCCAAGATAAACCAATTAGCTATCAATTGAGAAATAATTAAGAAAACTTACAAGAAAAACAATTTAAAGTAACAGAAACAAATGTGTATATTAATGCACAAAGCCCACAGTGTGTATAAATGCACTGCCACAATAGAAGGCCTCTAATTAGAGATCCCTTTACTGCTGAACCCTTGTCACCAGATGGCTAATGAGAGTCTGCTAATGAGGCAAACACTGACTTAACAAAGTGTAGCCTCTTGTCTGACAGACCTTCCCTTGTGTTAAGTATCTCTGATCTATGCGGGTAGTTTCTGAGAACTCCTGATTGAAATGGTTTAAACACTGTGGAGTATGTTCGGAGCAGCGATAAGAAACCGAAAACAATTTTCATCGTATTCAGGTGAGCATGCAGGCATCGTGATAGGGCATCACTTCTGACATTAATGCACTAGCCCATAGGAGTAACTACAGCTTAAATAAAGGTGATTTATGGTACCTTTTTGTTATCAAATGATGTTGAACAGTTTCCTATATATGTTACTGCAAGCAAGTTACTTTTTTATTTTAAGTTATCGCAGTGGCAATAATTTTATGAAATGGGTCTCTTGTATCCTAATCTTAATTCAAAATATTAAAATTGGAGAACAAAAACCTAGAGACTCCTAATGAGTCCTATTAGTCTGCTATATCAGAAAAGTGAAATTCACGTGGAAATCTCAGGGGTAAAGCGAGTGGGTGTATATATACAAATTAATCCGTGATATTTCCAGTCATGTTGACTCTAGTATCAAATGGCAATGGGAAGTTGGCAAAGCTTTAATTACTGCTGTGACCCTAATGCCAGAGTAATTGATAAATTACAGGCTAATTAACCAATCACAGTTGGTTTTAATTTCATTTGCACATTAGTAGTACATCTGTGGAAAGGTCGTTAGCACAGACAGCTCTAATTATACCGGTAACATACTGATTTTCGTGCTTTAAATATTTTCGCACTGTTTGCGTGGTGCTCTATATGTGCCAAAATATGATATGAGTGAAAAACTATTATATGATGAACCGAATAGGAAAAGCCACAAAAGGCACAAAATTATGTTTTTGCAAAAATTGCCCTTGGTGTGGATTGTGCAAAATTAAGTTGTGCAAATATATATGCATTTACAGGGAGTGTAAATAGATGAGAGGAGAGAATTATGAATAAAAGCTGTCACTAATTGGGATACATTACTACATTAGAAAGAGCTGCCTTCCAAACTCCCAAAATAGGATCCCTCTTTGGGGGCCCTAACGTCACATGTTGATGTGAAGAAACATAATTAAGGAATGTCATATATGACATGCTGTATACATATTTTACCTCCAATTCATCCCGCAAACGTTGACTCTCTGCAGAGAGCTATTTAACTCTCAATCACCGTTAAATTGTCAGCTATGTTTGATATGGATTGGTGGACACAGTTTGTGGTCTGAAAAAGTGGACTGACTCACAATTGTCAGTATAGATATGACACCTGAGAACCAGTCTATACCAAAAACTTTTTCACACGTCAGAGGTTTGTCTGATGTTCAGTGCTTTTATATAGACATCTTGAACAACTCACATTGGATATGTCCGGATGTCCAACGTTATTGTAAACACTGCAGAATGTTTCCTCATTTATCTATATACTATATTAAAGGCAGATCTATTTCAATCGAACTGCGCGAGTTAAAAAGGGTTTCTACCAAAAGCATTATATACCCAAAATGCAGTCTCAGAATTAATGTTGCTGAGGATAACCACTGATCCTCTATGAGTACAGCCACATTGTCCCTCTATTTGTGACCTGATGAATAAAAGTACATCAGGATTACCACCGAAATAAGTACGGAGCGCCCCGCGGAGTGAAGAATAGATGGACAAAGTAAGCGGTGTGTCCAGGATTAGTATGCTGTGTTTGTATCTCCAACACTCAAGGGGTGGTGGAAATATCTTCTCTGGCTGGAGTTTAAATTGGAAAGCAAATTCCTTAAACCTCTGTTGGTTTTATTGGTAGTTCACTCTCCAAGGAAGTCCATGTGTTGAGTAGTCCAATAGATGGACTAAAACTCTGTTTGGAGATGTGATGGAATGTGTCCTCTCCATGACCTTTTGGTCTGATTAATATTTGTAAATCACTCTCCTTCCTGGTCGTTTGTTATAATGATCCCAAAAGGAAACTTCTGGTTCAGAAACTGGTTGGAGAGTGTTAAGCCCATACCCATAATTGGCTGATTCCTGCCAAAAGGATGACTGATCTTTGCCCCGATTGATACAACCAATCAGAATATATTATTGAAATATAGTCTACATTTAAATCAGTGCTAAAATTGGATGGTTCCAATTCTAAAGTCCATAGCCACACTGACAATTGTCTGCATGGATATGACGCCTACAGCCCCATACCTACTAGGAAAATGTGACCGAGTCGGCCGACCGATTTGCATTAAAATTGGTCAATTCTACCACAATAAATCAGCTCATTTTAACACTGATGCCCATCAAGCATATCAATATTCCATATGACTTGGTGATCTTAATTCTTCCTACCACGGATAGCTGATTTTGTTTTTTTTTAAGCACCTGCAGGTTAAATTATATTAATTCTGTCGACCAAAACACAGGAAAATCTATAGAATATATACCAATATTTGCTCTACAACCATATAATGTTATGGATGAATTTTCAAACCAACTTTAAAAACGATAAACATATATGCACACAAAATTAGAAAGTAATTGATTTTGATCTCCATCATGAAATGTCCACAAATAATGCCATGATTATTGAAAATGTCTATACATAAGCCTTGTGGTCGACATATTACCCATGATGCACCTTGATTTAGGCAAGTCTGCAGGTATACCACAGGAAATATGCTATCCGTGGTAGGGAGAATTGGCACACAAATCAGCTGATTCTTTTTGTATTTTTCAGCTGATTTTTCGGTAAATTTTATTGGTAATGCTTCCCTTGATATTTTGGAACTGCCGAAAGTACAGTAGCCAAAAATTGGCAGCGCACTTTCGGTATGTGGAATAAGGCCTAAAGACTCAGTGGCGGATTTAGAGGGGGGGGGGGGGGGGCAGAGGCGCCCCCCTCCTTTTTGGCCAATTTTACCTTTTTTATATGTAAAATTCTGAAAAACTGGATCCGCCACTGAGACTCCATATCCAGGCCTGCCAACCCCTGACGCCTAAAATTCGGGACACCCTTACCCCCATCCCCACACACATACTTTGATAAGTAATGTAATAAAAACTGGTAATATATTAGAACGTTATGGAGCTGAAAAATCGAAAAACAGACAATAAAATCCAGTCCATGAACCAAAATATGGGGGGTCTGGGGGTTCTCCCCCAGACAATTTTAGGAATTTTGTTGTACATACAGGCCAATTTAAGCAAAATCGGCCCAGTTTTCCCATAATTTCTTTTATCATTATTTATCTCTAAAATTCGGGACATTTTTTTCTTTTTCGGGACGCCCGGGACAAGGTCTAAAATTCGGGACTGTCCCGGGAATTTCGGGACACTTGGCAGCCCTGCATATCCCTCCACAACCTGTCCTCTCAACCCCAGGGTGACTGCACTTATAAAGTCCACTCATACCCTTAGAACCATCTGTTCTGCAATATATAACTCCTACAATGTTGGTTCCGTGATACTTTGACTTCTGCCTTGGGGTGAATGTACTTTGCTTTGGAGAAAAACGGACATCTTTTGTAGCGCAGATCCTTCAGCTTCCCTTTGGTAGTTGCTAAAAAGGACTGGTTAACTTAGTTGAATGTCATTTTGGTGTCGTAAGACGCAGATGAGCTAAAAACACTTGACATATTTGTCTTTTTTGATGGTGCCTGCAGAAATATAAAAACTGGGCCAACTGAGTGCAACCATTCCACACAGTTTACCTATTGCATTTTGGCATGTACAATTCTCTAAGAATACTCCCAGTCTTTGGTACACCAATACCTATTATGTCATTTGTACCAAGTCTGCCAACTAATCGGGGATAAAATCTGCCAATTCTATCAGAATAATGGGCTTATTTTAGCGCCAAGGTGGGGGCTGCTGTTGGAGGTCCCGGGTGTGTGGTGTGCTTTATATGGGACATTGCACAATAAAGACCCCTTGCCACTCTTCAAAAAGAGTAGGGTATCGAACCCGGTGGCAGGTTTCTCCTAAATCATATCATAGATTCGGTCGCCACCCTTGTGGCGTAAAACTAGCTGAAAAGCTTTACCTTGTGCAGTCTGGTAAAAGAACCCTAAAGGGTTGGCCAGACGTTAAACTAACCCAACAACAACAATTAGCACTGATTCATATCAAACATGGACATTTCAATATTGCATACTAATAGGTGATCTTAATCGGCACACAAATCGGCTGATTCTTTCGGTAGTAATTGGCTGATTTCTGCCTAGTGGGTATAGGGCTTAAGACTACCTATCCCTCTGCACCCTGTTAGCCATCCTAAGAATGACTGCACTTATAAAGTCCACTCACATACCCAAGTAATATCTGTTCACAATAAATATTTCTACAGTATTGGTTCAGAGATACTTTGACTCCTACCTTTGGGGTCAATCTACTTTGCTTTGGAGAAAAACAAACATCTTTTGTAGCGTGGATCCTTGAACTGCCTTTGGTAGTATTTAAAAATGTGTACTGTAAAACCCCTAATTTAAGCCGCGGCTTAAATTAGGGTTAGTCTCAGAAGTTAGATCCAATTACACCTCAACTTTAAGGGTGCGGCTTAAATTAGGGTTTTATACAACCTTGTATTCAATGGCACCTCTGAAAAAATATGATGAAAATATGTCCAGAGAAGAACTCTAAAGTCAGGGTGCGGCTTAAATTAGGGTTCGGCTTAAATTAGGGGTTTTACGGTAGTTTACTTAGTTGACCATCTTTTGGTGTCTTGTCTACATAGGGCACAGATGAGTTGAAAAACTTGACATATTTGTCTTTTTGATAGTGCGGAGTGCAACTACAGCACACACTTTATCTATTAGTTGAGGCGTCTAGTACATTTCTAATGTGTATTACATGCTAAAGGGGCTGAGATATGAAAAGCATGTCAAAATGCGTAAATGACTAGTGGACAACCCCAAAGGATTTTCAATTTTCCTCTTGATCACTTTTAATCACTTAATTCAATCACAAAATACACTTCTCTTCTAATGAAATTATAATTGCAGCAATCTGTATCAAGATGGAAACTAATTGAAAGGTTTCGGCACAGAGTTAGATCTGAACACTGAGCCTTTTTTGAGACGTAGTGTCTCATTCATCATGACAGATTCGTTTTAGCATCATGACTGGTTTGTTTTAGGGCCTGCCCTGATAAATGGTGGCTTTGGTAAAGATGACCGCTCGCGTGTAAAGGATCAATCAGCTGAGATGATCTGACTGGTGAACGTCTGGTCACATTGCTCAAGTCAACTCAACTTGACTCGTAGCTATTCGTGACTCTGGTTTAAGTGAAATAGCTGTCATAGACAAGTGAAATTGGTGATTAACTCTAATACTGACCAGTTAAATTGAGTTGGCTTGTAAACACTGAAGATTATTACGTAATAAAATTGGAAAAAAAAGAAAAAAGTAAGGCATGCCACACCTACGATTGGACCACTTAAAACCCGAAGATTGGGTGTTACATCTAAATCTTGTAAAGAGGTATGATCCAGCAGAACTGTCATAGAAAAAGCTATGGCTCCAGTTGTAATCATATGCCAGGCTGCAGGACTGAGTCCAACTCAACTCAACTCGACAGTTGAGTTGAGTGTTGTTTTTTAGGCTGGCTCCTGCAATTGATGAACCTCTTCTAGACTAACCCAACTCAACTCAGCAGTCAAGTTGCCTTGAGTTGGACAATGTGGCTGGGCCCACACCACTCAGATCGTCTCTCCTGATAGATGGTTTTCCCACTAGAGGTTGTCTTTACAAAAGCCACCATTTGTCAAAGCTGTGCGTCTTCACTAATCACCCCCTGCTGAAAGGGGAGGTTTGGATTTTAAACTACTAATGAGGAAATGGTTCCTAATCAAACAATTTCCAGGAAGCTTGGAGAACCTTTTGAAATTGATGCAGGTTTAATGGTTTAATCCTTTAAGAATGAAAAATTAAATGTTGTTGATAGAAGGCAACAAGCCAAATACTTTTACCATAGAGGTACATAATCATTATAATTTAGAGGCGAAATGATGTTTCACCTCTGTACTCTAATAATGACAAAAAAAAATTGTTATTTTTGAATTTGACTCATGCTGTCCTCCCTTTTTTCTCAGAGATATGAACTCTGACACATAAACAAATACATCAAGGTGATAGACTTATATCTGGGGAAGAATAGTCCATTCAGTTTTTTTCCTGAAATAGCACACAAAATTGACATTTTGACTCACAAAATGATCAAAAAATTTGGACTTTCAACAAGAAAAGGTAACTAGCAAAAAACCGCCAGTTCAAAAGCAAAAGCAGCCGGCGCCCAGCAACAGTGACGTTGTCCAATGACCTAAATATGGAAGATAGAAGTAAGTGCATGTGTACTTAACAACAGTGGTAGATGGGGAAAGGGCGGTGGTCGGTAACAGTGGCATAGATTTTGAATATTAATTAAGGAGCTTCAAGTTGGTGCCCTGCAACAGCACAAGTGCATGTGTACTTAAGGTTGGAGATATCTTTGGGACATTGGGGCGCCTGGCAACAGTGATATATACATTGAACTTTTTCTAGTGCCGCCTGGGTCCATTTCAGACCTTGGCCTACCGGCCTCTGTCCAATGGACCCAGAGGTAAATATATCCGACCTCATACTCCATAATAGTGTCTTATTATATTAACAATATGATATAAAAAGCACTTATATCTAGTATTTTTATATAAAGACACAACAACATTTGATAGACTTTATCACATAGTTATAATCATACTTAGTTACAAATTTCTAAGACTATTTCGCCTCTCATGGAAGCTCCGCTCCAGGACAGACATTATGACTTGTTATGTCTCTCCTTTAACCAGCAATAATCCATTCTATCTCATTTAAAATTGAATCTGAAAACGCGAATTTGACAAGTTAATTCGAATCATCAGGGTTCAATCAAAGGGGTTTTACATTATACTTTCCATAATTGTCTCAGTTGTCAAGGTTGTACTAAACTTTGTTAGGTCGCAGAAAATGTAAACTAGGCTATAAGGAAGATCATTTATTGTAATAACATTATATGGCGGTCAGGCCAATAATAGACCAGGATGTCAGTCAGAGGTCGGAGTCAGTGTGTACACTAACAGCATAGTGTTAACTAGGGCCATAGTACGACGAGAACATGGCTGGGCTAATTGAGAGGCACCTCTGGCAGTAGGATAACCCAGAATAGGGGCCCATGATGAGGAACCAGTGTCGCTTGTTGGATTTAAGAAATACCTCTGTCCCAAGTCTCTGGCTCATTTTTGCAAATGTTGCGTGTTGAAAATGAAAAAGGCCGCTGTTGCATGTAAATAGAATTTTGACCCTCCCTGTCGTGTTGTTCAGGGCCAATGTGTTACACGTTGATTTTAAGAAATGCCAATGTTGTGCTGGTGAGTTTAACGGTCTAAACCCATTGACACAGTGGTAAATAAGAGTCCATACTCGACTTGAACTGATAAGGAACATGACTTATTACATACGTATATTATTGTGTGGTAAAATTAAAAACATGTACCAATATGGAATGATGTCAACCCTTCTCAAACTTCTGACTTTGCTTTAGTTGGGTAACTTTTATTGATCTTTAATCAAGAATATAGAGAACGAAAGTGCCTTTTAGCTTTCCTAAACAGGCATGATGGAAGTAATGAAAAATGAAAATGACATGTGGACATATATACAATTTCAAAGCAATGCAAACAGCATGACTGAAGGTCTGATGGTAAGTTTGGCGGAAAAGAAACACCCACAAAAAACAACTTCCTCACGAATCTCTAAATACACGTTACTAACAGGTTGTTGCCCAATATGACCGATGTTGTTGATGTGAAACCTGACTACGAAACCAGAGTTTCCTCCACAAAGCCCCTCTCCTCAGTCCAAGTACTGGGTACGTTAAAGGAAACACACCAGTGTTAAAGGCATGCCTGGTACAACTCAACCAAATAGTAGTTCCCTATAGCATTTCTCAATATGATATTTTAATAGGTATCTAGAATATAACGTTATCTAAATTAGTATGAAGTATGTACGCTTCGTTACGGTGTTCTAAAGTGCATACTTATATTTTCACTTGTATAAACATAAATATTCACTTAATCGTCAACCAATTGTCTTAAAGGTTTTGCTTCTTCATACTAACAATTATATTCGGAGGTTAGCGTACGCATCAGGGGTGGTTAGATGGTCTGTAACTTTTGAAAATATGCACATATTATGTTTCTCTACAAATCCAAAACGTACTTTAGCCCAAGAGGAGAGGGATCAGAAACTTAAAATGTGTGTACCTACTTCATCATTAGAAAGGCTTAGAGTTATTCGGTGCAACTCAGACTATTGTATAACTTACAACAACAAACTATTCTAAGATGGTTTTACACTCACAATTGATGCTGTCTCTTGTTCTCCACCCCTAAGTCAGTAGGGGGTCACATAGTACATTGTTCAGATACGTTTCTCTGATAAATGGGATGTTGAACCATACACGCGTGTGGGAACAAATCATGGGCGATTTACGTGATCGGGACAGGTGCAGAGTGATATCAAAACCAGCCACTGGTGCTCAAAGTCCCCCACACCCCACACCCCTGAGCTCATATAATCTATCTGACAAATTATTATTTTCATGTGATTGGTATGGATGACTCATAAACTCATGAGTCACAAGCCCCATTAAAATATTATACTACCCCATAAACTCATGCGGTAGTTTTCTTCTATAAGAACATGTGTGTCCAATAAGTATTGATATTGAATTATAATTGTACTTACATGGAAGATCATCGCTCATGATGAATGTAGTTTAATAAATAAAAAAAACAAAAAAAAAACAAGATAAACTGGTGTTACATGTTGTGGAATTGCCATAATTGCAGAAACCATAATTATCATAATTATGGTTCACATGTACAATAAGGAACATAATAGGGCAAATGGTTGAAATGTATTTACTTGCTAAACGGCTTTTTCAACTTAAACATGTAACTTGAAGCAATATTTGTCTTAGAAACAAATTGTCATTACATTGTCTGCCAAGTTTTCCCAGGGCCTTAGCTGGGCTAGGGTTTAAAGTGTCGACAGTCAAGTATTCTCTTACAACATGTTTGCCAGGTTTATTCATAGGGGAAGTCGTACAAGAAACCATAAGGTGACGAGGTACAACAGACTGAGAACAGGCTTCCTACTCTCCCAGTGTATTAGGTGGGGGGATTGGATGTATATAGTTGTCAAGGGCACCCAGAAAACCTTGCTGGGCAGCTGTCGTGAGGGACTCATGTTGTGGGGTTTAACCTTTGGGGCCGTCCAATAATTATATATACGCACAAAGGGTTTGGGGGGAGGGCGGAGTGGGTGGAAATGATGTCAACATACGTTTAATGTCCGGCCAACCCTTTTGGGCTCTTTTACCAGACTGAACAAGGTGATGCTTTTCAGCTGTGGGTGATCGTTTCTATGATATGATTTGATTTAGGAGAAGCCCTCCACCTGCTGCGATACCCTACTCGTTTTGAAGAGTGGCAAAGGGTCTTTTTATTTGCAATGTCCCATAGAAAAGGCACCATACACTCGGCCTTTGATGGTCCTGTTAGGGGTACAGGATGACAGAAATAAACAAAACAAAAGTAGGTAAGCACCATTGTCATACGTCGAGAAGTAAGTACTGGATATTTGGATGTTTTTGTAGGTGGGCGACCAACTGAGAGACTATAGAACTTGCCCTTTGGCGAATGAGTCGGAAGCTGATTCTCTTTTCAAACTATTTTATCACTGAATTCGTGTCCTGTATGAATATTCTTGCATTATTTCTGTAACAGTATTGTAATAGATATAATTGAATTTCTAATACTGAGATGGGGAGAACGCGAAATGGCTGAGTGTACTCCCAGCCATCATCATCCTAACACTGGGAGCTCCCTTTAATGTGGAGCTTTGCTCTACACAGTCCACCCTGCTTACCTTATTACAGTATAGTATTCGATTAACACTCTCAGGCATTGACTTATCAGACTTCTGATTACACGTACCTTCAATAAATCTAACATACAAACTCCATCATGAACCACAATGTTAACAATCGCAGATTACAATAGCACCCCGAGGCAAAACTTGGACAAAAACTGGGTAGTGAGTCCTTAATAAATATTGGATTACTGACAGATAGGGCTTCAATAGTGAACAGATAGAGACGTCAAAGTACGGTCATGGCCCAGGGGGTCCATTCATTGTTTACATGACAGACCAGCAGGGTCTGGAGGCATTATTAGATGTTTGATTGACATGGGTGACACTTTACAATGAAGATTTGTAAAGAGTAGTCTATAAGAATAATCATGGCTGGTGGTTTGATATGATGTCCTTGGCGTTATTAGAGGTTTAATCAACATGTTAGTCAGGGGCTAGTAGTCATGTGTTGTATACTAATATAAGAAGACCTGAGGACGTTGTCATCGGGTGTCTGTATGATCCAGCGGGGTTTGTCATGTATTGAGGGCGAAGCCTGTGGTACGTAGGATCCCCATGGGTCATACAGACACCCGAGGACAACCCCAAAGGACCTTCGATAAATTAACAGTAACACCCAGACAAGGTTCAAGTTAATAAAAATACTGAAAACAAGGAGCGGTATGCACGGCCTGTCAATATGCATTCCCCTTATACGCCCACTTGTCGGCCGTGCAGGTGATACTCAATCTCATTAATTCTAGCATAATGATGGCTTTAGGCAGCATGCTCTCTGGGCTTTATCAGACGTTTATTCAGTCACCTTACAATCAAGGTTTGTAAACAGCTGAGGTAAGCATGCATGCATAAAAGGGGTTTGGAGTTGGGGGGGGGGGGGGGCTGACCATGGTTGATATGTACATAGGCCTACGTTCGTATAGTGATACAAATCTAATGCCTATTTTAGGCCAGGGGGGAGTCAGAAAATGTTGAAGATGTTCTTTCGCATTTAATGGAAGGCTCTTAAGCAAGACAAAACCACAATCTATCCTCAATGCTTTTTGCACATTTTAAAAGGAATTCGGATTTCAAAATAGTTACTCATTGATCATTCTTCTATTTTGAACAAAAGGATGATTTATAATCATCAGTTGTTATTTAGATTTGATAAATTTTGATTGTGTCTTCTACCCACCTGGTTAAGGTAAACACACGACAAAGGTAGTCAAATAACTTCGTGTGCACAAGGTAAAACAATATACTACAAAGATAAATAACCTTAAAACAAAAGGAAGAAAACAGAGAAAGAACCCACGCAAAGTGGTTTTGACACAGCTCAGTTGTTTCACAAATGGCAGGAGATAAAGATCTGACCCTTCGACACTCAGAGTAAAGTGTTCTTTTCAGACAAATAAACCTCTCTGCTTGGGTCAAATTGCGGGCATAAATCGACCCTTAGTGTACAGCAAAGACATCTTAGAAGGCTCTAGTTGACATAATAGAGCTATAGTGGGTGTCTGGCCAAGGATTGGACCATTTAAGTTGCAGAACACTAACCGTAAGTGTAATGTGACTGGAACTATTTTAGTAAGGGGCCTGCGATTAGGTACAAACGAACATTTTCAAATGTTCTGATCCACACTCTGAGCATTTTCGAGCCCTGGATGTAGACACATTTTACAAAAATATTATATTAGTCACCTCCACCCACCTTGATGCATACATATCCCCCCCCCCCCCAAGATGTTTAAGAAAATTCCAAAGTTTGAAACATCACATTAAAGATAAACAGATTCCCAGTAATCTTTTCTCATATTGTAGGTTTATGTCCGATGTTTCTATAAGGACAAATACCTGAAGGTTCCAATTCTTGCAATATGCAGTACACATTCAAATAGGGCAGATGAAGAACATTGTTTCAAAGAAAATCTAGAGATTTGGACCTTACCCCCTTGACATCTTGGGACTGGTGTATACACAAAAACCCAACTCGTTTTAACTTACTGATATCCCAGGATGGATCTATTTGTACTATAACTTGTATTAGGGGCACTTGGCCATTAAAATAAAAAGCATGACTGACTGAGCCATTTTTGAAATCCAACAAGGCGACATGAACTCTAGTGAAAATGACTGGGGGCTTAGAAATACAGTAAAGATCAGGGGCGGATCCGGGGGGGGGGGGGGGGGGGTGCAGAGGTGCCCCTCCCTGTTTTCGAGAACATAACATTTTTAAAAGTGAAATTCGACCAAAAGATTATTAAGGAAAAACAATTCCAATAGTGCGCCCCCTTTTTCTTTTCAAAATATGCCAGTGAAAATGGACACGGCTATTTCTTAGATTTGACATACAACATAGATAATATTTTACAACAATAACATGTAACATTTCTCGAAACCAGCATGTGGCATACGGACCCCCTATCACGGGCCCCTATATTAGATTACAGCTCCACTATGATGGATCTTGTTGTACTTGTATGGTTCTACTGGCATACCAAACAGTTGACAGATATATGTGAAAAGTACGTTCATTTATCAGATTACCACTGCATCAGGGAGAAAGATGATGAAGGTTCTTTTCCCCTCAACTGGCACTTTTAAGCCCTTCTTATAAGGAAAGGAAATGATATAATTGAAAATGATGCTGAATAAAAGAATGAAAAAGAAATCAAAACTAAAATAGAATAACAATGGTGAAAATAACACCTCCCCTTTCTCCAATCCCCATGCAAGAATACATTTTGTACTATTTATCAAAATTTCTTTCTCTAAAATGTCTTATCTTCGCAGTATTCAAGAAAGATATCTTATTTTGATTCCTGACAGCTCATGTTTACAATCCTTCCGAAGGGTAAAACAGACCGTGAGGCTGAAGACCCCTGATGGGGAGTCCTCGTGTCTCGTGTTGATTTTGAATAACCTGAAAGTCTTTGGTGCATAGTATTCTCCGTGCCCCATGTCAACTTTCAGAAAAGCCTCTGCTGCTTGTCATTATATTTTTAAAGCCCATATCATTGGCACTAAAGCCTGTGCACCATGTCGAATGTAAGAAATGGCCATATCCAGGATACCCATTGCCCAGGAAAAATGAAAAAAAGGAAAATGACAAAAACAAAACAAAAGTACGACACAGGGAATTTGAAAACTTGACCAAATCACAGGAAATTTTGTTTGCTCAGTTTCCGGCTTGTCCAATTCAGAAATTTAATTTTTTCGAAGAGTAAAATTTCAATATTTTATTGAAGGTTAATGCCTCTTTAATGATGTTTTGTTATTTTGAACGCTTCCTCAATGAAAAAAAAAAAAATCAACAAACCTCGATGGATAATTTACCATGGGACAGGAAAAACACAGGGAATTTTATAGCAAAATTTGAGTCCGTACCCTCTTTGTCCCTGTGTCGAATTAAAGAATTTGCCATGTTGCTGTGTTGTATTTAAGAAACGGTAATGTCGCTGCTTTGTATCTAAGAGGTTTAGGCCCCAACTGTCGGACCTCAGTAGTAGCCTCATACATCATACTGTTAGGGTAAGGTCACCCACTTGTTGGGGTGTAGGGGGGGGGGGGGGGGGGGCAAAGGTCCTTGGTCTGTGAAAGGTGAAGGGCAGAGCACTTAGGGCATGGCGTATGTACCCTGGAGGGAGGGAGGAGGGGGTGTCTGAAAACCCCCTCAGATTTATCTGGGTGTAGTTTATGAGACTATACTGTTCTTCACTTAAGTGCAAAAAGGTGGTGTCCTTTCTATTGGACATTGCACAAAATAGACCCCTTGCCATTCTTCGTAACAAGTTGGGTATTGAACTCGGTGGCGGGTTTCTGCAGAATCATATATCATTGGGGGGGGGGGGGGGGGTGCGGGGATACGCGCTCCTACCTTTTTTTAAAAAAAATGTTTGCGTTATTTAATATAAAATTCTGCCAAAAAGCCAAAAATTTCCAATAATGCGCCCCACCCCCCCACACCTTTTCAAAATCCTGGATCCGCCAGTAGTATATTTAACTAAATCTGAGTATACACAGGTGCACCTTTTGCCATGTTTTATGATATGATTTTGTAATATTTTGAGATTTGAGCATATACATTGTGTTTTTGTGCTGGGTAGCTATAACACTGCATACATGACATGCTAGCAGGCCCTTATAAATACCAAACTGTGTAAATCGACATTATGTGTTCAGGGACAAGTGGGGGAACATTTGTATCCAGACCATCTGGTATGATATTTGTTGGGTCAACATGTGGGATCCCATATCTAACATAAAGAGTCTCCTACGATCTCTAATGGAGCAAGTGTCGTACAAAAACAAGCTCAAGGACGACCGTCTTAACATAAACTTTGGGGTAAAATGAACTCAACATTCTGTCCTACTCTAACTATATTCACTAAAAAGTTGGAATTTCTGAGAAGTTTTGAATATGTATAATGTTTATAAATAGGGAAGAAGAGTTGAGGCTCTCTATTTCAGTAGTGGATTTTTACTTCCCCTTTTCCAAGAATCATCAGTGTCAAAAAATCAAACATAGACAGCCAGCCTTCTCAACCGTTAGGAAGGCAGTGTCCGAAATGAAGGTTTTAATTTGTGCACTCGTCCTGTGCACAGGTTCCAAAATCCTGCACCCGGGGAAATTCAGCATGTACATTGCTTTGATAAGTCTTTTAAAGGGGTAAAAAAGTGCACCATCTGGGTGCACATCTTGCACCCTGCTAAAGAATCATGCATGTCGGGTGCAGGGTGTACCCTCAATTTCGGACACTGAAAGAGTATGAAAGATCCGTTCTGATGATATGAAGTGTGCAGGGTCTCTATTCACATTTATACAGGGGAAAAAAGTACCATGAATGACATTGCTACAGCTAAATCGGCAGCATGTTAACATAGAGGTTTTATGTATACTCACGAGCTTCCGGACCACCTGCAAAGATACGGGTAAATAAATCTGGGTCATTTCTAACCCACAACAGAACAGTTCCAAGAACCAACAATAAATATTGAAGTAACTATTTTTTTAATTTCAACTTCTTCATGAATCGTGCTTAGGCCCCATGTTAAGCCTGAATTCTTTATACCGATTATGAAGCTGCGGATTTTGTATTTGCTTGATTTACTCAAAGAATATAGCATAAAACCTCAAATGTTTTAAGCCATTTGAAAGAATTTCAACACTTTCTTGTGATAATGTACCATAACTATATTCGACATTAATTCCCACTGCGGATTTTTAACATGAGGAATGAAGGCTTTATATCATAGGAGATCGCAGATATTTGAGCTGCTAAATGTAGTGAAAGTGGTGACAAAACTTATTTTCAGTGCGAATAATAACGATTTGTTTAGTGTATTACATTTCTAATCCTTCACTTCTATTTCCCACAAGCGTAAAACGGTTTCTGAGAATGAACCACAGTGTGTGTTACAGTGGTTTATCCATTGCTTGTTTATTTCTCCACATGTGAAACGGTTACTTTTTTTTAATTTATCCTTTTTGAGCCCCTTATGGAAACCCAGATGGGTTCCAGGAATATCACTATGCACCTTTTTTCTGAGCCTGCGCAGTGAACCCCGCTATAGACGACCTGTTCTAACCATTTAAGCCTGGGCCCATCCCGGAATAAAATTCAGTGGAAACACAATACAATATCTTATGAGTGCAGAATCAGTTAGAGCCTGCAGTACCAATATAAACTGGCAGTACAGAGGTAGTGTAAGGCTGGCAGTGCAGAGACAGTATCTAGGCTGGCAGTGCAGAGACAGTAAGGTGGCAGTGCACAGACAGTGTAAACCAGGAGTGCACAGACAGTGTTTCCATTCATTTAAGCCTGGGCCCATCCCGGAATAAAATTCAGTGAAAATACAGTATGTTATGAGTACAGATTCAGTCAGAGCCTGCAGTAGTAATATAAACTGGCAGTACATAGGCAGTGTAAGGCTGGAGTGCACAGACAATATTAACTTGCAGTCAGGCAGTGTAAGGATGAAGTGCGCAGACAATATATACTTGCAGTGAGGCAGTGTAAGGATGACATGCACAGACAATATATACTAGCAGTCAGGCAGTGTAAGGATGCAGTGCAGAGATAGTGTAAACTGGCAGTGCAGAGGCAGTGTAAGCTGGTAGTGCAGATACAGTGTACGCTAATAGTATGTCCATGTACATATGCAGTGTCAGGGGCTTTCCTCATGCTAAGTCAGCTGTGCAGTGTCAATTTCTGGGTCTGGTGCCAAAATTAACTTAGTATCGGTGTCAACTTGGCTCGTGATTCCAAAGTTCCTGTTAAGTTCACCTAAACCCAGGACATTAACTCAGTTCATTCGGTCATTCTCAAGGTCCAGGACGTAGGGCACGGTAAGTTTGTGTACCTTTGACTGTTTACTATTCCTTTATTATCCATACTGATGAAGAGTTAATTGCGAAGTTTATTATGAATGTGATATATGTTCTTCAAGAGCTATGCAGAAGAATAAATATCTTAGTTTGCTTCAGAGTCAGTGTTTGAAAATAAGTTTATTTTTTTAGTATTTTTGTTTACCTATTTCATTTTGATTATCCTGGTTGACAGTCGTATGTGCTCGATCCGGTTATCATTGTATATCCAGCATTTAATGCAAATTAGTACAGTGATATTTCAAAATAAAATGTAATACAACAATGGCGCACCTCACTGATATGAGTCATAATCACAAGGAAATGTGCTCTCTTTGTTACATTTTGATATCTTTGAAAATCATAAATTTTCCCTTGGCGCACTACTTAAAATTCAATGTCATATTTTTTTTTAATGAGTCAAATGGTGCATGGGGCAGCCCCAACATTTTCACTGTCGGTATATGATATTAACTTAAATAGTATTATTTGTTCATAATATATAAAACAGAGAGTTACTGGTGCAATACCACTAAATGTGCGTACAGCTTGTTGAAGGGCCCAGCAGGATGTTGGTGTACTTTTATACAACAAAAAATTAAGTGCCATGTAAGTTTATATGTATGCATATACATATATATGTGTGTATATATAATTTCTTGTTTTTGGTAAAGTGTTTATTACAGCTTCACGTATTTCCATGATCTTTAAGTTGTGAAACTTTCTTTTTACATAGTAAGAGTTTTATTGTGCCTATTGTACAACTATGTATCTAACAACACTGAAAACCAATGAGCACCATAATGACTTCTTTTCATTGTTGTAAAACAAATGATACAATTTATAAGTACAAGAAAGAACTTAACCTTGACCAGCAGAATTAACACCAAGTGACACGATTACACAGACAGATACTGAAAGATGGTGGTATGATCTAAATGACTTAGAACCATTAAAATCATACCAAACAATGGATGTATACATACTGGTACATTTAAAACTCAGTTTTCATAGAAACTCTTTGAAGGCATGAGTAGGTTATTCTCCTGTATATATCCATTAGTTAATTCACACGGTTGATATTTCCTCTTTTGTTAAGAGGCAATCACCTCCGATGCCTCCCATTACTCATTTTGTTCGTTGGTGCTGGTATCTGGCGTTTTTCTCTTTGGACAAGTGTCTTAATGTGTACCAGCAGCTGATTTTGTCACATTTACTCAGAAAATGTGTACATTGTTTTTATAAAAGCATGTTGAATATTCAGAAACATATGCATGATGTAGTTATTATTGAGGCGTATGACTTATAGATTGTCTATTAACCTAATTGTTCTCGTCGTTTGTCATCGCCTCAATTTTTGCATTATTGAGGGACCTTCGATGATTACCGGCGAAACAACGTGTTTGTCAGCAACCAGTTATGTGCTCAACGCATGTACTCAGACCAAGTGTATTGTTGTGAGTGAACTCGCCAGTAACCAGTTCTAGTGCATAATTTCCGAATTTGTCGATATGGTTTTCGTTTAAACTACTCATATTAAGTTTTCGATTTCACGATATACGTCTTTTAAATTGCATTGTTTTGATAAAATTTTGCGCTCAATTCTCTTGATTACGTTCTTACTGTTTTAATTGTCGTATGCTCCGGGTTTTTTTCGCGCGTCATATTTCTTCGGGGCGGGTTCGTTTTGTTACCGCGGTGTTTGCGCCTGTGTGATTTCCGGTATATCAACGGAGCGGACTAGTCCGTCCCTGACCTACTTAACTCTTACATAATAGGTCCGTACACCCACAACAGTCCATGGCCTTTATTGGTCAATTAAAATTTGCAAGGAATTCTTTTATTGGCCCTCTATAAATGGCATGGGGAACCCCTTTGATGGTTCTTGGGCTGCTGGCTGGTTTATGGTTCTCCCTGCCATAAACCAGCGGCTGCAAAGCATGCTGGGATTTAGGTGCGAATTCCCACCTAAAATGGTTGCTGGTGTACAGACTCACTGTAGGAAACAGTGGGTCTGACTGTGACAGACTACGGAGCGGACGAGTTTTCTTTAAAATCGCGTCACGCGGCCGTAACTTTCCACTCGTCGCACATGCGTTGAACACCCTGTTCATAGATAATTCTTGCTCAAATATGATGATATATGTGAAAGTATTTCAAATTGTTTAGGCATTAAAGCAGTGGAGACTTATATCATTGTATTTTCGATACCTACACATCATAATTTGACCAAAAACCGAGATTAAAATAGATTATTTTCGCCGATACGGTGGGCGATAATACAAGCATGGAGCATCTCGTGTTTGGCTGTTCTGGCTAGCTATGACTATGTCAGTGGCCATCTGAAAAATAATTATTCAACCCTTATCAGGTCGATCAAAATGTAAATCATGTATAAAACTATGATCTACATATCGTATGGTTTAATCATTTTAGGCCTGGACACGCATGGAAGTAGATTTTACTTTTTACAGGTCGTATAAAAAAAAAGATAGGCACAGTCATGCATCTCCGATTTTGTTCAGGCTAGCTCTATGTTCTGCCAGTCTGAAAAATAATTATCTAAGCTTTATCAGGCCGATCAAAATGCAAATGATAGATATAAAACTGTGTTCTGATATCTCGTCTCAGGCAGCTACATATCGGATGGTTTGTTTATTTTAGGCCTGAACACATTTGCAATCTGAAAACTTTGGAGGCTGTATGAAGGATAGAAAAATAGAATGACACAGACAATTTCAATCTCGTTCTGATTTTTTTTTTATTTTAGGCCTTATCAAACCTACCAAAATAAAAATTATGTAGATATCTATGTGACGTAATGTTCTCATATATCTGAGGGTCCTGTATTGTATGGTTTGATCAATTTAGGCTTGGATACGTTTGCAATTTGAATATTTTCAGACTAAGAGTAAGAAATGTAGAGGAAATAAACACTGATACTGTCAAGGTTTTTCATTCTCCCTCTGCAGAAATCTTAGAATATATTCAGATCATGTTTCAAAAGTTTCAGTTCAAAAATGATTCAAATATTCAATGATTTGTGAATTTGTCACTATAGTGTCATTTTTTCAGACCTACCATCAAAACATTAAATCTGGTTTGCATTTCAACATGTCTAAGTAACTGTCAGTGTCTCAATCTTTCCAGCTTAGTCTTGAAAAATAGGCATCACACTGTAAAAAGTTCTCTGCTGTTGTCAGTGTCCAGGCTTGCAACTTAAACTTTCTTTTTCTCAGACTGTCACTCTAGTGCCAGTTCAGACCCACCACCTCTATAGAATAATTTTTTTTAGCTACATATTTACATATTAGAAATATTTTTAGATTAGATTATCAAACCATTAAACCAAGGCTTTGCTCCATAGGTTGGGGCTCTGCTCCACCCAACCTTAAACAGTTGAGTGTTTTCTAGTTGTAGACGTTAATTTTAACTACTTTCAAGTCGTTTTCCACTTACATTTTCTTAACGGCGACATGAAAACAAAAATAAAGTGTTGTTTTGTTTTTACTAGTATATCATAAAATCGGCATTAATCCCTGACTTTTTCGTAATTTGATTAATTTGGAAGTCATAATATAAATAAGATAAAGTGTCAAACGTTTCAATATCATCGCCTCAATTGGAAGCTGTGCTTCCTGTTTAGTTTCTTAACTTTTAGCTAGTTTTGATTCTTGAATACCTGGAATATATTAGTTCATCTCCATTTTTTCAACTTTCACCTTCAAATAGTGGTCATAATGACATTGAATCAAAGTCTGACCTCGATTCGAAAATGTACCAATAGGTATTATCTATAGTATCCAGTTTTCTTATATCAAAATGTATTCGTTATGGGAGTCTTCAATCTCCAAACATTTCCTGGTTCTTCATGACGTGATACACCAATAGCTGGTTCTTAGCAGCCCAGAAGTATACTTCTTCCCCTCCCTATGTAAATCCCGTGGGAATCTGGGATTGGAGGTCCCACTTTGGGGCTCCCTGGGAAAAATAAGTCTTCAGAATCCCCTGCTAATTGTAGAAGGTGAAGATAAAGGGTTCACATCCAATACTAACCAAGTTGTCTATTGGGTTCAATTCCTGATTAATGCTGGGTCCACCAAGGGTCTGGGATCAACAAAAACGAGTTCTGGGTTCAGATTCCTTGCTGCCAGACCCTTTCTTTTAAGTTTAATCAAAACAATATATATGTATATATATGTATATATGTATATATGTATATATATATACATGTATAAAGTTCTTGAAAAACATCCTTAACTAAACCAACTTATTCTTAATTTTGGAAAATAATTCGGGATTTGTTTCATGTTTCCACTGCAAAATATATTGACAAATAAAATGGAACCTCAACTTATTACAAACGTGCCTTATCTTCGCCGTAGATGGTCAAGTGTAATACATGGCATCTTGAATTGTCTCAGGTCCCTTAAGAGGTCTTTATCTTACCAATAGCTGGCTATGAGAACATGACAGGCCTCCTCTTATCACTGTTACAGATAGTGTATCGCCTCTCAGAGGTAATTATACTCCCATGTAGCATCCTCAGAGACATCTGGTGGATCAGAAAAACACTAGGGAATCTTTTTTTCTGGTGTATCTAACTGATATGGGAAGGGTCTTAGATTATAAGATCTATTGTTTAAAGTGTTGGAAATAAACAATGTTGTCAATGCGGCAGGATGCGGGGTGCACCTGTTTGAAAAGTGTGCGCTCAATGTGCGCCCGGTTCTTTCACAGAATGAATGAATCTTCATGTGAATTATAGATTTACAGGCGCTGTTGAAAGGGACAGTCCGATAATTATGTACGCAATTTTGCTTGTTCAATAGACAACCCCTCCCCCTCCTTTAGTTTGATATGCATTAGAAATTAAAATGTTACCCCCCCCCCCATGCGTACATACTGAATGGTCGTCCCCCCCCCCAACCATATTCGCACCAGGTTCTTGACCTTAAGACAGTAAACAATCTGAAGACCTTTGAGTGACCTTTAGAGGTAATAAACTATAACCGTTTTGTCCTTGGACCATAATTCAGGTTTCTCATAAGGCGATGAGTATGTACATGAGTCTTATGGATAGCTAGTCGTTAGGATATGTGCCATTTGAGGGTTAGTAGAACTACCTTGCAATTCGTTTTAACACTTAATGAAATAGGTCCAAAAATAGTGGAAAATGCATGTTACTTCATGAATCATCTTTGATTAAGGTGTCGGCAGTATGGTTAGAGGATGGGGTTGAATAAAAAGAAAGCTATGTAAATAATAAAAAAAAAAGAAAAGGTAATAGCAGCTAGCTCTGAGGATGGTTACCAGTGTATAGACACTGGTAATACGTACATTATGGAAAGTCCATAAGCGATTTAGGAGTTTCCAGTACAGTGATAATCATGTTTCCGTTGAAACTCCACGAAAAGAACGTTTCCAAATCAGAGGTAGTAGGATGGAAATATTCTATATCCTGAGTAAAATAATAGTAAAAACATCATGATAGGCCAATGTCAAAGAAAGGATGGATAGGGGCTAGGATGAGGTACCGTAAACGTACATATAGATTTTCGTTGGAACTGCCAAAGCGCATAATTGTGAGTTCATATATCCAGTTATGGAAGCTAGTTTTCCCTCAGGATTTAACTGAAACCATCTTAAGCAGAAAAAGTCAGAAAATATAAATACATTCTCTACTTTCCGTTCAGCTAATATGGCAACTAAATATGCAGTGCGAAATAAAAGAGTTTACAGTACCTGCCTTTAAGAGTCCCATAGTTATTTGGGTGAGATAACTACATGGGGAAATTACACCAATCTAGTGTTCACCACTTAGCATACTTACTGATAAATAAACCCATTGATTCGCATGAGATATGCCACCTGGCTGTAAATTGAGTGTCTGAACTACGTTTAATGAAGTGTTGAGAATATTCATCCCATCAAAGAATCTATTTGGTGTGTAATTGGGATTATTGCTATATTTTCAGAAATCCTATGCAAATTTGTTGTAAAGTGTTTACTTTGGAAAGTTGCATGAATTTGTTGTATGACCTTGTATATGATAAACTAATCTTCTCACCTTAGATATGAAACCTGACTGTAAATTATATGTTTGAATTATGTTCGGTAAAGTATTAAAAATAGTATTTACACCAAAGAATCCATTTGTTGTGTAATTAGGAATGCTTGGCATATACTTGGAAGTCGTATGCAATTCTCTGCAAAACACTTACTTTTGAAAGATGCATGAATTTGTTGTATAACCTCCAAAAGATTAGATCATCTACAGCGCATAATGAAGTAAGTTGATGGTAACCGCCAGCCCCAACATTATACGGGTAGGAAAATGACTTAGGGAAATTACACCAATCTAGTGTTCACCACTTAGCGTCCTTACAGATAAATAAACCCATTGATTCGCGTTAGATATGCCACTTGGCTGTAAATTGTGTGTCTGAACTACGTTTATGTACGTAATGAGAATAGTCATCACACAAAAGAATCATTTGGTGTGTAATTCCGGATTCACGCTGGGTTTTGCGGGATATGGCAAACAGCGATTACGATCAAACTACATAATGGTACCTCTCGGGAATAATAGGTCCTAGCTGGAATAGCCTATTTGGGAACGGTCAAGGTCAAGGTCGGTAGGATCCAGGCACAAAGTATCTCTGGGCTCCAGGGTAGGTCAGGAAGGACGGGGGGGGGGGGGGGGGTGTCAAAAAAAACCCAAACCAACCATAGGTTACACTAGTGGCCTTTTTTGAGATATTTCAAAGTGATAAAGAAATAAGATTTTTAACAAATATAACAATTTTACCACATTAAAATGAAAAATGTGTGCAATTTGTTTTTTTCAAACGGTGTTTCAAGACTATGTGTTGATAAAATCCATAGAAATATTTTCTACCCCCACGACCTAGTTGCATAATTATAATATATGAAAATTGAGCTCTTGACAGATTACAAAAGAATGAGATCCAAACGTTTCAGTGATTAAAGAATAATGTTCCAATCAGTATTAGAACTCAAGTTATGAATAATTAAAGGCTTGTGCATCGGTTAGCTCCATTATGAATATTCAGAGAAAAACACTTTTGAATTCTTAAAGACCTAACCTTTGACAGCCAGGAAAGCCTATCAATTACACTACACATAGAAATAATCCATCTCTATGCATGTTTTTCCCCAGTAATGCTGAGGTATTTTTCATATAATTTCAACAGAAAATTATTTCCAATTTCTTTCCCCTAATTTTACCATTTTCTTACAACTGATCAGTGTGACAGATGCCCTATGACCCGAGGGGGGGGGGGGGCAGTGTTCAGTGTAGGAGGGTGGAGGGGGGGTAGGGGGGGGGGGGTCATGATTGCATCGATTCCTTCTTGACTGCCATTCCCCTAAACCCTTTACGCTACCTAAATACCGACCAACATACCCATAACCTATTGCTAGGTGGAAAATTAGGCGCCGACCATCCCTCCAGAGTCCAGTGATCCGTGACCGAACTAGTCAGCCGTGACTTCACTCTCCAGGCCGAGCTTAGAATCCACCGCCCCCTTTTCAATATGGTGAATACAAGTTGAATTCTGATTGGAGAGTATCAATTCCACACTTTTCAAATCACGCTTGCCACAAATCGAAGTTCGCCACAGTGCCAAGAAGAAGAGTTGAAGAACAAACGATCGTAGTATGGGATACCTTGGATTACATTTTCCAACATTCTGAGAATCGAGATATAAGTCCCCAGGATGTTCTTGAAAATTTTGTAGTGGAGGTACAAGAAAAACGTCAAGGAATTTGTAAACCAAGCTGTGAACAACTGATATCAAGGACACTTTGGATTATTTACGGAAAACTGAAAAGATATTTACAGATATTTGACAAGTTATTTACAGAGATCTGTCTAGTCGAAGAGACAGACAGTGCAGAGGGAATGTAGTTGATCTATTTTGTAGGATGTGTAATTCGCCCGTGTAATTGTAAAGGTAACAGGTGAACTCGGCCCCATGGCAAAGTCGCGCCAGGGTGATGTCGGCCCCGTGGTTAAGTCGGCCCAACAGTGAACTGGGCCCCGTGGTGAACTCGGCCCCTTGGTGAACTCGGCCCCATGGTGAACTCGGCCCAGTGGTGAAGTCGGCCCCATAGTTAATTCGGCCCACAGTGAAGTCGGTCGCACAGTGAAGTTGGCCCCCAGTGAGGACGGCCGCCACCCGGGGCCGCCAACACAGGCACTGGTAGCAATCTTAGTTCAAGGTGACACCTTCGAACTGGTTCAGCTGAAGGAGCACTGATCAGTAAATACTGAGATTTTACCTGTACATTTAAATTTAATTTAGATAATGTTAATTACATTTCCGCCATTCACCTCATGTACGGTAAGCAAGCAGGTAACACCTCCTGAGTGAATTGCCTTGAATTGATATAACCAAATTCCCCCCCCCCCCCCCCCTTAAGTGTAAAGTCATTGTGTTTTAAATATTAGGCCTAATTGTAGGTTTGCATTGTAACACATCCCAAACGGCAACTCAAAATACGGGACTCAGAAAATAGTTGATGTAAAATCCTGTATATAAATAGCTCTGTATGGCAGACTTTTTGACATGAAAAACTTGAAACAAGTCTATATAAATCATGAGATGTGTAAAGGGGGATAACTTAAAACACATATTCTCCTCTGAATTGTCTAATTGGGGCACAAAATACTGTTGTAAATCGTCCTGGTCGCACTCAGGCCAACGGGTGCCGTATGGGTCTAGACTCCTAAATTTGACACGGCGACATGTTCATTTCTTGTATTTGACAGGGAGACACGGCCATTTCTTAAATTCGACATCGACAGGAGAATTAAAAAGATATTTCTTAAATTCGACATGGGACATTCGGATGAATTGATTTATAATGACATCCAACAGAGCCGTTTTTTAAATTCGACAGTTGACATGGGGGTGGGGGGCAATATGAATCGGACGGCCCTGGTTCAGCAGTGACCACCATCATTTTGATATCTAGCAAACTCTTCATTTCTTTCCGATTGAATTTTAAAGATTTGTCAGACTTATGCTATAACAAATGCGTGCCTGTTAAAGCAGGACGTCCCGTTATCCCGGGACGCCTGGCGGGACAGTAATTCTGGCCGTACTGATATTAGGGGATGTGGCGTTTTCCTGTGGTAGCCCCAACCTGCTCAGTGGGGAGGGGAGAGAGGGCACGGGGCCGACTTAACCTTGGCGCGACTTAACCAGGGGGCCGACTTCACCCTTGGGCCGACTTAACCAGGGGGCCGACTTCACCCTTGGGCCGACTTAACCAGGGGGCCGATATCACCCTGGCGCGAGATCTCCAGGGGGCCGACTTCACCACGGCGCGATTCCACCAAGGGGCCGACTTCACTTGTATTCATTGTAAACACCTCGTATAGTAGAAGTTGATCTATTTAAGAATATTTGAGAAATCCTTTATTTTCAATAGATCATCGCCTGCCCCTTTCTCTGGTAGAGGTAAATACGAAAACTTTTGAAAAGTTGCTTCATATATTTTGGAACCTCTTCTTCAATAATAGCTTGTTGCCTATTGTCTTGCACGTTGAATAGGCCAGTAGGAATCGACAAGAAACTAATTTAAATTGTCGCTGTTTTTCGATGCAATTAGGCTTCCTGCTATTCAATATCTTAAACCTTAGTATTTGACCTTAAGTCGAGTTCAAGGTCAGCATTCAGTCAACCCAGAACTGTACAGAATTCTGAAAGCTCTATTAGCCACCTTGGCACTTTAAGGCACTAAGTAGACGGAATGGGAATTGTATGACCCAAGAATAATGGCTGAGGCACATAGGGTTAATTGAATTTCAGAGTCTGAAGTAAACAACATTAATAAATAAGTAGCTGGTTCTGACAAAAGAAGTGGACTTAGGCACAGTAGACTGTAGTAAAACAGTATATGGAGTGAAGCTGAAAAACAATAGAAGAGGACAGAATTGAAGCTAAAAAAAGGTTTACTTGAATAAAAGAAATTGAAAGAAAAACTGTCCAAAAAAGAAGTGGATCAAAACAGAACTGATCAGGACAACTGGAACAAGCAGACCACAGAGTAACAAACATTGAAACTGAGAGTGTGAAGCACGTGTATATTGGAATAACGTGCACTGAAATTTGGAGAATAAGTGGATTGTTATTTTAAAAAAACGTATAAGATTGGACTGAAGTGCACGTCCCCCCGCCCCACCACCACCACCACCACCAAAAAAAAAAAAAGGTATTGCTACACACGTGCATTGAAATTTGGATAAATAGTGGATTGATAGCAACAACAATTTTGTAAGGTTGGACACAAACCATACAAATGAAGCCAAATTGAAATTTGGATAACAAGTGGATTGGTGTAGAATTTGTCTTAAACCATCTGAGTGGAGCCAACCGACCATCAGCCATGTACAGCCCTGACGACATCCCTGTGAGTCAGTACGGCGGGGGGCGGTCATACGGCACCACCACCAGGGACCCACAGCCAGGCAACCACCAGGGCAACATCAGTAAGGAACTGTTTCCGGGACAATCCAAAGGGACGTCAGCCGGAGTCGAGGCCACTTCGGATATAGTTATCGACCCTGCTGAGGTGTGTCGATCAGGTTGAGATTTTTCTTGTTTTATTTTTCCTTCCCCCCCCCCCCCCCGCATTTTTTCCCCCTTCCCCATCCCATATTTTTCTTGTTTTCTTGTTTTTCTCTTTTTTCCATATTTTTTTGTGATCAATTCTTATAAGTGTTTTTCCAGATTTGGGATTCATTTAACCAACAATAAGATCACACTATATAAAATGTCTCATTTGAGAAAAAAAGAGGGAGGTACGAGGCAGTAGAACTTTGGTCTGTGGATGTATTGAAGACTTAAGATAAATATGGGAGTTTACTGTAGACTTTACGGTACTGTGTTCTGGTTTGTACTCAGATAGAAAAGTAGGGACGAGGCAGTAGAGGCTCTAATAGTGGATCTACCAGGGACTAAGACAAACGTGGGAGTTTACAGTAGACTTTACGGAACTGTGTCCCATGGTTTATATTCAGGGAGATAGGTAGGGACGAGGCAGTAGGGCCTCTGTCACTGGATCTACCAGGCACTAAGATAAACGTGGGAGAGTTTACTGTAGACTTTACGGTACTGTGTCCCATGGTTTATATTCAGGGAGATAGGTAGGGACGGGGCAGTAGGGCCTCTGTCACTGGATGTACCAGGGACTAAGATAAACGTGGGAGTTTACAGCAGACTTTACGGTACTGCGTCCTAGTCCTAGTGGTTTATATTCAGGGAGATAGGTAGGTACGGGACAGTAGGGGCTCTGACAGTGGATCTACCAGGGACTAAGATAAACATGGGAGTTTACAGTAGACTTTACGGTACTGCGTCCTGGTCCCAGCGGTTTATATTCAGGGAGATAGGTGGGGACGGGGCAGTAGGGCCTCTGTCACTGGATCTACCAGGGACTAAGATAAAGGTGGGAGTTTACAGAGCACTTTACGGTACTGTGTCCCATGGTTTATATTCAGGGAGATAGGTAGGTACGAGGCAGTAGGACTCTGTCACTGGATCTACCAGGGACTAAGATAGACGTGGGAGTTTACAGTAGACTTTACGGTACTGCGTCCTGGTCCAAGTGGTTTATATTCAGGGAGATAGGTGGGGACGAGGCAGTAGGGCCTCTGTCACTGGATCTACCAGGGACTAAGATAAAGGTGGGAGTTTACAGCAGACTTTACGGTACTGTGTCCCATGGTTTATATTCAGGGAGATAGGTAGGGACGTAGCAGTAGAGGCTCTGTCACTGGATCTACCAGGGACTAAGATAAACGTGGGAGTTTACAGCAGACTTTACGGTACTGTGTCCCATGGTTTATATTCAGGGAGATAGGTGGGTACGGGACAGTAGTCCTCCTGTCACTGGATCTACCACAATCAGGGATTAGAGTCTCCGACTGAGGACCCGGTGGACTTTACGTTAAGGTGTGACTTACCTGAAACACGCCACAGTAACTAAAGGTAGGATGCTTCAAGCCTAGGACTTCCCATTGTTAAAAAGCAAGAATTAGTCCATCGTTGGAATAATCTAAATAGGCGCATTTGGAGAAAAGAATCCAAATGGTGGAAAAATAATTATTACGTTTTTGAGGAACCAGGGATGCGTACGATTCTTCCGCTGTTCTCTTTATTTTAAAGTTACAAATTTTACTATTCATATTCTCTGGCAGGAACTTTTTAAACATTCACAGTTTAGTAAAAAAAATCTTAGACCCCGAAACCTTCCCCAAGATGCGTACATCATTATTCAAAAGTAGTGGTACGACTTATCATTGGTAATTAGTTATCTTTGGTAGATAGCGGGTTCAACTATATATTCTCAATATTTCCTTTACAATGCAGGTAAAATCAAAAAATGAAATTATTACGTGGACATGTTTTCTTGCGTATAGGATATTATAATACATTCACTAAGATATATGTCTAATAATAGTCCCTTGCACGAATATCCTCTCTACACTGTTGCGTATGTCACACGTTCAGCAATGTTAATGGGATGGTACTTTAATATATCCATGTACTCCCATTTTTAGACGCACTGCGGCCTTGGATGATTGTAATATACGGCTGAGTTAAGCTGTTTTTACTTCAATAGCAGTTTACGTATAATAGCATATAGGTTAGTAAGAGCATCCTTAACAGCTATGAAAACGCAATTAATCAATACTTCTAAATTTAACCACATCTTTTCTTTGACAATGCGGGTTCTCCAAAAGGTTTTAAATTTCATTGCTGAAAATGTCTTATAAAGGTAGTATTTCTATTTCTGAAAATGCGTGGAAACTCAGTAAAATAAACACTTGACATAGGGATCCTTTCTCAGGACCTCCATTTAGATAGTTTTCAGATACAAACCATTAGGGCCTGGCCTATAGGTGCTTGGTGGGTCAAAGGGTAGGAGGGCTTATCTTCAATGCTGAAAAGGTCTTATAAAGGTAGTATTTCTATTCCTGAAAATGCGTGGAAACTCAGTAAAATAAACACTTGTCATGGAGATCCTTTCTCAAGGCCTCTATTTAGACAGTTTTCAGATACAAACCTTTAGAGCCTGGCATCTAGGTGCTTGGGTGGGTGAAAGGATAGGAGGGCTTATCTCAAATGCTGAAAAGGTCTTATAAAGGTAGTATTTCTATTTCAGAAAATGCGTGGGAACCCTGTAAAATAAACACTTGACATAGGGATCCTTTCTCAGGGCCTCCATTTAGATAGTTTTCAGATACAAACCATTAGGGCCTGGCCTATACGTACTTGGTGGGTCAAAGGGTAGGAGGGCTTATCCCCCTCTATAGGGGCACTGGGCCTATTTACAGGGGACTTAGGGCTTAGGGGAGGGGATAGAAGGTGTAGCATCCACAAATAATTACCTAGATGATCGGTGTCAAGAGGTCCATAAAAGGCAGGGGTCGAAAGCAGACTCTATACCTAGAGGACCAGTAAGGTCGACAAAAAACGACCGATTATCAAGTTATAAAATATGAAGCATATACACGTACAAACTGAAGAAAAACAATGCAAACCCTGATCCCCTTCCTCCTTATAAAAATGAAAAATAAAAATACCAGAACTACACAAATATACAAATATTAAGTGCCAACATTTTCCCCCTGGGTGTATGGGGTGAGGGCCCCATTTTCCCGATCCGCCACTGCTTCATATAATCGTATTTGGATATAGTCTCTTCATTGTTCAAACTTAATACAAATACAATAGAATAGAAATAAAAGATCACAAAATTTAGATTAGGACAAAGGATCAGGAGAGTAAAAGTCTGAGCTCTACCGGTCAGAGGCGGAGGTTTGGCCCTCGCCACTTTTGTCCACCCCGACCCCCAATTGCCTTCTGATTCCCTAATACAGGCCACTTATACGGGTAAAAAGGTAACCCTGGGTAAAAATACCACGTATCTCCCGACCAGTGGTGGCCTTAGGTCATCCAGCCTGTTAGTGTTAGGAGGGCTGAGTTGTATGAACCGTGTTAGGGATCTAGGCAGCGTTTTTTTTTTTTTTTTTTTTTTTACTTATTATTATTACATAATAAACTTCAGGGTTACCCCTGGTTTTCGGAATATAACATGAAAAAAAAGGGTATGATTGTATAGTGAAATTTGTACAGAATGGTATAAATATACATGTCACATAAATATGATGGCAGAATTGGAAACAGTTCCTATAGCAATTGGTGTGTTACTAGTTTTATACAAACAGACAGGAGTTTCTCTCACTACAGTATGATCTTTACCAGTACCAATTCATAACAATAGGGGAATACATGACAAAATAAAGAGAACTTAACATTATTTCAGTCAAGTAACTCTCTGTAATCTTTGTATAGTTCCCTAATACAACGTTTAAATACCTCTTTATCAAGACAGTGTTGCAGCTCAGAATCTAATTCATCCCACAGAGAACAGCCAATATAATATGGACTTTTCATAAATCTAGTAGTTATTCTACTGGGCAGTATAAACTGTTTTTTGATATTGGAGCGAGTGACACGTACTGGGTTTATAAGTACATCATCTTTGAAACTATGTACATACATTGGGGGCCTTCCATTAAGTATGTACGCACCAAGGGGGGGTGGGGGGGTCTAAAAATTCTGAAAAGTTGTGTACATCCCTGTACAAATCCAATGCGCATTTTAGCCAAAGGGGGGGTGGGGGGGTCTAAAATCTTTGAAAATATGCGTACGTACTAAATGGAAGGCCCCTTAGATTTAGTAATTGATGTTCTGAGTAATATGGTTCATATATAGATATTTTACATCTGCGTCGAGGTAATATAACCAATATATCAACAGATGAATATATGATATACATGTAAACAATTACATATATCCAAGATGTTAGCAAATACATTATGAAAAAAACTTACTTTGTAAGATATATAGCTCTGAAAATGAATTTTGCCTTCACGGTTCAGTTTCAATGGAGCTTTCCTGTCATCCTTAATGTATCATCATTAATAAGTATATGTCAAACTTATTTGAAGAAACAAACAAACTGAAATAGTGCGCACAAATTTCGAGTGTCTCTAAAACTAACCAACCAATCAAGGTTACCGGAACTTGATTGTTTTGACTCAAACTATAAACACTGTAGCGGAACACACCTAAAGGGTATGGAGAATGCAAATACAGTTGTAGCCAAGTTGTAAAATTACCCGGTCCATGGTATTCAGATTTCCTGTATTTGGTGCACCTGCAGGCTAATGTTTACACATTTTTTGTAGACAAAACGTGAGGAGAATAGAAATAGGGCATTAACAGAGAGAAATCACCATCAGGTTTGTTACAGTTTTTTTTTTTTCCACCAGTGGGAGCTCTCTATAGTACAGTTCTCCCTGGTATTAGATACACGCAAATATTTAATGAAAAATGTATTCATATCGGATAATCAACATGAAGTATAAATGACCACAAAATAAGTCAATATCTTTATCGTACCAAAGTAGACTTGATTTAATATCGCCGCAAATGATGATATGTTTTATGCAAAGTGATTGTGTGGGGTAATTTACTTGGAGATATTTTCCACAAAATACCAGTTGTTTACGATGCAAATAGAAGCGAGATTGGAGATTGGTGTCCAGGGATTTCTTTATTTGATTTAATATCATTATATCTGACCCAGAGTGAAGTAGTTCCATCGATTGCTCCTTGTGGAAACTAAAAGTGGAGGTCAGGTAGGTTATAAACGTGATACAACCGTGCCTGATCTGCGCATGCGCAAACCCACTTCCTGTGGGTGGACAAGCGACTTTCCACCCAATCAGGAGTCTCTGTTGTCCAATATGGCGGCGCCCACTGGGCCTCTCCCGAATACGGTATAGGGACCACAGCCATGTACATAACTATAAGGCCACAAGGAAAGAAAGACAAAACCCCAAAAGAACTCCTAAATTGAGCCTCGATGCGCAATTTCCAGATCTACTAAGTTTCTCTGAATTTACTACATAGAAATAATATTAGATGAAGCGAAGTTCTATTAGTGAAAAAGAAAAAAATCTTAATTTTAGAAACACTTTTGTAGTGCTGGCCTTGCAGTGATAAGAAACATCCTAATAGTACTGCTGACCCTTAGTTGTACTAGGGCCTAATGGCAGTGGTATCATGTCGTATCTTATCTGATAGGCCTGTTAAGTAGCCACAATAGGCGATTGACTATCACTCAGGTAGCGGTGCGGGTGATAACACCACAGATAACAGGTGTAGTATTAGATGTACCACTTGGTTCTCTCTGGTGGCATTCTCTGCACAGCGGCCACTCTGCAGTGAGATCACCCTCAAACTGCTGCAGCACCCCATGGGGGTACCACGGCGGGGCTTCTGCTCCTGGGAAGAATATAGACCCCCAGTAGCCCCTGCTGATTGTAAAAGGTAACGATAGGGGGGACCTAGCACTGACCAAGTGGTTCTTTGGGTTCAATTCCCGGTTAGTACCTGGGTTCACTAAGGGATGAGGTACAGCAAAAAATGATTTCCCGGTTTTGATCCCCTGCTGTTTGCCTGTCCTGTCACCCTCATCTCATAGATACGATCACCATTGACTGACCAAGTCAAAACACATGTCTGAAAAGTCAGAATTTATCCTTGTTTTTGCTGTGAAAATTACCCTGGTTGTCGGTATGGCGTAAAAGGGACTCTATCACTCACTCACTCACTGCACTGCCGCAGCCTCAGATCCCTCCGTAATCATTGCTGCAGCTATAACATTCTGGTTTTACGCTAGTACTTTGTGAGTCAGTTGACCCGTCCGTTGAGTTAGATGTAGAATATTAACATTTGATAGACATATAAACAGGTAGATAACTTGATATAACTTAGCTTAATGGTGAAATTAGTAAACTTGATATTTTTCTTTGGCTTAAGATATCAGGCTTAAAGAAACATCGCAGATATTATTTGGTTATCATGCACATTTGGCAGAAATTATGTGTTACAGTCATGTTACTCAAGACAGCATGATGTCACTCCCTTTCCAAAATCTCGTACCTGCCCCTGAATGATTTTCGTAGCCACATGATCATGACGATGACCAAAGAACGGCTACATGACTACATCTGCGCAATGTCTACAATGAAGTCTTCAGTCGACCGACCCCCCCCCCCCCCCCCCCCCCCACACACACACACACTCGGCTCGCTCCCTGAGGTACTTCTTGTCAAAGTGTTTCTCAGAAAACCCCAGCCGACCCACCCTGGTTCATTACCGAGTCCCCTGCCCGCTGTTCGCCCCTTATTGGGACTGACGTAAAACAATGGGAGACCAGTTGTCTCTTACTGTAGCCCCCAGCAGTCCCCAGGTGGCCGAACCATCAAAACTGTCCCCAGTCAGCCTGGGCACCGGCTGGGCACCGGCTGGGCACCGGCGGGGGGTCATTAAGTACACTTTGCTACCTTATGGGTTCCAGCAGAGAATGGACATTTTGATTGTGAGGAAGAAAAGTTGGAATTTGACCAATTATTTTCCATATATGGACTTTTATTTCTATTATTTTCCTGCTATTTTCCTGCTGTTCTTTCTGCCGTTTGGCTGCAATTATTTTTCGGGCGGTGTATTTTCGTACGTCAAAGAGACAAGGTTTTACTTTTAGGTTAAAAGTGAAAGCTTTAGTGAAGCTAAATAAATAGAAGGATTCCATCAAATAAGCATTAATATCAGCAATTAATTGTTTAATTACAATCAAGAACCTTGAGAGGTCGGAGAGACGAATTTCATTATGAACTAAATGGCAGTCTAAATGGGAAGGTGGTTCCACTATCACGTGTTAGATTTAAGAAATGCTTGTTCCTTTTCTGATTTACCTCCATCTTGTTCCTTGAATTCATCAAGAAATGACCATGTCACTATATTTGTTTAACCTCCCTGCCGTGTCATTAAGGACCCATGTGGTGTATTAAATCTAAACATGGCCTTGTCGCACCTTTGAACATAGCTAGGGGTCTAGGCCATTGAATTGAAAAAAGGGGGATACATATGTAGGAGTAGGACAATAACATATTAACCTCTGTTAGAGAATATAATGTAAAAATACTTTGAAAAGATTCTTTTCCTGTTAAGATAAGGGATGACTCGGCCACCCTCATTTACAAAAATATATTCAATATATTTTGTGGAAAATTATTTTTCAGCTAGCACCGTCACCCTCTCAATCTCACTCATAATTGTAAATATACACTTTTAGCGTTAATTAAATTTCCCCGTGAATAACCTGGTTGTATTTCACTTTTCGCAGGACGGCAGCATGTCGGGGGAGAAGACCCAGGACGGGCCCAAGGTGGAGGCCGTCGAGGAGTCGGGCAAGATCCAGCTCCAGAAGAACCTCGGGCTCATGAACGGTGTCGCCATGATCGTCGGGGTCATCGTGGGCAGCGGCATCTTCGTGTCCCCGGCCGGAGTCCTCAGCCAAACGGGCAGTGTGGGCTTGGCCCTCATAGTCTGGACTGTTAGCGGGCTGATATGTCTGCTTGGGGCAGTCTGCTTCGCCGAGCTGGGTACGATGATCGTGTCGTCCGGAGGGATGTATTCCTACATCCAGGAGGCCTTCGGAGGGTTACCCGCCTTTCTTTACCTCTGGATTTCCCTGCTGATCACGTTCCCCGCGGCGAACGCGGTTATCGCCCTGACGTGTGGGTTTTATATACTACAGCCGCTGTACCCGTGTGGGTCACCCGATTCAGCGGTTCGACTCATCGCTGCAATGGCTATAAGTAAGTGAACACTTTATTATTTGTATCCCGTTAATTTCTTTCTTTCTTAAAAATAGAAAAAATGCACTATCCTAAATAGGCCTGCACAGCATACATATAATTGAAACAAAAAAAACCCACAAACATGTTTCTTTTCCCTATGTTGAATTGAAACAATATATACATATTATGTATTTCAACATTTGAGTAGTGCATCCTGCATGCCTAGGGAAAACCCTGTTAAGGTACAGCAAAAATGATTTCCAGGTTTTGATCCCCTGCTGGCCTGCCCTGTCACCCTCATCTCATTAATAATCACCCAAGACTGACCAAGTCGAAACACATGTCTGAAAAGTCAGAATACACCCTAACTTTGTTTTGCTGTGAAAAATTACCCAGGCTGTTTGTACGGCGTAACACATCCATCACTCACTCACTCTTTATACCTCATTCAAAATGGCTTCCTCAATTATCTCTTTAAATTTCTATTACCTATTTCAGCGTTGCTGACCTTTGTAAACTGTATGAGCGTGAAGGCGTCGATGCGCATACAGGACATCTTCACCATCATCAAGACGCTGGCGCTTGTCATCATCATGGTCACGGGAATCGTGGTGCTCGTCCAGGGTAAGTTTGGCACGATGAAGAAAATTACTGGTTATCGTGTTTTTTTTCCAGCTTATTCTGGTGGATATCTTACAGGAATATGGAGTTGTCTTCAGGGAAAGGCGAGATTTTTTTTTAGTTAGATAGGTTTAGGAAGTTTTAATTAAGAAAATGTCCTTATTCTCCGTTTTCGATGAGTGGATAACGTCGATAGTCCGATACATCGGAGTAATAATTTGGCCCAAGTCCCATAGAAATCAATGTTAAAAATGGGGGGGGACACATCGTGCTATTTTTGAAAGGAAGAATCTGTATGGAGATTGAAAGGCGTCCCATAGGAAATGGCTTGAGAGTGTAGAAATTAACATAAATAAGTCTGTGTTCGGAGATTGACGAGATGATGTCATAATGATATTCTAAAAATTGAACGAAAGTAGGTCGGGAATGCCCCCGTCGATAGTCCAATATATCGGAGTCTTAACTTGGCCCAACTCCCATAGAAGTCAGTGTTAAAAATTGGGGGGGGGGGACACTGTGTTATTTCTGATATAAAGAATCTGCTTGGAGATTGAGACTGTCGTCATAGAAAATGCCTTGAGAGTGTAGAAATGAGCATAAATAAGTCTGTATCTGGAGATTGACGAGATGTCATAATAATATTCTAAAAATAGAATGAAAGTAGGTCGGGAATGCCCCCATCACCCACTGGGGGTGGCCATATTGAATAAATTTGCATATTACCAATACAATCTCCTCACACAAATGAGCTCAGACTCTTCATCCATGGTGTATGGGGGTAAGGGGGTCAAGAAAGTGAAGGGGTAGAGGGGTAAAGGGGTCGTCATGGGAATGTCATGGGGATGTCATGGGGATGTCCATCAATCACCTCGATCCAGTTCTCTGTAACTTTCCAGTCAATAACCTTGATACTCCGATAAATGTCGCTCTCTGTCTCTGTCTCTGTCTCTATACCTGTCTCTCTGTCTTTCTCTGTCTCTCTCTGTCCCCCTCCCTCCCCTCCCTCCCCCCTCCCCCCTCTCTCTCCCTCTCACCTATTTAACAAAGTGGATAAGACGGAGCTCTTAGGTTCTTTAGAACCTAACATACTTGTATTGAATTTTCACTTGAATAACTGTACAGAAAGTTTATCTCTATTGGAAAGTTCTCATGATTTGGAAATTGCAATTTAAGTGGTTCTGTTATTAGATGCCATGGTCTACAAACAATATCCTAATTGGAAATGTATCATATTTTTTTTCACATTTTCTTTTTTGACCCAATTAATTTGACTTTTGGCAGTCTCTAAAATTGGTTCGCGAGTTATCAGTTTTTCAAAGATTGTCAAATCTTTTAGTTTTCAAAGCTTACCCCGATTATGAAGGTTAGTACTCAGACTTTTGGTAATATTCAAAGTTCCTTGTTCTTTCCTGTATTTGAAATTATTGACTTGTATTTTTGTTCAAGTTCAAATAAGGGTTTATTTTCGAATTGAAAGGTAAAGCTTAAAGTTACACTATAAAGAAAAATACCACAGATTCTTTTTCAGATAAATGAATGAATGGTCCACCTTTTGGGTAGATGCTAGTTTAAGAAGCATAGTGAAATGAAATCTCAAGTTTGTGATAAAGTTTTTATATCGTAAAATGCAGAAAATCCCTTTCGTAGCACAGATTAATTGATCTTTTTTCAACCTGTGATATTTCTAGTGATATTTTGGTATTTGTTAGCAGAAAAAAAATCATAAAAAATGATAAGGAAAAATTCACTATTTTGCTGTGAAAACTGAGGGGACAACAATTTTGAAAGGGTAATTTCCCTCGTCATTTCTTCAAAAACTAATTTATTTACAGAGAGTATCCCATAATACTCCAGTTTTATAGAATAATTTCTGTAGTCAGTTCTTTTTAAAGCAAAGTAGTTGACAGAGGGTTTTCCATGGTAGTCGTTGACTGTGTCATTGACGCGCCCCGTGATGTGTCCAGGTGCGGTGGTGCCGAGCCTGCTTCGGTCGGACTCAGTGCTGGGTAAGGGTCTGACGGCGTGTTTGCTTCACCAGACAGCATGGCCATCAACGCGACAGTTATAACCAATCTTCACTCCTCTGCTGCCATTGTTTAGGTTCAGTCACTTATTATGACTCCAGATAGGACATTTCAGTTTGACAAAAGTAGCTACAGGAGAATGGGAACAATTCAAAATTCTCCCTGGTTCTTCCTGCCCAATGTCTATTTCTGAATCCTCCCCCCCTCCCCCCTCCCCGAAAAAAGTATTAATAAGAGAAAAAAGAGAGAATACGTTTCCTCTCAGAAAGTTCATTATGAGACTAAATGAAATAGGGCAAAATTAATTCTGTGGAAGCTGGATATAGACTTTAATAATAAAATCCGAAATGATTAGAAAATAAACATGGGATTGCTTGGGTTCTATTTTTATCATTGATTACGGTTTACGTACAAAATGAGGAGTAAAATCTCCGTTGGGTACAAATCATTGGCAGCAGAAGATTTGAGAAGATTTGTAGGTTCAAAGCTTTCGAGAGTACTGGCAAAAAAACTTAATTGGCTTTTTTTCGTATTGAGACCAAGTTAAACTGAACTTTCACCTTGACGTGTTTAGTTAATATCTTTGTCCATTGCTTAATTAAGAATTTTTGAGTTTTCAGAGATGCAGAGTTCGCTGGCAGCGATGTGCATAAATGTGACTTAAATGTGTGACTTGAATGCTTCAATATATTGTTTTTTTTTCGCTTGATTTGAAGTAACCATTCGAAAGCCCCAGCTACACTGCCAAACTCAACTCGACAGTCAAGTTGAGGTTGGTTAGGCTCAGTCATAGAGTGTAGCTGGGCGAGTTGTAGCTCAACCTACAACAGTTGAGTTGAGTCTGACATGTTGAGGAGATGAAGATGTACGCCTTGATCGTCGGGTTGTTGGGGGTCATTCTGATGACGCATTAATTTTGCACTCTAGATATTTTTGCGCATTTCGCGCATTGCTGTGTATGTACAAAATTATTGCGTATCATATGAGTGAAAAGGAAGACAATGAAATATCATAGACCGAATGGTAATAGCCACATGATGTGGAAATTATGATAGCATGAAAATTACCCCAAGGGTTGATTGCTTGAAATTTGGCACCGCCAAAAACAAAAAATAAAAACGTTTATAATATTTATCCTACAGTATAAGGGGGACTCACACAATGATTTGATTGCTGTTGTTTCCATTGAATGGCTTTTTTCATTGCTGTTGTTTCCATTGTATTGCTGTTATTTTTATTCTCTAAAAGTACTGATGAAATGATGTTGTTCCCCACTTGTTCTACAGATATGCAGAAATACGGTATGCATGATTTAAAGCTACTCGGTATAACAAGTGAATGCTACTAACACAGATTTTCTCCTTTTGCCTTATTTAACATTTTGAATTGAAATTTTGGTTGCAAATCTTTAAGAAAATATTGAATTTTCAGGAGGACAACGTTTTTTAATGGTAATAGGAAACAGGGGCATGTTATGTAAAATTTGAACAGAAGCTTCGGTGACTTCGATGTGTAAGGTGCCTACTGAAGTATTAAAAACGCTTACATGATCCAAGATCCATTTTATGAAGGCCTTGAAAATGTCTCAGTCTTTAAGCAAAAATCCTCAATGTTTCAGAAAACATTTCCTACGATTTGCAAATGGCATAGATCTTAAGCCCCATACCCACTAGGCGATTTAACCGGCGGTGGGCAACTGGGAGAATCGTTGTCGTTGTCATCGTCATTGCTGGGCAACTGTAATATTAAGCGGTGATTCTGATGCCAGTTGCTTGTCGCCCAAAATCACTATAAGTAGTCGCCCCGCGATTTGATTGATACCCAACCGTCCAACGACTGCCGCCACTTCTGCCAGTTGCCTGTCAACGGTAAAATCGCTTAGTGGGAATGGGGCTTTAAACTGTAAAAGATACTATCTTTAGTGAGTCATTAAATGGTCCTGAACGAAAAATCTAAAATTCCTTATACAATAGTAGTCGAGAAAGTATATTAGTAAAAGTAGTGTATCCTGAGGAAAGATGATGTTATCGAAGTACCATATCGGTGTCTCCGCTTGGTAATTTATGTCGATAATATTACCTGTTTTTACACTGTAAACGTTGACACTGTAAACACACTACTTGTAAAAAGCATGTTCTCCAAGTAGGGGTCCCACTTACAGACCTTGACATTGGTCAATCTATATCTAGGAAAACTACCTTTTTTTGAGGGTCCTTTTGTTTCACTGTTTACTAACATTACTTTTAGAAAACATACTTAAGGAGAAACTTCCTTTAATAGTTTATTTTCATCACTTTAATTAACCTACTGCATTTTCTAAATTCATAATATGTGGAAAAGTCTATTGATCAATATGGGCCCTTTGTCTTTTCCCTCTATATACTCCTTGGTATACAATCTTGTTTTAATGAGGCGTGCGGGGTGGTAAAGTAGTTACCGGGTTCAATCCCGGGCTGGGGTGGGCTAGCTACCACTCCCCTCTGCATGTCCCCATTTGCCAACAACAGGGATATCAAAGGTTTTAGGACCATCAGTTCTTGTGTATAAGGCCTTGTCTATTGGACCAGGCACATTAAAGAACACCTGCCTTGGCAAACGTGTAGGGGTACAGTCTCTATCTTCCCATAGATTCGATCATCCCAGACAGAATTGTCAAACCTTATCATAACCGTGATATGACCATAGACCAACACTAATAACCAAACCAAACCATCTTGTTTTAATGTGATAACACCTTTTTTTTTTTTTTTTTTTTTTTTTTTTTTATAAAATGAACCTTATACAAATTTGGATATGAATAATCATTATGTAAAGTATTTTGCCCTAAACTGTTGACGTGAATTAGTACTAAAATGTCTACAAATGCCCCACCTTAGTTCTAGATATTTTCTCATGGCACATCCAGTAGTACAGTGTTTAGTGACCACACATTGTTGTCAGAACTAGGCCACGAGTTGTTAAATCTTTGTCTGTTTCTTTATTACCAAACCATCACGACTATAACATGCCATAGCTCATGAAGCAGGCTCAATTCTTAAAACAGGGATGTAAGTTTTCAGATTTCTGTCTGATTTCAAATTATTGAAAAAGAATGAAACAACAGTTAAAATGTACTAAAACTACATTAAACAACAATTTAGCAGCAGCCAGACCTGAATTAAACGTCAATGTTATCTAGTTAATCCCCTGGCAGGTCCTCAGAAGCTGTTTAGACCTTCAGATATATTTCAGATTAAGTTCAGATTCTTTACAAAATCTGAAACCTGTAGAAGGTAGTGAATAAATACTGTCTTCTGATTGGTTGACATAGCTTTGAAAACTGTGAACCTGCTTAAGTCTCTCACTCTCCAAGCATTAACTTAGTTTTCAGAGTTAGTTTTTAGAATTCAGAGAGAGGTGGTTTAACCAAAGATCCTCGTACTTTGATGTTAATTGTTGATATAATGTTAAGGCTTTTCGTGTATCGTGTCGACTGAGTAAAGTAATCGCTTGGACGCTTTGTGAGTGAATTAAGTATCAAGAGGTTTACATTATTGCAAATACGGAGATTCATATCACAGAGTCCCATAGCAAAGGTTATTCCGTATCTAATTTGTTTTATTTTAGGTTAAATATACTCAAGTCAAGTTATGTTCAGAAATAACTAGAAATTTCTTTGTGTATCTTAAAATATTTACCAACGGGAAAACTCATCTTTATACAAACCAAATTGTACAGGGCAAAAGTTCATCAGGAAATCAAAAATCAAATGTATGTGCCATCATAATTCCTTGAAAACCAATCCATAAATTTCACCTAAGATAATAATTTTTCAACGCGTTGAGTACAATTTCAGGGGAGCACAATTAACATTACGGAAACATCACACATTTTTCCTGAGAAATCTTATGTAGATGTTTGCTTAGTATTTTTCCTATTTTATCACCTCGTTTTCCCTTTATTTCAGGTAAGATCGAGAACTTTGAGGACGCGTTCAAAGACTCCTACTACTCACCCGGCAAGATTTCCGTCGCTTTTTACTCCGGCCTGTTCTCATACTCTGGCTGGTAAGTCGGGTTTATTTATTTGATTTTAACCTTTCGGTTACAATAAGTTTTATTGTTCCTTCTTCTCTCTCTCTTTATTTTTTTAAATATTTAGTCTATTAATTAAATTTTACTGGATTTTTAAACATATGGACTAATGAATATAGGTTGAAAAAAATACATTGGTTATTCTAAAACAATAAGTGAGTAAATGTCTGGAAGTATTCCAACATTTTAGTATCTATGCTGTATGTTCTTAGCGTCAGTTATACTAACTTACCAATTGGTTCAAAAGTGGAATTAACTAGATTTTTCTTAGATTAATGGCACTGAGTAGGTGTGACAGTTTAACTGAATGATATCTATCTTTTGGGATGCCCTGTAACTATACTTTTTCCGTCATTCATTATAATTGAGGGTTTATTTTCCCTTTTTAGGTACACGTTAAACTTCTTGACAGAAGAGTTGAAGAATCCATACAAGTAAGTGACAGCTGATGGAAACCAATAATACATGTACTGTGTCATGGAAAAAACTGAACATATTTGCTCTCCTCTACTGTAAAAACTATGATGAATCAATAATAAAGAAAACATAAGATAAAGATAAAGAGAGAATAAATCAATAAATGAATGACTGAATAAACAACAACTAAAAGAAAAAACTAAAAAAAACAACTAAAAAAACCCCAAAAAAACGTAACATATCAGACCTGAACCTTTCTGACAGTGCTTTGCAGATTTCTTTAGTTCCCACATTCAAATGTTTTCAAACCTAAACACTTAGTTAATTATTCTCCCTGTTACCCCAGAAACCTGCCGCGTGCCATCTGGATCTCCATGCCCATGGTGACCTTCATCTACGTCATGTCCAACGTCGCCTACTTCGTCGTTCTCACTCCGCATGAAATTCTCAACTCAGAAGCAGTAGCAGTGGTGAGTATAAGATGGTCTATGCAGTTTTTGGAGTAGAGAACCCCTGCCTTTGTATACAAAGATGAAACTTTTTCAGTTTGTTCTGAATTCTGATTTTCCGTTGGTGGCTATTGAACAGCCAAATAGTGGAAAAATGTTGTCAAACAGTAGTTTAAAGCCTCATACCCACTAGGCGATTTTACCGTCGCCCAGGGACGACACGGACATCAAATTACTGGTACAATTGCCGGCGATCACAATCGCCGGGCGCTTTCCTTTGGGTATGATGTCCTTTCTGGGCAACAGGCAACGTGGAGCATGATCTCCGGGAAAATCACCGAAAAATTATCAAACGTACCTGATATTCCAGTCTCCCCACGATGACGCCCCCATAATCCCCGTCGCCTGTCGCCGCTAGAGTCTCTTAGTTGATATGGCCCTTAAGACCATAAAAATTCAGGAACTACATAATGATTACCAAATGGTTATGGATAACTTCATATTTTCATATGAAGTGTTGTCATAAACCCTTTCTTTGGCCAAATATAAAGTTTTTGAAATGTACAAATCCCCCTACTCAAGCTAATGTTAAAATAAGTATATAAGACCATCACACTGTTTAACATTTCTGGATCTGACCTCTAGAATGCACCTTTGCTCTCATATAGCTAACATGATGTACTTGTGTGCTTTTTTTCAGACCTTTGCTCAGCGTAAGTTTGGCGTGATGGCGTGGATCATGCCCATCTTCGTGGCCTTCTCCTGCTTCGGGTCGCTCAACGGCTGCATCATGTCTGTATCAAGGTGAGTTCTCGTTCAGTCAATTTACAATATACAATATTGGGATGTATATATTTGATATGGATCAGTGCTAAAATCAACCGATTATTTAGGTAGATCGGCTTATTCTAGCACTGATCAGTTGGCCTACTTGATCAAATTTGCCTAGAGTGTAAGTGGCATTTGTTTCCCAAATTATAAATGGGGAAGCTCTCTCTTTATAGTTCTCCAGACTAACTACTATAGTTCTAGTTAGTTTCTTGGACTGTTATCAGTCAGATTGACACGATCTTCACCTTGCAAAGGAAACAAACCTAATGAAGAATCCTTTATGTTCCTCTTAGGATGTTCTTTGTCGGTGCTCGCGAGGGACACTTACCGGACATGTTGTCGTTGATAAACGTGAAAAAGTTCACACCCATCCCATCTTTAATATTTGAGGTATGTAATGGTTTTCACTCTACTTTCTGTCCAGTTTGTTATAATTGTACGTTATATTACATGATTTGGAACCTAAGGTGTGGGACCATGCCCTACTTTAGAATAGACATTGATGGAGTTAAAGAGGCAATCTGAATTAGGAGAGTGAACAACTTCTCTGGATCACTGGATATCTATCATATGCTATTAGCGTACCGTGTCATGAACCAGTGGCAAAGAAAGTTCCCAGTGTGGTACACTGATTATCTATTGCTGGTACCCAAAGGCCCAGACAAGTAGTTCTCATCCTCAACATGTAGGAGGGCTGATAGGTTTCAGTGTCTATTGTGTGTCTTTTCTCATTAACGTTGTATTTCTTTGTTTTCAGGGTCTCGCCTCGGTCGCTATGCTCATCACTAGTGATGTATTCCTACTCATTAACATTGTATCCTTCGTGGAGGCCCTGTCCTTCCTCGTGTGCACGGCCGCCCTCCTTTACTTCAGGTGGAAGTGTCCAGAGAGGCATCGACCCATCAGAGTAAGTTCTGGGTTCTCCACCAGTGTAAAATTGCAAAATGCACAAATTTATGGTTATGCTTTTTGTTATAGATTAACAAAAAAGAGCAAAAGTTCATGGTTGCCACCGGTCAGGGTAAAGTCAGGAAAATGTCAGGGAATTTCGACGTCTCTGGTATGTTGTAACCCTGAAAAGGAAAAGGCAGCTTTTATCTTTTTTGTCAAGTAAACAGAGAAAGGAAATAATCTTTTGCCACCAACTTCTGAAGCACTAATCAAATGTTGTAATTTTGACAAATGCTTTGACAAACAGTTGTATAGAGGTTTTGCGTAGCTATTTTATTCAAAGTCTTGAAAATTGGTATGGAAAATAGAAAATCAGTAATAAAAATCTCCAAACTAGAATATTTCTAAGTTGAACACAGAAAAAATAATTATTCAACATATTTTAGCCAAAACTTACTTTCCATTCTTATAATTCATTAAGTTAACCTTGTTCTAACGTACTCTTATTTCTGTTTTCTAGGTCCATATTGTGCTGCCGATCGTTTTCTTCATTGTGTGTGTCTTCCTCGTCATATTCCCCATCATGACCACACCTTACGACACGGGTATCGGCATCGTTATTCTGCTGACTGGCATCCCTGTCTACGCTGTCGGGGTCATGTGGAAGAAGAAGCCAAAATCATTCACCAGGTTTATGAGTAAGTGTCGATTTGATTGTTTTCTGTTACTTCATGATAATCCATTGTACAAATAAAGATGTATAATAACCAACCGGGGAGGCTGATATCCCTGACACACAGAGGGTTGTTAACCCACTGAGGACCTTCTCCCTGGCTAGTTATTGATTTATCATAACTTAGAAATGTTTTAAAGTGAAATCTTAAAGCTTAGATTAACTGAACAAGTGAAACTTTTTTTATACTGCCGTAACTACTTTCCTGTATCACCCTGCACGGTGATAACATTTGTTACCACCCTGCAGGGTGATACAGCCTGTATCAGTGTTGTATTAAACTATTAACTGCTGAAGCTGTATCACCCTAGGGAGTAATAAAAGATGATATCTTCACTTCCATAAGATTTTTCGGTATTGGTGTTAATATGTCATGTTAATAATGTATGATATTAGGGCCTTATCTGGAACTTGTACAGATATAAATCTCCCACTGGCTGAAAGTCCAAACCCTGACCCCAGGACAGTCCTTATAGGGCTTACTAGTGGGGCCACCTGGAGGAATGATTTATAGTGGTACAGATTACAAGATCCAACATTGGGTTATAACTAGGTTTAACTTTAAGATTTAACATAGCTCATCTGAAGATGTAGATGTTTATTGGACAGTAGTACTAACCTCAATGTATCTATGAGATGATTATATGAAATAAAGAGATATTACCCCTGTACTGAAAAAATCTGAATGAAGAGAAAAGAGCATATGAATTCAGTTGTTTTCAGGCAAATAGAACATCAATAAAACAACTGGTTTTCATACATCATTTGCAGGGTGCATAGAAATAAATACATGACTCTGCTGATAAGACAGTATTAAAATCCAATTCTAACTTTGGGTGCAAATACAAAGCTGACGATGTTATCTTAGTAATTATACCTGTGTTATATTATACGTAGAAATACCATTATTTGCTCACAGGAAAAACAGTCTTTTAAAATGTGATTGCTTATTTTTCAGCTAACCTCACATTAGGAGCCCAGAAGTTGATCCTTAGTGTGCCAGATGAAAGTGAAAAGAAGACAGACTGAGGTCAAGGTCATTAGCTGCAAATTACTCACTGACCTTTCAAGGTCACCCATCCATATCAAGGTCATATTCTCAAAGTGGTTCTACCCCTGGACATATATGTGCTGGTACTCCTGTCGTATTTATAACAACGAGTATGTACTCACCGAAAGATGCTATACTTCGCGGCATTTTTGTTTGAAAGTGGTACGGCCCATCAGAATTCAAACCGTAATTTTAGGATTATAATGTTAATCATACATTGCCTGAACATCAGAAATGAAAACTGATGCTGTTATTGTATTCTGAATTAACCCGTTGAGACGACATTTGCAAGGATTCTCATAGGTGTCGGTAGTGTACAGTCAACATCCTGAAATGCCAGCAGTCTAGTATCTTTCCGTAGGTACTAAATCGTTGTTTGCCTCATGCCATAGGAGACAGATATCAAACTATGCACAGGTCTCAGGCCTACTGCAAGGTTTCAAGTTTGTAAGCCCGACGCGGAGGCTAAATATAGTATAAATAGTTTTGAAGAACTAATGTTTCTTCTTGATCACAACAAGTTAAGAACAATTCTATCTTCAGTACTGTTTCATTGCTAACCATTGTTGTCTCGTGAAAAAGTATTCCTAAAGGGTTTAGAATCTGACAGCTGCTTACCAGAGAAAAGGTCACTCTGTATATTTTGTATTGTAGGTTTTAAATGTAACCAAACATTAGGGACCTTCAATAAAGTATGCATGCACATTTTCAAAAGTTTCCAGACGCCCATGTTCCCTTGGGCGAAAGAATACGTTGGATTTGTACAGGGACATTTGCACATTAATTCTTTTTTAGACCCCCTTAGATGCATATGTACTTAATTGAAGGTCCCTTAGTTTAGCAGTGCTAAACTAGTAATATCTTATTTTCCTAGTTTTTCTGGATAACAAAAAAGCTTTTCGGTCATCTTACTTTGACTCTGGGCATTCGTCACAAGTTTCCATGTTTTAGAATTTTGGGGTCAGTTCTAAAATTTGGAGTTAAAAATGCCAAAATAATAGCTCCTTTCTAGTTTCCAAACTGATACTCCTGAAAACCCCTAGATAATTTACTCACTTTCCCAATTACATCATATGAAAACAATGTTTGCATATAACTTTCAACTAAACATTCTATGGGGCATAGACATGACTGACCATTCTGTCATTAGATTAACCAGTTATTAATTTAACAATTTTGCCAAGCATAACCATGACATTAAAGTACTTCCTTAGGAGATACTTTTTTCTGAACACTTTGGTGTGAGTTCTAAAATGCATTAAATAATATTTGAAGACACATTGCCAAATTAGAACTGCATTACAATATTGAACATATTTATACATTTCTCAGCATTTCATGAAAGTTACACTATGATCCACATTGCCATATAGATTGAGGTCATACATTTTTTAAACTATGGTCTTAAATTAGTCTAAAAAATGTATTAAGGAAAACCTCCAAAACTGTTCAGGATACTTTGGAGAATTTGCTCAGTCAGTTATATAAAGTGAGGAAACTACAAGTCAAAATTTATTACTATATACTCACTCCTTACTAGTGACATGTTAGTGTGATCTATGTAAAAGAAGGTATTACAATTATTATACACCATATACAGTTTGCCAAGGTGTTTTTATCCTGTTGGACTATCTTTTGGTTTGTAAGCTAAGTTGACAGCAACGTTCAAGAAAATGACAATTTTGTCAAAAAGTTCTACTGGAATTGATTTCCTGTTTAATCTAGTGAACCATAAAGAAATTATAAAGTGGAAAGAACTATTCAACATGTAAACATACCTCAACATTTTGTTAATTTGAACTTAGGCCAAGAATTATAGCCCCCATGTATATGGTCATTAACTGCAATGAAAACATAAGATAATAAGACTAGTTCTACATCCAGTATGCTAAAAACATGAGAGGTTGTTTCAACTATAATGAATATGACACATGTTGTAGTTGTTGTGTATCTAGGCTACAGTGGTTGTGATTTCTGCTGTGATGTGCTGAAGGTTATTAAATGAGGTTGTACAAAACTCCTTATTCACACAATTCATGATTATTAGTTATTTTACTCTTATCGTTGGTACATGACAACATTCTTGGTTTTTCCCGTTTCCGTCTCGCTTTGCACATCTGCATTAAAAGTAGTTTTGAAACTGAAAGCGTTAGAAATTGAGGACATCAGTGACCTTTGAGGATTGCTCAATAAAGTTCTAGTGATACATTTTACCTAGCTCAACCAACAATAAAAGTAACTTGTGTTTGAACTATTGAAGACTTCCACATTTAAGAAACATGCTCAGTGGGGTGTCAGAGAGTAGATTCAGCAGAGTAGGTTACTAACTCTGCAAAGTTCCTGTAACATCAATAAAACATAACATTAACTCAGACAAGCCAGTTCATCACAAACAGGAGACTGATAATGGTACCATGCAGGCTCTGCCAAAATTGTTGGATTTTATTTTGGTTATGACTATGTATATAGGAAATGACTACTGTGAATGTATAGATTTTCGCACCTTACAAATTTGTGTGCATTATGTGTACTAAAATATACATGTGAAAAAATAAAACACTGATGAAATAGAAATATGCAAAAATTTGCAAGACTATCACACTGTGAAATTATTACTAGTACTAGCTGCATGAAAACAATTTTGCGCAGGGAAATACTTACATTTAGAGTAGCTAAAGAAGGCCACTAGACTGGAACCAAAAAAGGAAATGTTATCTGTGAACAACTCACTCATATCATTTAGTAGAATGAGGTTGAATACTTCTAGGAATATAAAATGTGCCTTATAGCCAATGACATTGTAGTGTGTAGTGAGATTGTGCTGTGCTTAGATGGAGTGGAAAGTAGTTATTATGACCAAAGTTTGGTTAATTCATCACAAACATCATATTTTGACGTCACATGGCTGGTAACTTACAAATATTAGAAACTGTGCCATTAATAGTTGGCTGCTCTTTTGAATTATAGAGGTCCACATGTGCAGATGTCCACTATTTGTGGAAAAAAAGATTGTGAAGAGATATTTTTGTAATATTTTGATAAAAATGGCCAAAATAGGTGTCAGGGTTTGTAGTGTTCACTCTTGAGATTACGCTTTCGGTATAAACCACGCTCATTACTGTACGCATAGTTGTATGCCACGTGCCATTTTGAGATTGGTTGGATACGTTCATTGTAGTTTAAAATAATGGACGATTCTCCTTTTTAAAAATGTATGAGACATCACAATTTTATGTTTTTAGATTGGTCATATGGAATAAGTTAGCACAACTAACAGCACTGCATCATTTATTACAAGTGTTAAATATGTTGAAATGTAAACCAGTTTGTTTTGTTGTTAGCCACTCTAATGTTATGTGCAGTGTGTTTTTATTGGTTTTCATCTGTTGATTCATGTACAAAATATGTTCAAAATGACTCAAATGTATTAAATTGTTTGTTAACCCTTTGCTCCCTGTGATTCTTTCTCTTGGTACTCCCTAAGGCATAACTCTTGGCATATAAGACTTAGAGTGTATAAAACCTATAGCTGCCATGCTCAGAACCAAGGAATAGTCAGTGATAGTCATAGAAATGTTTGTTGAGCAAAGGGTTGAAAGTCTGAATGAGAAGTGAGTCAACAAAAATAATGTCTTTTACTGCACCACAGAATATGTTAATTTGCACCTAAAGACAACTGATACATATGGTAAATGCAGAGTATAGATAGCTTTGGATACTTTATAAGTCTGTAAAGGCTGATGCCTACCTACCTATGTGTTTGAGATCAACCTCTTAGAATAACTTACGCAAATACTCGAATTTGTCGATCAGTCAAAGGATAACAGTAATTACTATGTGCAAGTAGTTTGTCTTTGTATAATCATTTTTTAAAGTAAGCCTATTTAGCATACATTTCTGATACAGGAAAATAGTTTTCTTTTGTTATTGTTTTCTTCGAGCTACTAATCAAAACCTTCTTACTCTGAGGAAAATGCAATTTTTAGGAGAGAAAATATGTCAAAAATCTTGGTCCTCCAATGTTGAGTATGAATATACTTGAAAGTCTCTGCTACACAATGATATCTATTTGTATCATTTACTCACAGTTTTAGTTTCCAAGTGCATTAACTCCAAAGAAATCTGTTAATCAATCACAGAGAGAAAAGAACTTTTATCTTATCATAATGACCAGTGAGCATTGGGATAATATTTTGATAAAACCATGAATCTGACATTGACCAAGCGTGTTCAGATCCGAGAGGTAGCGGAATATGATTTGACGAAATGCCAAGAGTGATGATTTGGATACAATTGTGATGTATTTTGAACTCTTATTTTGGTTAGATATTTCCTTGCTATTAGAGATATATTTTCTCTATGTGGGATGCAAGCAAAATAGATGTTTCCTAAGCACTCTGAAAACAAATGTCAATTTTTCAAAAACAATATTCTTCGAAATTGGGAATTGATGCACACTGAATTAGAAAAAGCTCATGTTTTGATAATTCTGTGCTGAACCGAAAGGGAGAACAAACTCGTTTTTAATCCTTATCACACAAATAACCTAAACTTTTTTATTTTTTGATGTTGAATGCTTAGTTACAAGGGAATCCACTAGGATGTGAATAACATTTTTCAACTTTTAAACATGTGTTGAAATATGATATCAATTTCATTAAGATAAATCAAAACATTGATGGGATAAAAAAATCAGTTAGTAGCCCAGCAAAACAGTGTTCAATGCTCAAATGTTGGCTAAAAGGAAATAAATATATAGCATAACATCTTTCTAAACAATATGAAAGGGTTTGGGGCAGTAATGGAGTAAATAAATGGTCATATCTGATTAGCTATTTCCAGTTTTTTATGGACTCTTGACTTACACCCCTGGAAGTACATTTATGCATCTAAGATTGGTAAATTTATATCACAACTGAATCTGGGAGTGATGTATAATCATTATGAAGGTGCTAAGACTTCAGAAAATACATACATGATTACCCTTTATAATACTCATGTAATGCAAAAAGTATAGTTATTTCTGTGCCACATGAATTGCAGGATTTACCAAAATCTGTTATGGTCTAAGTTTCAACATTTATCAAACATCTTGAAGTTTTGAAAATAGATGATGCCATTTCCCCTCTTCCAGTCTCCTGAGCTTTTAGTCAATTCAGTAAGCAAAAAAGTTGTTCTCCAATTATCCTATACATTCGTCTTGTCAATTCGGATCTGGTCAAATGCAAAATTAAGTTATGGGCACTAATGATGATAGGCCATGCCATTCCTACCTTTTTCAGAAAGTCATTTGTCCAATGTATTAGGATTAACTTGATAGTGACATTGCAGCAGTTTTAGACATTGTATAGGAAACTGTTCCCAAGAATTTGTTTTGATATGTATTTGTTTCTTTAACATGTATCGAGAAATGTGTGTGAAATTGTTAATACAAATTGAAATAAATTATTCTACTCAGATTTCTATGGTACACTGACTTATTTGTCTTAATGGTATGTGCTGCTTTTAACTATTATTCGTGGGCCCCAAGGCCACGAATCTAGGCTTTGCTAGGACCGTTAGTTATGACGCGTTGTCGCCATCTTTTTTTCTACCTACTTTCACTACGAAAAAAGCCCCAAACATGCCATTTGGTCACCAGTTTCGGAGGTAAAGTTTGATGGATTACAGTCTCAAAAATAATATCAGCATATCAGAAAACATCTCAACCCGTCCCGTTTAGCATACTGGAACGATATATTCAGTATTAATACGTTTCCGGCCCATTTTTCTGAGTCCAATTTCACAGAAAAGCGCCTGCCAGCCTCCCGGGTCGGCGGGAAAGCAAGGACCGCCCCCTTCTCGGCCTGTCGACCAATCAGCGTAGTTTATTTGATCACGTGGTACCCGGCCTTGAACTTGTGAATAATTAATTAGCCCTCGACCAATCAGCGTCCTCCTCTCGATCACGTGACATCTCATTTACATATCCCTGTCGGAGCCGTCGACCAATCAGCGTTCTCTCGATCACGTGACTACCCGCGGGCTTTGAGCAGGATGAAGAAGAAGCCGGCCGCCATGTTGACCCCGACTTATGCATCCGTATTTAGACACGAAATCGGCCTTCCTCCACGAAAACCTGCTGTCCAGACATTCGTGTGGACCTCTATATTAGCATCGCATGGAGTATTTTTCATCAAATATGGATTTAAGTTCGTGATCAAAGAAATGGCGCCATTCGGATTTGGGGAGGCGAAGAGATGAGGATCGATCGGACACGATGACAGTGACAGTCTCCCCGCCGGGTCGATGCGGAGGAGTCCTCCTCCCCACGCCTGAATATCTGGAATTAATCAAGTTCTACACGTTTAATAATGGATAATCTACGCATACTAACGCATGAAATGCCCTGAAACATGCGTTCATATTGAATGCAAAGACATTGGATCGATCGGACACAAGGAGGCTTCAGCCTTGACACGGTAAGCAGACTCAGACTGACAGTCTTCTCCTCGCCGGGTCGATGCGGAGGAGTCCTCCTCCCCACACCTCTCAAAAATAATTATTTAGACCTTATTAGGCCTATCAAAATGAAATTCATGTATATATCTATGTTCTTCTATATCTCAAGGTCCTATATTGATCATTTTAGGCCTGGAAACGCTTGCAATAATATTTTACAGATGGTATGAAAAAATGACTGGACTCGGGGCTCAGATAGGCTAGGCCTAAGCCCCCTCCAACACTGTCAATGTATTATGGAGGCTCCGAAAGCAGTTATTTATGATCCAAACATTAAAAGATTTGTGAAATTGTCACTATAGTGTCATTTTTTCCGACCTACCATCAAAATATTACATCTGAGTTCTAATATGTCTAGGCCTAAGTCACTGTCAGTGTCTGAATAATTCCCATTCAATGTTAAAACATAGGCGTCACACTGTCAATACTGTCAATACGTTTCTATTTAAACCTGGGACCACGATGGCAAGCATATATGAAATATATGATGGCAGGCTTCTTGTTAATCACTTAATAAAGCTATTTTATTAAAGGGGTAATAATCATAATCAAGGGGTAGATATTTGTCAATAACATTCTTTGTGCATGAAATATGCATCAAGAACTAATAATTGCTAAAAATATTTTAAGGATATTCCAGATGTATCCACCATTGTGGGACTTTGATATTTGGTCTATTTTAATGGTATTTTAAGGGAAATCCCCTAATTTGTGACGTAGCAAGGACTGTAATTGGGATTCCCCAGGTTTCATAACAGGGAATCCCCAACCCTCAAAAGTGTACAGAATTTATTTTTAGCTTCAGCAATAAATATTTATATTAGGCCACATACAGGCTATATAAATTTGGATCCTTGACTCCCCTAAATTCATTCAATTACATGAAATTTTCAACTTATTTTTAAAGGGATTCCCCTTAATTATGATGTAGCAAGGACAGGAATGAAAGGCCAGAAACTAAGGAATTCCCAAATTTTATTTTCTTTCCCTAATAATTCATTTATACTTTAAACATTTTCCATTTTTTCCCTTTGAAATACTTTTAGAATACCCACAAGAACTTAATTAGATAAGAAATAGGCATTTGAAAATTTATGTGCAAGGAACCCTTAAACGTTTTTTTTAAGAAAAATATATAGTCACAACTAAAAATTAATACAAATAAAATATTCAGAAAAGACAAGGCAAACCACATTTTTTCTTCCAAAAAATGTTTAATTGTAGTCTTTTGGACTATAAACACATAGTGCATAGTACAGAGATCTATCTTGCTATCATATATTTATATACCTCAATGTCACACGAAATAGTACAAATAACTACAATTGTAGAGTTCGTGGAAAAGTTGTGCCCACCTCTACAAATGTTGATTTTGTTGCATTTTTGTTAACATGGTGCACCATAAGAATAACCTAAATGTAATTGTGATAATCACCAGAAGAGGTGCTTTGCCACAGAGCAAAACAAAGCAGTCTCTGAATTGATTTATCCTCAAATGTAAAATTAAAGGCCTTGTCACGCATTGCGAGTATACGACCCCTGATTCACTTGACTGATTTGTTCAGATTTAATGTTCGAAATGCTTGAGATTGCTTGATCAAAGGTTAAAATATGTGGTTCTCAAATTTAACACCATTTTGGTTGTACCAAAGTAAGCTTTAGTTTGATATGTTGGATGTATTTCTGCCATAGCAAGACCAAAAAATCTCAAGAGTCCCAAGGGCACTTAGCTTGCAAGATGTGACATTGGCCTTGGAATACCACTAAAGAGAATGTTTTTCAGGGTCAAAAGAATAATTGTTAAAACCTTCAGATTTATCAAATAATTGTGATAGTATGATGATTTAGAAAAAAAAAATGCCACAGAAGGGTTCCATACCTTATATCACCATAATGATAATAATTAACCAATAAAAGATATGATACCATATATTTGAGCAGTATTTGATGGCCACTTTTATAACAATGCGTGCAACCTCATCCGTTATCGCAGCATTCTCACAACCAATGATACCCGTACAGACATTGTATCAGAGTCTACCACATTTGGTTGTTTGAGATAGATTGCTGAATAGATTTACAAAGTGCTAACCCATCACTTATTGAATAGCATTCAGTAGACAGGTTTTCTACGTTTACCGACCGGGCAATTACCCTTCTATTCAAACATGCATACTCAATCTTACTAACAATGTTATAGCAAACATTTACTTGTAGTAGAGTTCTTTCCTCAGCTTTTGTCTATTTTCTCACTGACAAATATTTGTGCATATCAGTGTAAGGCTAGATTTGAGTAACAGTGCAATTTTGTTGACATACATATCCAAAGATTGAGATGTTTTTTTTTAATGACAGCATAATTTGTGCAGGTATTTCATTTTCAAAGACATACACCCACTTCTTGGTACAGCAGTTTTCTCAGTTGTTTATTTGACTAGTGTGTCAACCCAAGATGTACAGGAGCAAATCCAGGGGTTTAAGGAAAAGGTGAGGTGGGGAGAGGACTGTGTATAGGCTAAATACTTGTGATATAGCATAGCCGGCACGAAAACATTTCTTTCCTTTTTTTGTTGATTATATAGGGTCCTTACCAAGTTAAGCATTTTGGACATCATTTTTACAACCAATTTAGAAACACTACTTTGAAAATTTAAGTCATAGAGCCATGGCAAATCAACAATTTTTTAAAAGTATGTATTGTTGCCTGAATTTACAATTGCATCATTGATATAATAAGAAACCCCTTTAACAATAAAATTGGAAAAAATATATTTTCCCAAGGCCATTGGTGAGAAAGATGAGTTAAGGTTTGGGGGTCAGGATTTTTTTCTACCCCTAGGGCAAACTCCTGGAACAGCTTATAAACCTGTAATGTTGACCGGTGTTTTAGGGATATTATAGTATGAAATCTGCCATTATTTCACTCTAGCACCTGCTTTGCAAAAACAGTGATCTCAAGACAGAAGTCCTATAGGGTAAAAGGTATTGTAGTTCTGTGTGGTGAAGGAGACATTGTCTTTATTCTCTTGATTTTGAGTACATACAATGAATACCTAGATTGTATGCTGTTCACTAATCTATCACTATAATAGCAAAACCCCTGAAGATAAAGGTTTACATCACCTTGAAGTGAGAAATGGACACTGTTTCACTCCATTCAGGATCATTTTAGTATGCTGTAATGTGAACATGGTCCAATGCATACAGGCTGTTTGGGGGAAATATCTCTAACAAATAATCAATATAACAGTGATAATAAAACTGACCTGTTATTTAAGATATATAACTTAACATATAGCCTAGTATGAATTCTCTTAAAGTGACTCATAATTAGCAAGATAGTCATAACCAAACTGATAAAGACTGCTGCACTACATTTCTTACAAATTGGTCATTGTAAAAGAATACTTTTTTCATGAGGTCCCTTCTAATCTTCATCTCTTCTACTATAATGGTATTAAAATTCATCTGAAGCTGAAGAAAAGCATATACAAAGTAGAAATTAGGGTGTCATATATAAGGGTCTGTATTGACTAGTTAACAGTAAAACACCTAAAACCCAGAACATAACAAACACAAATAACTGGGAATCACTCTATCATACAACTGATATTAGTTAACAATGGGTTCATGCTGAAATCAGGAGACTTGATTTGATATCTGAAAAGATACCTTTTTGTCCTTGGGAGACAACCCTCACCCAAGCATCACTGCCAAACTTTGGCATAACTCACAAGTTAAATGAGAGGTACTCTTCAAACATGCAAGCCCATTCTCTCTGCAATATTGCACACCAACTCTTGAATATTTGATATGTGACTGTTGCAGAAGTGACAATAAAATGGAGATATGATACACACAGGCTCATCCTGTTTTTATCTTTGGGTTGGTGGGTAGAGGGCTACATAATATATTTCTTTTGGGTGACCTGAAATTCACATAAAAGGAAATAACAAACTCGCGTTCATTTCGCTGGAACAAGACAAACATTCCCGTGTGGTCATTTTGGACAAAGCAACTTATTTAGGGCAACCTAGTAACATGCCATATAAAACTCAATGCACATTCACCATCAATAAATAAATGTTTCCAATCTTTACGCAAACTATGATACAGTTAATTGCTTTTTCATTTCTTCTCAACCAGACTCAAATGGGATTAATATTAATTTCCTTAGAAAATTAAGCGATTGAATAAATAGCAATTTCAACTTCTTGATGATAAATCTATTGATGTATTACTCTCTTAATTGGGCAAGTTGTTATACACTTCATCTCAGGATAAAGAAATGAACTGCTCTCATTACATTTCAAAGGATCAGATAAAAGACCAAAACAATCAAACAAAACATACATAACAAATTCTGCGCCACACATCTACTCATGATATACACAGTCTCTCTTTTCTCAAGCCTCATTAGCATTGAATAATTACACTGGATACAGAGTGAACAAAAATAATAACAAACATGAATAAAATTCTAAACATAACAAAAACTGTGATAAAACAGATACACACACATTCCAAATGTCTATTTTGCCTATACATTCTCTCCATCACTGACACAAGCGAAATACTGCTTACGCTTAACAGCGAAATTTCTGGTGCTATGCATATGTATTCTTCTACTTTTTTTTTAATGCAGTTTTTTTTAACTCTTGAAGAATCAATGACCAATGTCCAATACTTTAAAGATTTAGAAACACCTAAGTTGAAGTTCATTACAACAGAGGTAATATTTCTACAGTTATAAAAGATGAGGTGAGATGTGTACAAATTAAAAGACATATTTTAGGACTTTCAATCCCAAGCAACTTTTACACAACAGTAGTTGTAATTGATATGGTGCTCTTGATAATCTTCATTAAAAAAAAAACAAAAAAAACCTTGACTTGGATATGTTTTTGTTAAGTCTATTACTTAGCCTTTGAATCTAGCACATCTGTATATTAGTGAATCAACACTTGCTTAATAGAATAATTGTTCAATGAATCGCTTATTTTTCAGATGAGTTCTTTTTCGCAGATTGGAAAATCAAAAATATTATGGATAACTGTAGAGAATTTTTTTCTTCTTATGAACTGCTTTGTACAAGACTATAATTTTTCCAAGAACCTCTAAACTAAATTGCAGAACTTGCCTACACTGAGGATTCATGATGTGCATCATAAGGTTAACTAATCACAGTTTGCTTTAACAATACGATTAACAGTTCTTGCATATGTAAACAATACTATCCAAGTTGTGAATAATTGAGATTCAAACACTGTCATCAATTAAATTCACATATTGTGCAAGATTAGCATAAACTAATACTTAACATAATAACCTAATGTAGTTACCCCTTTTGCTTTTTTCATATCTTTTCGTGAACTTGTTATTGTTAATAATAAGCATAATTTTGTCGCTACTGAAAAAAGTAACAACACATCATAGAAGCCAGCTTTGACTGCTGATATTGCAGACTGAAAAAAAGTGACAACTGGTTCCAAATAAAAAATAGATCTAATCAGATCTCTTTAAATTTCATGTTAAACACTTTAGATGATAAGAAATAATGATTAAAATGATTCTTCAGTTATCAATCACAAATTGAACAGGGGTTTCTAAATACATGATTTCGAAGACATTAGCTGGGCTGAACTATTTTTCTCCTATTCGTTTGTCAAATACATTCTAAAAAATGTGCAAAAAGAAAACTGCAAAGAGGCATTTAAAACTGTTGCATAAAAGTCCTTTCTATCAATCTAGTTCTTCTTAAAATGATATTCTAAATTATTTTATTAAAAGCAAAGCAGCTGGGATTATGAATACCTGTCAACGATCAACCAACCTTACACATTCATTGCCACTGCAAGTGCTATCATTTTCACTCCATACTTGAACTTGTTCAATTGGACACAGTAACAAGGAAATAACTTAACAACCATACAAGAACTAACACTCCCTCCTGCAACATTTATCACAGACAATCCTTGACTCTTCAAGTCCTGGGGCTCAATGTTTCAACTCGCATTATTTCTAACCCTTGCGCTCATTCGATTTCTTAACATTTGTTTTCTCACATTTTACCCTATGTACACGGTACTATAAATGGTAACTGGAAGAATCTCCAAGTATAAAAAATAGCCCGTTTCCATGGATACCACTAGCCCTGGAAGCATGACGATTGTTCTTATCTACATTAAAGGCTGGATACCAGCTGCTAGATGTAAATCTAATTGAAGAAGTACTGGTCACCTGACCAACCCTTTACCATCATCCCTTCCTCCTACTATCATGAAAGTGTAAATTTGTTCTTCTTGCATTCCTAGTGCTAAGAATTAATAACTCTGACAAAATTGACCTTAAAAGAACATTCATTGGAAATTTCAGAAACCTCACATACAAGCTGGAGGTGGCTACTTCTATAGACTGTAGCATCAGATAAGAGACAGATTATAAAGTAGATTATAACCCTGTTACAACTCTCTGACCCTGTTTCCTTGCCTTTTGTCTAAAACTCTTGACATTACAACTGAAGGAAATCTGTGCAACATTTTCATTCTCTTCAGATGATTCTCCTGAAGATTAAGTAGCAAACCAAGAAGTACTTTGGTCGATTGACTCGGTGGCGGTGATGTGGAAGCATCACTTGCGGTGCGTTCCAATGGAGCAATCACAGATATGTATTGAGAGGAGTATGCCCAACTTGTGCTTACGATGCTATCACAAGCGTGCTGGGTGACTGCCGTTAGACAGCTCGTAGAACAAAACGTAGGCCTCGGACGATCTGATATGATTGCTTGTTATTGAACTCACGCTGGAAAACAAAAACATTAACCCTGCTTTTATCTGGATAGGTGATGGATGTACAGATAGAGTTAATGAATACCTATTTAATTATAATAGAATGAGATAGATTTATCTTGCTTCCTTATATCAAATATTCTCACAGTACATATCCTGTAATTCAACATGTTTTCCTATTGACCAAAAAAAACTCAAAACATTATTGAACCTATCTGAATAGACCTTTCTTGGAAAATTGTTTTTACCTTCCAATGAAGAAAATCAACAATCATCAGACATTGATAGAGCATTAACTACTCAGCAGTATATCCCCAAAACCACAGGACATCCAGACATGTCAGACATTTTCCCATCAATGTACAATGTTTAACTCCTTATCAGACATTTTGTGAGATGGAATTTTTATACATTGTCCTTTTTAAAATTAGATATTCTAGCATTATATTTCCTTCAGAATACTTCTATACATCTATTTGAATATAACATATCCAGTAAGCCAACGAAATGTCTGATGTAATCCAATTCCAACTCTGACAGATTTTGTGGTACACTAACTCAGTAAAGATTTTTTTTTTTTTTTTCTTTTTTACCGTGTATCGTTGAAGTAGTTCCAGTCGTTGGACTTGGACCCTTTGCAGTAGGCAGTGTAGTGCCCGGAGAAGGTGGTGCCGGAGTGGTTCGACACGGCGTACAGGTTATACAGCACAGGGGCCTGGCCTGGGGGACGGAAACAAACCAACACTGAAGTATAACAATTATTCAGATTTCACTCCTGACTGATGAAAGAGTAGGGAAAGTAAGAAACACTTTCCTACTTTTTTCTAGATGCAACTAGGAGAGAGATAACCTTAAGGAGTAGAGACCTGACTTTGAATTTGTATTTGAATAACCTGAAACTAACACAAAAATACTCTGAAACTGACATTAAGTTGATGTAGGAAAGATTGGTTATTCCATCAAAATCACCAAAAGTAGGAAATCCGACAAAAGTAGGAAAAATGGCACCTCTGTTATTGTAAATAGTCAGTTTCATTTGTTTTTGTTTGCTGTTGTTGTAGCTTAAGGTCCAGCCAGCCCCTCAGGGCTCTTCTTGACTGCCTCAAGCTCACTATTTTAAATTCTTTAGTGCTCTTATTCTCTCTCAAAAAAGGTCTGAGGTATGGAGAGCAAGGGTACACCACTGACATGTTATTTTCAGGTGTTTTCTTGTACCTCTTATATCTTGTCAATAAGTTGTATTTCTTTTTAAGAAATGCAGTATTTTTTTTTACTGTCAGTGTCTTTAAATATGTCCTTCATCAATATTCTGTTTTTGAGATTATTCATTCAACTGTCTTCAAACTTCTTACACTTCACTATGATGTGTTCAACTGTCATTAAAACATGCATCTTGCTTTCTAAGAACTTTCCTCATTCTTGATTGGACATCTGGATAAATCCATCTCTTACTTCATATTTAATTTTCTTACTAACATTTTATCTTAGTGTGTGGTTTGTGAAAATATACACGACACAAACAAATTAAATTTGACATATTCACAGTGAGGACAATTATTTTTTTCTTGGATTGTTTCTGGTCAGGCTCAAATACCTTCAGCAAAATCCTTGAAGTTGTACACTGTAACATTGTAGCTTTTTCACACAATATCAATTAAATTGGGGACGGTAAGAAGTACATATTATTTCTGCATTTGCATTTGATAGGATTAAATGAACACTACTTCTGACTCTATAGTGTTGTTGGACCAAAAGACAGAAAAACACAAAGTTGAACAAACAACAAATATTAATGGATTTAACAAAAAGACTGGACCTAAATACATCACAGGGAACCAATAGCAAACATCAACTGCTTACCCTTCTCTGTAGCAGTGTTAAATTAAAGTAGGACTTTAGAAAATAATACTTAAAAGTACTAGCTAGCAATATAACTTAAACTAAATATTAACTGCTTATATTAAAGTGACTTATTTCTAGTTTTCATATGTGTTTCTGAAATGGTTGTTTTTGAGAAGCAACTTTGCCCAAAATGGAGAAAACTGGAAAAATACATAACAAAAGTACAGTTTAATCGCAAACTGAAAAAGGCTTTTGTGAAAGCCATACCATTAGGCTTAATCAATTCTTTCAAAGTTTTCAAACCTGATACTACTGAAGAGAATATGGCTCTCTCCATACCAACTTTTGGTTCAGTAGGATACATATCTAATTACGTACTTTTTTCTGCTGCGAATTTGCTGAGATCTAGGTCCTTGAGTGGGAAGTCGACCAGCGTGGAGAGTTTGGCTCGGACGAATGATTCGGGGTTAAACCGCTTAAGGTCTGAGTGCCAAGTCAAAGAAGCATACACAATCTTTTTCATACATTAAATTCCTCCTGACTTCTTCAATTTATGTGATTCAACCTACTTTAATAACACCACAAAAATAGTTTTACCGCTTTTCAAAAACAATTTTTCAGCTCACATTACACTGAATTTTTACTTTATTCATATAAATAGTTTTTTAATATATTGATTAATAATGATACTAGATAGGAGAAAAAGCTTGACTGAAACAATACTAGAAATAGCTAACATTTGTCAAACAGATTTATGATTAATTGTGGACATCAAAGGATACGGATGATGAGAATCTTTGGGAATCGCTGAATGGACAGACTCTTGGTACATTTCCGACGTGTTTTACACCGCGCACAAGTCTGAAACAAATCATTTTAACATTAATTTTTTTTTATGAAGAGCTAATATAACATTTTTTTGCAACATGCAGGAAAAGTAATACTTATTAGAGAAATGTGCTTATTGACACCTTTACAGAATAATTGATTTTTTAGATGTATCAAGAACAATGGTTGCAGAAGACGAAATGGTTCAAGGACTTTATTGACTTCCAAAAGACTGACGAGAAAGTGGAATTTATTGAAAACATGAAAAAGTATTTAGAAGAAGATGGGATTATAATCAAATTTGGTTGTTGTCTTACCGGTTTTTCATCCCCATCTAATGCCTCCTCTTGTGTGAAGAGCTCAAAGCAGTCTGACAGGGTTACTTCGCCACCGCGCTGTAAAATAACATCATATGTCATGGTATGTCATGTAACATTAAGGTTGTTGAAGCGACACCGAACCAAATAACAGGATAGCATGACCTGTTTATTTTGCAGACAGTTACGATTGGCGAATTAGTAAGTTTTGGATTTATTGGCCTTAATATCATATTGCATTGTTATAAAAATACATCTAATTTCAAAAGTGCCCATTTATTGATCCCCCCCCTTTTTTTTTTTTTTTTTTTTGGTATCATTTGTTTTTGTTTTGGCAGTGGTGGATGGAATAATAGAGACACCTCGGTTTAAACATTACATCTTAATTCTAGAGGCTTATGACTTGCAAAATGAGAGTTGTATAGCAGCGTGCTATAAAGTGCTGAAATTAGTTATCCATAAATCGAAGCATTTATCTTAATATCTATATTTCAGTGTTCAGATATGTCAGAGGCGAGAGTGAAGTCAGTTGCGCAGTATGTGGTGCAGGTTGAAGCATGTAGCACCAGGGTTCCCATGAATTCTTCCACTTATTGTCCTAATATTTTCCTTATCAATCCCATCCCACATTGAGTACAGAAACATTTCCTTTTTTTTTTTCTTCTAAATAAGGCTGTACAAGATTATAATCGATAGGTTTTGTTTGTTGGGTAAGTTTCACGTCTGGCCAACCCTTTTGGGTTCTTTTACCAGACTGCACAAGGTGATGCTTTTCAGCTGTGGGTGATCCATAGATATGATCATATCACACAGCACATTACATTGGGTGTAGTTTTAGATATTGGCTTTCAAAAATAAACTGATTAAAGGATTTTGAACTAAACTAAATTTTGAGTCTTTGGACAAAGCTAGACAACATAAGGTAAGGCTTATTTGTAATTATTTGTGATTTGTGATTTTTTTAAATTTTTGTAGCTCTTATTCTATAGAATAATTTGAAAAAATAAAGTCAATTTCTCAGCCATTTCTTAATCATGGTTGAAAAACATAAAAACCATTAAAAGGGTTTATATATTTTTACCCGTAACAAAAAAATCCCATGATGTATTGCTACTTTTCCATGCCGTCAAGTCTCCACAGGAGCCCAGTTATATTTGTATCTTACGCCGTGCGATCATTTATTTAAAAACACTTACCTTCTAAACACAGATAGCATTACGGATAGACAGAAAAACATCAGTTAGTATGGAGCACTAAAATAATATGATTATCATCTCTCCTTTTTCTTCAAATTAGTTCTGGAAACACTCATTGCAGAGGCTTCATCTTTTCCAATGAACACTTTGGTTTATTTGCATAAACTTTTTAGAACTCGCTTGAATAAACTGTTTGAATAAACCGCATATCTTAAAATCGGTGTTATTAAAAATATATGGAGTTGTGATTAACATCATTTTATACTTTATATGGAATAAATAATAATATTTTTTTTTTTTAAAGTGGGCGTGGCTTAGGGACAGAGTGGGCGTGGCTTAGAGGCCCAGTGGGCGTGGCTTACCTTTTTGATTGGCAGGGACAGGTCCCAGAAGGGGTCGAAGGTGTTGGACGTGTAGCCACAGGTCGTACACTTAAGGGCACTTTTCAACTGGCCTACAAATAAATCTGAAAAATAAAGAAAAAGGTTAGGATGAGTCAATATGTTCATGAGACGGTTTTTTAAAAATAATTATTTTTAACTATGATATTTAAAGACTAGTTTAAGACAATAATTATGTTCAAAATGTAACTAACAAACCACCACGATTAGTTTTTTTCTTCCTTTTTTCCTTCTTTTTTAAAGTTGAAGAGTGTCTGGGTTAGAACTGCAATGAAATGCAACACGACTATGTCGACTATTTTTTTTTTAAACAAGATCTACGTGATCGCCTTTATAGAAAGATTGATCGTTCAAGGAAACGAGAATTTCGCCCATTGCAATTATTGGAAGTTAGATACTAGTCTGGCTTAAAAAGTAAAATTTATGTAGCTTAATAATTAAAGAAAAAAAAATTCTAATGAATATGTAGGTGGGTCTGAACTGTTTTTCTTTTTATTTATGTAAGTGTTTATAAACTTGGAAAATACGAAATATCCAAGGTGCATAGCTCTGGATCCACCTTAAACTTTTAAGGTGGCAAGGTGTTTCAAAATATCCATGTCTTCTTTAAAGTTCAAGTAAAAGTGCCCTTAAGTTGAGCTTCGTCCACACGTTTAAGGACAACGAGGATAAAAGGTAAGGAGTTTTGAAATATCAGGCCTAATGATGGCCGAAAAGTTGGGCCGAAAAGTTAGCAGAAATGACGGCCGAAAATAGTAGAAATAACAGCAATAAGAAGTCGTCTACCATCCGGGCCAATTCAGTAATATTTTCCTCAGTTTTTTTTTTGCCCTGATCCAAAATTTGTATAAATTATAAAACAAGTCGCACCAGAAGGCGTTGGGTCCTTAAGTTAAGGCTCCAGGCCAGGGTCAGACTTAGATTGTCAGAAGTAACTTAATTAGGCCGTCCCTTCGAGGAATTCGAGGCGGCGGCCTTTAGTCATCACTGGTCTTTTTTTAAAATAATTTTATTTAGCTATCTCTGTAACAATTATTGACATGAACATCGCCACGTCACCACGTCGTAACGTATCAAAATTATGTTCATTGTGACAGATAGTTGGACTTCAATTTTATAACGTTACACAACCAGACCACAGTGATCAGCGTTGTCATGGCAAGCATCGTCAGGGCGACCAACGTCGTTACGGTTGTTACTTTGTTCCGGTCTAGCTAACTGCTTGTGCTGCATCCACTTCCCTCAGATACAGAGATGAATACTTTGTCAATCTTGATGCAGAGCGTCTTGTTAATGTTAGGTAAAAAAGGCCGCCAAAACGCTGCTACGGCACTCTTCCGTCACATTCCTATCTGCTAAAACTGACTGAATTCACAAACCTGATACGGACGTATTTTCGGTGAAAATAATCTATTTTAACCTGGGTTTTTGGTCAAAATGCAAAGTGTAGGTCTCCAAAATAGTATGAGTAGATCCAAAAATGCTATCATGTTTAATCTTTTTGAAAGAATCCACATCTTATATCAGATGAAATGCACGTGTCCAGAATTTGCCAAGATGGCGTGACCCTAACCTGGTCACGTGCCTCATCCTGCTCACCCCTTACCCTTATAATGGACTATTCCTCATGTATCTTTGCAATGAATGTAGTTTGGACTATTCTATTATTCTAGGGATGGACGATAGCATCAGCTGATTTCAAGTTCAACTTGGGGGGACATAGTGCCCGTGAGAGGGACGTGTTTTGCTCCGTTGTAACCCCCTGAGCACCGCGCCATTTTCGTGACGTGACCAATGACGTTGCGTTATTGCGTTCTGAAAGGGCAAAACACGACGCTAGTGACGTTGTTACTAGGCAAACGTAGGCGGACGTATCTCAGTGAACTCACGGACGAGAATGTTGACTTGAAAAGTCGCCGCATGTGGAAAGTTATGCTGGTCCCCCTTCTCTCTCGGCTAGGGGGACTCGGCCTGAGAGACTCGGCCAATTCGTGACGTTCAGCAAGACGTGAGTTCAAGGCCCGGGCACCAGCATAGTGGAAAGTTCAAAGTCGCTTTCTAGGCTACGAGGGGGGGACCGCTTTTCATGGAACACCGGAACACCGGCTGAAACTGGGTCCCGCGTGTTTCAGAAAAGCATTAGATTAGAGTAGGAACACTACTGGTATGATTCCAGCGAACATTTTTGCTGGATACGGCGTCCACGAAACTAACATTGATTTTAAGGAAGCTGGTAGCCATCCATCCAGGTAAACGAACAACATCCTTAAGGAAGATTTCGCCCATGCGCTTTGATAGCCTTGATCGACTTGATCATGCTGGGCGAAAAAAAAGCAGTAAAAGTAAAAAAAAATTCAAAGAATTATTTCTATCAATCCCAATGAAATACCCTATAGGTAATTTAAGACAATCTAAGGCTTTTTTTCTATAAAAGCAAGAGTACATTGGGAATATTGAGTAGAATATTTATGTAACCCGTTTGTACATAATCTTTGAAGACAACTTGATTCTTGTAATCATGTTTTCGAAAACTTACCAACAATTTTGCTGTTGTCTCTATCTAAGTAGCGTTTCCACATTTGCGTAGCTTTTTCAGATGCACTGGAAAGACAGAAATATCACAAGGTTAATATAATTCATTATATACAAATATATACATTATATAATATCAAAATAGTTATTCATGTTATATCTATTTACTATATAGCATAGAACATGAATATGTTTCTGAAAGGGAACCATTCTTGAAATAGATTTCCATCAATGAACAAGGAAATCTAATTTAGAAGATGAATTACAAAATGGTTGCAATGGAAAACCCTCATAAAAATTTGGACGAAACCAATCAATGTGAGTATAAAAAGCTTTGATTTAGCAATCTGTAAATTGATGGATAATGTAGAAACAATCCAATACAAAGAAACATAGGGGTAATAACATTTTGACATTAAAATAGTCTTTGTACTTGTTTAGGTGTGACTCTGTAAACAAACTATCTGTACCTGATTTTCTCCTCGCCTTCGTCGTCGGTGATGATGGGTTTCTTTTTGGCGGTGACCCGGTTGACGTCCTCGTGTAAACCCTCCAGCAGGTAGATCAGGAACTCCTGCGAATCCTGCTGGCTGGAAAATTAATACATACACTGTTTTAAGAATCAGGAAGTAAAGGTTGTTAAATCGGGTTATGTTCCAGGGGTTTAAGTCGGGCAGACGAGTAACATCTGCTCCTTCATGTGTCCTCGACTACTTGAAAATCGCTGTGGACGACCAGAAAATAATTTCTAGTGGCCCTGCTCATGACCAGATACTTTGTAGAAACAAATGGTATTTTACAATCTGTATTCTACTCATTTTGATAGCTGTTTAAAAATTTCATATTGTTCCAATAATGTGGACGACCTATTACCATAATTATGTCCTCTGACGACAAGGCTATCAGTCAAATTTTCCTAGCATGTTAAGGTTGGTGAAAAATTCGGAGACAGCCAATCAGCTATTTGCTCCCTCGAGACCGTTAAGATTTTTGTGAAAATGAAAAAAACATAAAAATGTCTGAGACTGACCAATATATCATAAGCTCCCTATTTAGGTACTGATCAACTGTAGTCTATCAATGTTAGTAACATGATTCTGAAGATATTTATGCTTCTAACTTACTTGTAACCCACAAATCTAGGAGCGAACTTGGCGATCTGACTCTTGAACTCAGTTGGAGACAGATAGGAATCGGCGCCAGACTTCCACAATGACTTGATCACTTTCGCATAGGCTGAAAAATAGAACAAGAAACATGAAATGAAGATCGTAAACGATCCATTAGTGAAAAAATCTTTATCATTTTGACATGTATCATGTAATAAAAATGTCTAAATTGAAAAAGATATGAAAAATAGCAATAACCTCTAGTGTTAATTTCAACATTCTGTATTTGTAAAGCCTAAAATGATCAGGTGAGCAAAGCTGATTGCAATGACTGCTACAAGTGAATCCACGCTGAGAACCATCGACCTGACCAGGGCCCTCTGCGAGCAGTATGGATATATGCCAAGGCTGGTGCTTGGGTAGGCATTGAACGGACGCCTGCTGTAAACACTGCGCTCATTGGTCAATGGCATCTCGCCATGCTATGCGGCCGTGCGTCGACTATATTTCCATCCTGTTTCACTAGGCCCTTGAGGAAGCATGTATAGGTGAAGTGGGTTCGAGACGGACTATTATATGCAAAGCCCAGCAGGCGGTGGACGGACGCATCCAGCCGTGACTGTGGCGACGCAGTTAATTCGACACAGTGCCAAGCCCTGCAGAGGCCAGTGATCTACTAAGTCAACGCTGAGAGGCCGTCAAGTGCGCCTCTGCAGGCTGAGGCCTTGAGGCCGATGAGAGGGCAGGTGCATCTAGCCATGAAGGTGGCGACGCTGACAATTGTACTGACAATAGATGTGTGAAAAATAGTCTTTTAGATCCGTTATTTTCCCAAAAGAACAAAAGACATGTCTCACGATCCATTAGAGTGAAAAAATCCTTCCATTAATCAGCTAATTTTCAAAAATTAGTATATACACGAGGACTTTTTCACTAAAAAAGTAGTCTGCTATGCAAAATTCTGAAAGTTTTACGATTTTGTGGTATAGGCTATAACTGCTACCGGTACACCCGTCAAATCTAAAAAGTCCACATAATGTAACAGACTTGAGCATGGTAAATTGAAATTAGGATACAGACATTATGCTAAACTTATAAACTGGTAGTGCACATGTATCTAAAGACCTTGTGAATCTGTCATTTGCAAGGAAACGACACATGATCTTTAATCTTATAGAAGCTAAACCATATTTACAGCCATTCTAAAGCTTTGTTATTATTCAATTCTGTAAAACCCCTAATATAAGCCGTGGTTTAAATTTTGGTCCATCTCAGAAAAGAGAGCTTATAAGGCCTCAAATTTGGGTGTGCGGCTTAGATTAGGGTTTTCCACACCCTATGATACTATGTTCTGGAAAAAGGTTCTGAAAAAATATTTGAATAGCAAAAATAAAAATCTTGGGCAGTTTGAAATAAGATGCGGCTTAAATGAGGGCCTTTATAGTATTCCCTGATTTCGCCCGTCCTACCATTAATAAGCGCTCCCTTGAGACTGGTCGTCCGGTTCACGTCGTCCTTGTACTCGTCCGACAGACAGTACTCCCTGAGTAGACGCGTGTGCGAGAGACATTGGAGGATTGAGCTCATAAAACACTGAAAAGGGAAAAGTCGGAATATCAGTTACTGAGCATTAAATAGAGCATGTCTTAATATGTGACAAAACATGATGTAGGAAACTACTTTTGGAAATTAGTTTTGAGGTGATGATTTGAATAAATCTGAAATCAGACACAAATCTGAAAATTTACATGTGTTTTAACTTTGCTGCCTGCAGGGCAAGTATAAGACAAATTTTCCTTGCCCACGTCTAAAATTTACCTGACCAGCTTTAATGAACTTTGATTGTGTCATAAAATCTACGTGTCCAATCTCAAGTTTTACCTACCCCAGACACGTGGGCAATGCTTAATGTCGAACCCTGGATATGACTAAATTTTTTTCTCTCAAAATGGAAAACTCGTTAAGACTTGTTCCAAATTACAGTTTGCCGTACATACACGTGTATGTATACAACAGAACCAGTTGTTTTTCACTTACTGTGTTTCCTAGGTTTTTCATCCCGACCAGGCCGGCTGAAGACGAGGCCTCTGGTGAAGTCCGACTGTTGTGTCGATCCTACAACAAATCACAAATCATCTTATTACAGAGGTGAAACTCAATAAAGATAATTCGTCTGTTTGTCTGTCAGAAGTATTTACAGAACTTTTGCAGACGTGGTCATGTGACATCACTTTGGTGATTAGTATGTACTCATCATATCCACTCTGTTAGTAGCAGGCATGTAAGTCAAGAAAGGTCATTTCCGCAGAAAAATAATAAAATTGCTCAGAAACAGGTATAAACCTCATTTTTGAGGAGGGAAATCAAGGTATTACATATCTACTTAGTCAAAATATCATAATAAATATTTAAAAAGCAGAAAACATTCAATTATTTTTCTAAATTTTTTGCAAAAAATATTGAGGCACCCCCACCCCCTATAGAAAAAATATTTACTCCTCGGATTTGGACGAATCCCAAAAATGATCAAAAAATTTCCAAAAATGCGGAATTCCGCATTTCCACGGAAATCTTGCATGCCTGTAGTAGATCTACATCTAAAGTGTATAACGTCTGAGTATAGCAATTTTGACTTAGTGCGATTGTATCAAATAAATTTAGCAAAAATATTTTTTCTAGATATATTAAACCGTGAAAAATTTAAATTTTCATTAATCTTGTTTCTAAATATCCTGTGGAGTAGTACATTAATTTCAATAAAATTACAAAACTGTATCTCTAGATTCAGCATTTTCTGTAACGTAACAAACCTAGGGGTAGACTTACCAGATTATTGCTCCTAGTACCATTAGTGATAAGAGATCTCCGGGTAGTTCCGCGAGTATCATCGTCCCTTAGCCGGTCTTGTGAAGGCGACCTAGAAGTGATACTACTCGTCTTCTTAATCGACGGTAGCACCGAGTCATTCGAGCCGTTCTCCGTATCCTTGTTGTAGTCATAGGAGTGCGAACCCGTGTTATAGTAGTTTTTAGTCAGTGTCATTCGTGACGAGCCCGTGTCGTAGAGATCCGAGTCGGGGGTTCGTGCCGTATTCCCACCGCTAAGGTCGGTATGGCTACCCGCTCTACCCCTCCTTCCCAAAGGAGTAGTGCTTGTGTTATTAACATGCATGTTGTCGAGATCGACAGTTAAGTTTGATATGGAGCTGGTTCGTTTGGTTAGCGATGTTGGTGGTTTGGACGTTATTGTTGTGGTCAGGTCGGCAGGGCTGTAGCGCCTTGGTGAGGTTACATGAGTCGCTTTCAGTGGTCGCGCTCCACCTACGCTCTCTGAACGCCCGATGCGGGTTCGGGACAAGGCATCCTGGATGTCGATTTTCCGACCCCGTTCGTCAAAAGGGCCGGAACCTCCAGATGGGAGAGGCCGATGAGACGTCGTAGGTACTGAAAATAACAAGGTTATCTGTCATAATTGATTAATTCTAACTCAGTAACTGTTCATACTCAATGGACTTTTAAGTATTATTTGCAAAATGGTGTTTTACCCCATTTTTACACAGGAGTTATAATAAATCTCATTTTCAATACTCAACGGGTTTTTATTTAATATGGCATTTTATCTCATTTTTGCACAGAAAACTTGCCTTGGAACGAATAACACTAAAAGTGTCTTATAAAAAGGATTATAGTGATGGGATATGTTCTTGATAGATATCTTACCACAGAGAAATACGTACCCAAAACTAATATATTCTTTGTGAATTAAAATATGCCATATATTGAAATTAGGATTGTAAAACGACCACGTGGCCAATTTTCTTTGGTTGATGTCACTAAAAGAAATATTAACCCCCTTGAAATAACGATTGCAATTTTGAAAACCTAAAACATGTTACCTACCTCCATATTTGCTCGTTGTTGACGTTGAGGATATGTAGCGGGAAGGTTCGTACGTGCTGCCCCTGCTCGGCGACTGGTACCGGGACGTGGTCGTGGCCGTAGCCGTCGTGCGACCGGCCCGATCGTACAGAGACGAGCTCGTGCCATAGCCACCACTACCCAACGAACCGATGGACGGGCGGCGTGTCCGCGACATCACTGACGGCACATATCTGTAGGATGAATGATTATCAATTATTATGAATTTAAAGGGAAAGTGTACAAGTCTACTTATGGTATTAATACTTAGAAAGGGTCATCGAAGTTAGGGGTGAAAGCGGCTGATGAATCTTAACCACAAAATTTGTTTCGTATCTGCAATTACAAATTCTGGATCATACAAGGGAATAATCATTGATGAAAAAATTTAGTGAATATGATTGTCGATCCGTGGCGACATTTAAGTGTTTTATTTCCTGTTTATTCAGTCCAATTCCGTAATACAACAGTTCTTCCACTGGATCTTGAAGTTATATATTTGATAACTAAAGTTTATATTTTATGACTGGAAATGATTAATATCTATATCACTGCGTACCAATAAATTAATCAGTGTGCTTTGAAATCAGCGTAAATGCTCCTGCACAGAAGAAACAGGTTTGTTTTTCCATGAAAAGATTTGTGCTTAAAATGTCACACCCAAGCGGAGAACCGTGTTTCCACAAGCTGAATTGAACGCTTCAGCGGAGGTATGGGATGCGTGCGAAAATTGATGCTGAATATGGGAAAAAGACAAAAAAAAAAAAAGAGTAAAAAGCCAAAAATAAGCAGAAGCATATTCAAGCCATTTAGTTTTCATATACTAACACCAAAAGCCAAAACTTATGCCAATTTCGATGGGAAAACTAGATCAAAAGTGCCATTGATTTAATTGATCAAGTTAAGTGCTGTAGGCACATATGGGCCGGTGATTCCAAGATCCAATGGAGGGGGCTTAGGCCTAGATATTTATATAAAAGTAAAAAAAAATCAAAAGTTACAAACAAAAGGGTTTGATAGTACAGGGTCGGCCCATTTTAATGTTTATTGAATGACAATATTAATGATTCAAATATTTTGATGGTAGATCAGAAAGCCTATAGGTTAGACATTAACTCAGGCCTAAGGAGGTCTGTATAATGTCTTATACAAATCAGATTTAATACTTTGATGGTCAGGTAGGTCTGAAAAAACTGACACTATAGTCTAGTGACAATTTCACTTAATCTTTGAATCATTTGAATCTTAAATCTGTGAAACTTGGTCTGAAAATAGATCTATTTGAATTGCAAACGTGTCCAGGCCTAAAATCATCAAACCATGCGATGTATAAGAGCCTAAGACATATTAAAACATAGATATTTACATGATGTGCATTTTGATCTGCCTGACAGGGGTAAATTAATTATTTTTCAGATTGCCAGTGTCTGAGTCCGACCAATGCGCCTTAGGCCTGTCTCGCCTAACCTATTTCAATGGTACCAGTATCTAATTTCAAATGATGGAAAAAGATATGAACCCACCTTTAACCCTTTCCAGACCGCCAATGCAAATTTGGTACATATATGTACCATAAATGCTTTTCTTCACCCTACTTTTAATTTTTGATGAATTCTTTCACTTTTTTCTGCCTTATTGGTTGCCCAGGTGACAGTAAACACTATGAAACATTACATTTATCCAAATAATGATAAAATATATTTTGCACACCACCTGATTATGCACTGATTGGGCTTTTGTTGTTATCATAAAATAACCCCAAAATTTGAAACCTTGTACTTTTCATTAATTATTGGTTATTTTTAGTATAATATACAAAAAAAATAAAATTATTATGATTATCCCAGCCAGAAAGAATATTCTTTTCATACTTAAATGACATCATATTCTCTACTGTTGCAGTTTTTCAATTTTAACTGATAAAATATGGCACAAAGGTAGCATTGATAATGAGCAAGTTCTCTGAAAAGGTCAAAGGTCACTGACCACTCAGCGCAGGGCACCATATTTGATATAACTATATATTTGACACAGATTACTCCAGAAAAAATAACTTTTACACATTCAAAATGGTTTTGTGATTAGCCAAGACCTATTTTTCAATGAATTTCATTCTGAAAATAATTCATCGATACCTTTTTTTTCAATTATTCATGTTTTATTGCCCCTAATTGTGGAAAATGAAGAAAATTGGTAATTTTTGACACATTTTCACACCAAACCAACATTCTATTATTGACAGTTATTTATAAATTAACAGTGCCTATACAGGAAAACAATATATAATTTTCTTGCATATACCATACACTATAATTTCTTAATACAAAACTTTCTGAAAAAATCAAAATTTAACCCTTTTTTCCTTGATTTTCTGAAAAATTGACAAAAATTTGCCACTTTTCTTAAAAATTGTAAGGTCACATGACCCTGATCATGTGACCAGGAAATTATAATTTCATAATTTCTATGCTAAATCTAGAATCTTGAGGTTATAAGCTTTCCACTGATATATGATATGTTTAATTTATGAATAGAACACAGGCAATTACAAGCATTATAATTTCCTAGGCCCATGAAAAACATGTAAAAAAGGGCTTCCCCACGGTCTGGAAAGGGTTAACGCCTGGAGTCCTTAATGCGTTTCAATGCGTATATATCCTCCACAATTGATGCGTTTAACAGTGTTCGAGACTAATATTTTCGGGCCTCGGCCCTGACAATTTTTGGTCGGCCCAGACAAAAATTGTAGCAAATAACAGCCATAAAATGGCCAAATGACGGCCGAAAACAAGGCCAAATGACAGCCGAAAATATCAGCAAATGATGGCCGAAAACATGGCCAAATAACGGCCAAAAACATGGCCAAAACAGGCGTCGGCCATCCGGGCCAATTTAACTATTATTTTCTGAATTTCTGTTGGCCCTGAATAAAAATCTCGAACACTGGTTTGATATCATCCTGGTTTCCTGAGTTCAATGAGGAGGCGACAGAGAGAACCCAGCCAGGATGACGCCATCTTTGGTCTGACAGTCACAGTGTCAAGCCTCCACGTGTCCTATTGATCCAATGTTTTTGCCCTCGATATGAATGCATTTTTCACTCCCCTGAGATTTCAATGCGTTGTATGCGTTTAAGGAGGTCCAGACGTCGAAATATATATATTGAAAGTAGCAGATACCGCTGTAATCCAGGTAAACAAGCAGGCCGACATTTCGACGAAATCTTCCGGTAGACTGTAGTACATACCATTTCGTTAGGTGTTCACATTGAATAGATACAACGAAAATGGGTCAAGGACGGACTACCGAGTGAAAATATACCTGGTATCAATTTCAATCATATCTGATGAAAAGAAGGACTCTAAGCAATTCTCATGATTTCTGCTTGTTCTATAGGTCATATCTGGTGTAATGTAAGCCCCAATAAGCTTAAATAGTAGGTAATTTAAGCTCAGAATCAATCTTAACAAATGGCTCGCCAGGAAGCAACATCTCGACCACAAGTGGAACCCATGAAAGTCTATGCCCTAGTAGGCCGGTGGCGCCAGATTTGAATGTTCAAATAAGGTAGACTGGCTCAAGGCTCACCGGCCCACAATTACCAATTTCTTAAAGTACAGTTAAATCATAATTAAGTATGAAAAATGGTATAAAATGAAAATTTAATCAGTGCAATTACGACTACTGATAAATTGTGTAGCTAAACCTAATCTTCACAATTTTTTTTTTAATATTTGAATAAAAGATGGGTTTCCTTAACTTAAGTATCCCAGTTCCAGGTTATCATGCTCTGGAGAAATTCACCTGAAAACCAAAGAAATCAACTCCCATGCAATGCGTTACCTTCCACTTTCATATTTCTACAAGCACATTCCTTTTGGGGGGCCCAAACTCTAAACCACAACGCACACATCCAAGCTGTAACTCTTGTATATTTGTATCACATATTTATTCAATGTATTTATCTACTGATTTATCTATCTAAACAAGTAGTTATTTATCTATTTTCTGAGGGTAGAGGAGGGACTACTTGGTACTTCTGAAGACCCAGTAGCCAGTAGACGACATCCTTAAATCCTTTGGCCAAAGGAAAAGAAAGTTATTGCGTTCAGGTTTCATGCCTCAAATAAAATAGGGTCGGAAGGTCAGCACCCTTTTTTTCAAAACTGCACTGATAACATTGAGTTCCCATTTTAGTCACCTTTTAATGAATTTCCCCTATAATTTCTGTTAAAAACTTTAGGGTCGGGGCAAAATAATAAGGTCGGTAGGTCGGAAAACCAGGACCAACTATCTTTTTAATTTGGCCTGTCTGGAATCTCTCAGATTAATGAGTGAACTGAACATTTACCTGAAACAATTTATAAATGAATCTTCTGAATTATTAACGTCAAAAAAACAAAAAAACAAAGACGAAACACTCCACACCGCATGCAAAATGCAGATTCCCAGGTTCCGCTTGAACCTTTCGGAAACTGTAAACAGTGTTCATCAGTCGTTGCGTGCTTTCCTCGCCATGTGTGAGAATGGGCGAAGAATATGGCTCCACGAAAGTGCTGTTTGCAAAAGCCACAAACTTGATTCAAATCATTAAGCATAATATCTAAATATAGAATATAAAGAAACTTTCAAATTATGAAATGCTTGAATGAACTTTTACTTTGGTACTATTAACCAAATATTTATTTTTTCATCTATTAGAACCACTATTTCAAATTTCATTGAGTATTTAAAAAAACAAACAACCAACAATCTGAATCAAGTTAGGGATATAAACAACAGGAGGATGCAAAGAAGGCACCCAAGGTCAAGGTCAAGGCCATCTCAAGGTCGTGCTTTGAGTGTCCGGGCAAGTTCAGTCGTGAAAACCGCTCATGCGATTAGATGGGTACTATACGAGCGTAAATCCAAACTGTTCTTTTCTAAAAGTTTTTACTTTGACTGGTAGGCGGTGCCATCGACCGATATGCTCTTGAGGTAGCGGTCGCGGTAGTTGCTCGTGCGGTAACCATAGTACCCGGAGCCGGCATCTTGGCCCGAGTGAGCCGCGGCTCGGGTCAAGGTTGAGAGGGAGGTTCTGGAAAAATGGTGAGATACCGACATGCTTTGTGGTGTGACGTCACAGTAACACTAGAAACCGCTAAAACTGTAAGGTGACCTACAACTCAGGATGAGATTTGAACTTTACTTCAATATTTTTGTGCTTTCCCTGCAATTTTTCTGCCTAAAAGAAATTAGAGTGTCATCATAACCAGAATTTTTAAAACCAGGTAGGGCCCATCCTTCAGAAATCATCTCCTGTGTTTCGGTATACATGTACATAATAGACAAAAAATTTTCCACTGCAAATAATAATTTTGTTATCCATTTTCCTATCATATACTTTGATGTTCAGGGATGAAAGTAGGGAACAGAGACAAAATCGGAAATAGCATTTATAAAGAAAATCTGAATATATCCTGAAATGTTATGAGACTTATTATTAACGTCAAATTTTGAAACCGATTTTTGAGGGTGATGGAGAAAAGAATCGGAAAACTAACATCCCTTAGACATCACATTCAGAAATAATGGTTTCTGGTGGTGTCCTAACCTTAGTAAGTAAGTTACCATTATGGAATTCTCCCCCTCCCCCCCCCCATTCTAATAATGGACCCTGGATGTACCCATGGTTACCTACTGTAGTTAATTGCTTTTCTGACCCATTAATATACCAGGCCTCCAAGAGGAAATGAACATTAAGGCCATATTCCACATACCGATTTTGCTGCCGATTTTGACAATCGGCAGTGGGAATAAAGGTCAAATTTGGATTATGATACATCAATTGAAAGCCCTTTCAATTTTCTTTTGACTGGTATACGGAATGTAAGATCTTAACTTATGATCTCAGAGAAAATCCAACAAATTCAAAATGGGCAGCAGTAAAATCAGTATGTGGAATACAGGCTTTAAACACTTGTACTACACCAAGTGTTGCCTATTTCCGGGCAGTTGTTGTGATACGCCTTAAAGGTCACTTGAGTACCACGAGGTAAACAGCGCACACGTGAGCGATCGGGGGATCCAGCTTCAGAATTTCACCTTGTGAAATGCACAGCGCACTATTGTCTGGGAGTATTTTCTTGATTTGTCTGCTAATTCCCTGTTTATTTATATTTTATGAACACATTTCTTATAGGCGCACTACAAAAGTTTCCTTGAGAACATATTCAAGTTGCTTGCCCTATCTATTATCAAATGTACCCCTTAAAAGTCTTTCTTTTCCTAGCTCATATATATCAGTAAGTTTGAGGAATTCATTAACGATTAGCAGCTGTGTTGAGAATTAAAGATTAATTTTGTGTCTGAACTGGGCTCCCATCGTATGACACGCTTTGCAGCTTGCTAATAATACATTCATCAATGAATAATGTGTATGGCTGAAGGCAGGGTGGTACAAAGGATATTCCTGTCTGTTCAATGCTACAACAAATATCTAAGTCCTAACAACGACCAACGGGGAATACTAGTATTCTTTTATATATAAAAGTAACTGTAGAAGAACTTAACCTAATCCTCAAAAGTACTCAGAAAAAATACACTTTTCTTTGGTATTCATTTTCTGAAAGGAAAGGATATTCCCTGATATTTGATTTGTGTTGATATTTTAAGTGGGGATAAGTGTAACAGTGACGAGTATTTCACAATCAACATTCTATACGAATTTAAGCTTGTGTATGATACATAAATTAGAAAAAGAAAAGCACATATATTTTGACATGTAGTTATTGGGATACTGTCATTTTTTTTTTTTTTATTTTTTTTTTTTACATACAAATAAAGAAAAGCAAAGTAATGAATTAAAGAAAAAAAACACCAGGAAAAGTAATTAATAATGAAAAAAAGTATATACATTAAAAAAAAAGTAATACAAACAAAAATTAAATGAAAAGAGTAAGACAAAAAGTGAAAAGACTCACTTTCTTGAATAGGGCATAGGTGATGTAGAACAGGTTCTAGTTGCCATGGATACGCAGCAGCGTAACCCTGACAGTGTTACGTTATGGTCCGCTCGGTAGCGCCACCTTCAGGTCAGGGCTTACGTGTTCCGAAACCCAGCCAGCGACCGCCAGTCCATTGCTACCTAGGGGGAGGCCAAACATAAGGGGAAATCAATGAAATCATAAAATACAAGTTCTTGAGGGGGGAGGGCAAAAGAATATCTAGGTTGGAAATACATGTATGAAGAAATGTATACAAGAGTTAGTATAGGTTTCCGGCGTGCGTCCGTTCTAGCAGAATCTCGCAACACAATAGTGTTGGACGAGGGAAAAGTATAGTATATAGATATATTTTGAGGGTAACATTTTTTGCAGAGATAAAGCGTACCAAAAATGATAAAAATACTATTTATTGATTAGATGATGGATGAAGACGTAATTTATACCGAAGCAAGAAAATTGAAAAGTATATGTTATTAAATCATTTAATAAATTAATTATCAATGAACTCTCAAAGGGGTTCGAAGGGGCAGAGCGTTTATATCCTCCATACCTGCTTTCCTTTTAATCATTCTTGCAAACATTCATAGAATTTTGGTGGGTATTTTATATCAAACCAAGTCCAAATTTCCAGTCACTATATCAATGTATCCATTGAAAAGAACACAAGGAATCCCAATGTCCTTGAGATTTGTTCTTTAGTATTAATGACATTCACCGCAAAGAACCTCGTTGTATCAAGCATCCACTTTTTTAAGGAAGAAATGCCGCTACTACAAGGTCAAAAACAGAAAAACAAAATTTTGTCCCCCCCCCCCCCCCACAAAATATGAGAAATATAATCCACGGAGAAAAATTAATTATCTTTACGTACATATGAATCTACCAGGACGCTAGTGCCTCACACATTTTCTTCTTATATTCGGAATCACTTCAAAATAACGACCCCAGTTGTTTATAAAACGGCGGACCCTCATGCCTGTGTTATGTACTGGTCAGTTCCTCCTACTTGACCACCGCAGACAAAGGCTCCTGGAGGGGGGGTCAGACCGGTCTGGGGCTGGCCTCGCATGCACTCCCTCCAGGGTGAGTTAATCCCTAAGGTCAAACTTAAAATGCGTTTCCTGTCCACCGCCCTACTGGATTCTCCAGTTTTTTTTTTAATTCTGATTTTCAGTGTTTTTTGTCTTTACTATAAATTCCACAAAAAAAAGTTCAACTGCCATTGAGCGTGATCTAAGGCCCAAAACAACCCTACCTCAAATGGTGTATTTAAACATTGATCGAAAAAGAAGGGGAACTAGGTCGAACCTTTCCCCGACTTAATTTTCATCACATCATTATATCTTATGGTCTCAGTTTATGTGGAATGTCGAGGATTTGAGTTGGGTGATGCATTCAATTTGTCCTTGTGTGATTTTCAAGATGAATTGGCTTGATTTATGCGTTTTCACACATTAAGCTGACGATTAGACAGAACCATTTTTTTTCATAGTGGTCTTACCGTCTGGACAAAGGAACTACACAACAACCACGTCACCCCACAGAAAATCAAGTATTTCGTCCGAGCAATTTAATTCTATTCCAAGTAAAACATATTTCTGATAAAATTGGAATACATGCCATTCCCTATACAACAAATACCTGGTGACTGAATTCCTTACCATTATTTCCTCGAAATTTTCTCAGAAAAATAATTCAGGGATTGTGAGGTTACCAGACACAACCATTTATTTGGTTGGCCTAAGCCTTGACCCCCCCCCCCTCCCCTCCCCCTCCCTCCCTTACTGGCCCCATGGTGTGTCATAATAACTATACCTCTTCGATCGCTGGCTCCTCCCCAGTCTTTACTTACTGTATGACCCAGCGCCACTTCGGTGAACCTATCTACTTTTGTGCTGTACCTAATTTTGCTAATTTGTTTGATAAATATTACATACATTAAAATAATAAAAAGAGTTGCAGGACTAAAAAAAATTATCTTACTTGTACAATTGTTTTTCTCTTTGATATCTAGTAATTTCAAGGCGTATGTGGTTCATACATCTATGGCGACTTTCTGCATATTTCATGGTATTGGTGCTGAATATCAACCTCGAAAATATGTCCTATAATTTGGCGAATATATTTACCAGAAAAAAATCGCATATCCACATGTTCATGATATTAGGCCTGTCTATTCCATTTTCGAATTCCACAGCATAGATGTATACATTACTGTGTACATTATGTATTGATGTTTACACCTAACAACATAATAATGCTATGTAAAATAATACGGCATGTCCTGGCATAAGCTACCTATTGTTCGTCCTCAGGTTTTATCTCTGATATATTGATCTTGTCACCTTACACTCACTGACTATCTAACTCCTCCGAGATAAACGTTTTCCTCATTGTTAGAACCTCTTGAACTTGGAGAGCTATCTTGAGAATTAGTCCAATATGTCAATAATACTCAGAGATAAATAATGAACAAGTACACGTGAACGTATCAAAACTGTAAGATTTGTCCCCAAGTCTACCTCTGAGAGACCTCAGTGGTGTTCTTTTCACCTTCTCACGAATCAAGATTATTAATTGAATCAAAATGTTTTCAAGTCTAGTGTCGCCTTCAAATCAGATCTGAATGTCTTTAAAATGTTTCGGACAGGACCCAGTGAATTTTACTAGTTACAAATCTAAATAAACAACAACAAAACTTGTCTAATGAGACAAGACCCATTTCTTTTTAACCTAACTAATATGATATCTCACTTGTTTAACCTTAAAATGTTATTGCTAAAAACTATCTAATTTCTAAACGTAGGGATTTGCGTGATGGGAGGATAAGTTCTTCTCTTTGAGATACTAAGGTCTTTGGATACACAACTTTTACATAACTTTCCTTACTCCAATATATATCATTCACTGATTGCACAGTTTTCCCTCAAACTTAACCTAATAATAAGGTTAGGTGTCAAAAATTGAACGGTCCAGTTTTCACTGCCTTTACCCCTTGTGGCAGGTGTGCAATGCTAAGCTCTGAATTCCCCCACAGACTGGTGCTAACAGAGGTGTCAAAGCGGACCACAAAGCTAAGTGTCAAAACTGCTGTCACCTGCCAGCTTTAGAATCCTCTAACTAACATGAATTCAATTGTACGCAGATTTACAAGGTGTTGTTTTGCTTACTGCTTATGGTTAGATTGTGTGTTAACATATTGTTATAATTAGAGTACTATAGTATAAGCTACAAATATCTAATCTCATATACTAAAAGTTTGTTTGTGTTATTTACAAAGCCAAAACAATGATATAAGGAAAGGATTGCCAGTCACTTAGGCCCCTTGTCACTTAGGCCCCGTCACTTAGGCCCCCAACTTTGACGGCCTGTACTGCGACACCTCCCGTCACCCTTCCTTCCTGACCCTAACACTGTAGATCTATATATTTTCATGATTAAGTCCCTCATATTAAAATAGATTTCTCCCCTTTTCCCCACAATTCCTCTTCGACTTTGGTATAATATATCATTTGCATAAAAAGATGAAACTAAGGGATATCAGTTGCTAGTAAAATGTATATTGTATATAAAGCCATAGAAGTCGGCAAATACCATGCGTTCTTACCCTTTAGAATTATTAACTAATATTGATTAAAATGTGTTTAAAAGGCTTTTCAGCTAAGCTAAGACTACATTCTACAAGCACAAGGTGGCATCAAGCTGGTAAAATTGCATAAAAAAATCGGCACCTAAGTTGTAACTCAAATGTCTTCCCCTTGGGGGCCTAAGTGATGGGGCCTAACTGGCGAGGGGCCTAAGTGACTGGTTACCAAGGAAAGAGTGTATTAAAGAACGTGCCACCAGTTTATAAAAAAATGCCGAGAAATATATCTGTAATTTAGAGAAGTGAGTTTACTATAGCCTAGGTATAGCAGTAACATTGGCCCTTGTACATATACAACAAAATTGCAATGTCCCCTGGAATCAATTTTTTTCTAGGATCACTCATTTTAATATAAGATTTAAGATATCTGACTCAATAATATGAAATCAGAAAACATCTCAAAACTTGAATCCATTCAGACTAAAAATTAAGCTAAGGAGTAATATCTCAAAGCTTATAAAATACATATAAGGTTTACACACCATAAACACTAACAGTAATTACGTTTTTCTCTCCTTCCTTACCGTTCAGTTCCTGCTCTGACACACCCACTAACTGGTCACAGGTCCAGTCACAACGGGAGAATCCCACATTCAGCATCTCTCAAAGTCAAAGTGTTCCTCCAACACTCTCAGCAATAATAACACACCTCTGATAACTCACTCAGAGTCAGGCCGAGAAGTGAGACCTCCGGCCTCTTGACTGGCACTAATGATTACGTCCAGTCATGGGGAAGAAGGCAGAGGCTTCAATGGGCCCAAAAATAACATGAACAGGCCTAAAACCACGGCCGGGGGGCGGCGGGGGAGGGGCCCAAAATAAACCACAGAACGGAAGAATGTCAGCAACTATCGGCGCCGATTACAACCAATCGACCGATAAGAAAATGGATCTAATTAATTCTAAATCAAGCTCATCTTTTGTTCTCTTCTTTGTGGGTTTAGTTGTGGTTCGATATTAGGGTTTTCGGTGAATTATGGTGAATATATTGGACTGAAAATGGGTGAATTTACTGAGAGAATCCACTCGACTCTTGTTTGACAGAGTCAGAGTGAGAGTGGTTTCGGCGTTTCACTTGACTCAGTTTGTTTACACAAAAGTATTTTGGTGTTATGTAAAAGTCTGCCCTTATAAACACAATCTCTGGCGGAAATATACGAAAAGGAAACCCTTGGGTGTCTTGTCTAAAACCAGGGACAACGTGATGATGTTCTTAGACAGTCTGAGACTGATGTCAGACGTTTTATTTTCGTCTCAAACGAAAATCTACCCTTGACTTGCCATAGCGATGATGGACATGATCAAAACATGACGCCGGAAAAGGCCTGATTTGGGATCAAATAGGAGACTACATTCAGAAAAAACAAAACATCACCAACCAGAAATGTCTACTGAACGCTAAAGTAACGCTCAATTAGGAATCACTCACCTCAGAATACGATTTCCAGTCGAAAATTCCTCTAATTCCACCACAACACAGACACCAAGATGTACGCCATTAAGCATAGGTCACGTGACCTCTGCTATGGAAACGCCCACACAACTCTGGGCGATAATACAGGTATTTTACACAAAAACACCAATTCAAAACGTACAAAACTTTTGACTGTTATAAGAGAAGAATGTAGAGTACCTCATAAAGGTACAGTACTTGTGAAGTGGAATTCCAACGGCATGTTTTAGGTGAAAAGTTATATTTTGCAAATAAATTCTGGTCCGTTCACGAGCGGTATCATGTCGGCGGCAGGTGCTCTGATGACGTCATCAAAATGGCGCGGAATTCGCCCTGCTCGGGAGTTTTCACCACTATTTCTGAGATAATTTCGAGGCCAATTGAAGCTATAGATGGCATGACAGTGCGTGTCACAGGAAGGTATGGATTATTAAGGATCTAGGATTGTTTATATAATACATTTCTGAATGCATATATTTTTTAACCCTTTGCCTCCCCGCCATTTTGACAATTTCATAACTCAGACATGATGAGGATAATTTGAAATAGCCTTTTAAGCACCGAATCTCTTCACAATATTGACAATCTATATATCATTTTAAAGCCCATTTTCTCAGGATTTATATTTTAAAAGTAAATTTTAAATTTCATCAATCATGTGTCACGTGACCCAGGTCACATGACCTAGGTTTTTACGTTATTTTCAGTAAATTTTTGACATTTTTCAAGAAATTCAAGAAAAAAAGGGTTAAATATTAATTTTAGAGAAAAAGTTACTATTGACATAATGAAGACAATACATGTAGGGTTCAAATGATATGTATTGTTAAAATGTATGTCAAAGAGATCAGTTGATTATGATGGGAAGATATTTAGGCAATTTTGTCTAATTTTGACGAAATTAGATGATTTTCCTTATAAAATTCCATATAACATCATTTCAGGGTATCATTCTACATAAATAAACCATACATATCTATTATAAGGCACATAATCTTTTGCAACTATACTATATGAGGTAATATATCAATCTAAAATGTTTGGGTTACTTTTTTTCAAAGCAGTTGTCATTTTATAAAGAAAATCTATTAATTAAACACTGAAAACACGTCTTCTATAGAACTCTTGCTCATTTTGCACAAATCAGTAAAATAGATGCTAGTTTTCACCTTCCCCTAGATTATTAGAATTTATAATTTTTCAAAATCAAATTGTTTTATGGCACAACAGGTGCCCTAAAGAGCAAGAAAATGTTGCCACTATCTGAAAAATTATGATTAGAAATTTGATAAACTGACATTTTTATTGATTTTTTGCCCAATAATTAACTGAAATTCTTTGTCATTTTCCTGCTTTTCAATAAAATTGCTACAAATGCCCCTTCAAAGTCATAAAATCTTTATTTTTTGTCATTTTATAATCAATAAAAGTCACTGTTTGGGTACAGCAAGACTTGAACTTTAATTACCACTGAAAAAATTATTCAAATTATTCAAATATCACCAAAATTATCCAAATTTTCAAATTTCAGTCACATATGACCGAAATTTCCATTAGAGAGAGGCAAAGGGTTAAACGCCTAAAAATGGCCATGCTCCCTAGGCTCCAGATCTAGACTAATAGTAATAGATCTACAGGTGAGGGAACCACCCTGGCCTGGGTTTGGCCTTGGCCTTGGGCCCCCTGTCCCGCTCCGCTCTAATTTTTAAATTTTTTTTTATTATTATTTATTTCACCAATCTTAAATACATAAGTTATTCCTTGGCGTCGATGCAGGGCTGTCGATGTAACATGAGATGAGAATGTAGAATGAAATACATGAATACGTGAATGAATCAGTGTATTTAACTTGGAGTACCGTTACATTTCACTCATAGTTTAATTTCATAATCTCATGTTTAAAACTTAATCTTGAATCAATATGCTGTACTTTTGCAGGTAGCGTAATTCAGGCGCGGATCCAGGGGGGGGGGGGCGGACGGGCCTTGCCCCCCCCCCCCCCCCCCCTTGCCCTGTTAAATCATGTTTGTGTGGGGGCCCCCTCCCCCGTACATTCATGTTTTTGGGCCCCCCCTCTAGGAATTCCTGGATCCGCCCCTGCGTATCCCATAAGCGCATACCTCTGTAATAACAACTGTTGTATACCCAGGTTGAAGATGTAAACTCTTGACAAGTGAAGCAATCTAGGTCAGCCGAGCACTCTGACTCAGAGCTTGCTCAGAGTCTAAGCAAATGGTGTCAGTGTGCAGAAGTGTTCTCCATCAATTCAGTGAATTTCTAGGGGCCCCTCCCCCTCAATTCAGACAAACCACTCCCCTCAGCTTCTAACCACGCCCCCTCCCTCTAACCACACCCCTTTTCCTCTAACTGCGCCCCTATCCCTCTAACCACGCCCCTTTTCCTCTAACTGTACCTCACCCCCTCTAACCACGCCCCTCCCCTCTATTAGGCTCTAACCACACCCCTTTTCCTCTAACCACGCCCCTCCCCTCTATTAGGCTCTAATCACGCCCCTCCCCTCTATTAGACTCTAACCACGCCCCTATCCCTCTAACCACACCCCTTTTCCTCAAACCACGCCCCTCCCCTCTATTAGGCTCTAACCATGCCCCTATCCCTCTAACCACACCCCTTTTCCTTTAACCACGCCCCTCCCCTCTATTAGGCTCTAACCACGCCCCTCCCCTCTATTAGACTCTAACCACGCCCCTATCCCTCTAACCACACCCCTTTTCCTCTAACCACGCCCCTCCCCTCTATTAGACTCTAACCATGCCCCTATCCCTCTAACCACACCCCTTTTCCTCTAACCACGCCCCTCCCCTCTATTAGACTCTAACCATGCCCCTATCCCTCTAACCACACCCCTTTTCCTCAAACCACGCCCCTCCCCTCTATTAGGCTCTAACCATGCCCCTATCCCTCTAACCACACCCCTTTTCCTTTAACCACGCCCCTCCCCTCTATTAGGCTCTAACCACGCCCCTCCCCTCTATTAGACTCTAACCATGCCCCTATCCCTCTAACCACACCCCTTTTCCTCTAACCACGCCCCTCCCCTCTATTAGACTCTAACCACGCCCCTATCCCTCTAACCACACCCCTTTTCCTCAAACCACGCCCCTCCCCTCTATTAGGCTCTAACCATGCCCCTATCCCTCTAACCACACCCCTTTTCCTTTAACCACGCCCCTCCCCTCTATTAGGCTCTAACCACGCCCCTCCCCTCTATTAGACTCTAACCACGCCCCTATCCCTCTAACCACACCCCTTTTCCTCTAACCACACCCCTCCCCTCTATTAGGCTGTAACCACGCCCCTATCCCTCTAACCATGCCCCTTTTCCTCTACCACGTCCCTCCCCTCTATTAGGCTCTAACCACCCCCCCTCTCCTCTATTAGGCTCTAACCACACCCCCTCGCCTCTATTAGGCTCTAACCACGCCCCTCCCCTCTCTTAGGCTCTAAACGCACCCCTTTCCCTCTAACCACACCCCTCCCCCTCTAACCACGCCCCTCCCCTCTATTAAGCTCTAACCATGCCCCTCCCCTCTATTAGGCTCTAACCATGCTCCTATCCCTCTAACCACGCCCCTTTCCTTCTATTAGGTTCTAACCATGCCCCTTTCCCTCTAACTGCACCCCGTTCCCTCTAACCGCACCCCTCCTCTAACCACGCCCGTCCCCTCTATTAAGCTCTAAACTAGACAAAGTATTTGCCTCTGGATATTCCCATTCCAGAGACGAACACAACCCTGCACGAAAAACGGGACAAAAACTTTCGTTGTAACGGGTATGGGGTAGATGGGTAACATAAGAAGATAACAGGTGCCATGTTTAAATTGGAGATCAATTCAGAAGTTTGACCTTCCCATTCCAGGATTTTGAAATTTAGATTAGATCATAAATGATGCCCCACCATTAATTTTCAGTTCTTAATGTTTGCAGGTTCAAAGTTTAGCTTGTTATTCTGTATTATTGGTGCCCCGCTATCTACTACATCTTCGAATCAGGGTTTTAGAAATCCCAGCTATATTTGAATAAATCAACTTACCAGACATGATCCATCTTGTTTCTAGAATGGTGAGCCATGACTTTGTAAAGCGTGAAGCGGTGCTCGGGGATACTGAGGTGCGGGCAAAGAGCGAGGGCTCGCTCGCTCTCCTGGTGGACACGTCCCTGGTCGAGCCCCTCCCGGCCTGCCACCTAATGCAGGTCATAGGTGAAATGGAATGCCTTGCAGATAGGTACTTTTCTTTTTCTTTTCTAATTTCTTAAAGAGTTTGTGTTCAAATAATCCAATTCACCTTAATTTTTTGCTCTGACCGTTATTTTTTTTTGCCAAGCAAAACCAAAGGTATCAAAGGAGTATGAAAGCAAATCAAAGCGTATCAGGCGGAATTCTCTAAAGGACAGCGCTCGGACTTGAGCATGCGACGACAAGCAATAACCTAGTCTGAGTGAGCTTTTTCAGTCTCGCCGAGAACATTCAGAAAATTAGCACAATACTGGTGCCAGCCTACCTTTCATACAAGTTTCTCTATATATCTATGATTGCGGGGACCAGCTCCCCATTGCTTATTTACCGATGTTTCCGGTAAAATGGTCGTGGTGAGACCCGCCATTGGCAAAATCCGAGGGCAAAACCTGGCAAAACCGCCGAAAACCGCTCGTCACGTGACAGGTGATGGCCGTACTCATCTCAGAAAACATAAATAATCCAATAGAATTGATCGATTTCCTATCTGATATGGATCGTACATGATGTTTGGGGTCCTATAACACCATAACTTGATCATTTATATCGATATTTGAGCAAATAAGACCAGAAATCCGATCGTCACCCGACGCGATGCTAACTGGGTCAAGTCACGCCCACCAGCCTCGCTTTCAATCCGAGAAGAAGGGATATGGGTCAAAGTCTGAATATTCAACAAATTTGCATGCCTATATCACCATGAAATCGGTCATTCTTACAGGTCAAATATATATACAGAGGTAGATTTGGATACATAGATGATCATGTCAAAGTCCAGGAGATGATATTTTGCGAAATAACGCGTCTAAACGCGTAAATGCATCGCGCTATTTTCTCTGAATCCTTCGGTCTACACCCGGTAACAAGGCTCAGACCTCAGATGGCTGGGAGCAGTCGTCCCAGCCGGTCGGTTGTTACCGGGGGCTGCGCCTTCTCCGCCTGGATTACGGCGTTATCTGATGGTTTCAATATATATATATTGGACCACTGGACACCCTTAAACGCATACAACGCATTGAAAGCTTATGCGGGAATCATGCGTTCGTATCGAAGGGAAAACATTGGATCGATTGGACACGAGGAAGGCTTGACACTGTCAGACCCATCATGGCGTCATCCTGGCCGGGTTCTCTCCCCGCACACCTGCATCGATACTTTGAAATCAGAAAACCAGGATGACATGAAACGCATCAATTGTGGAAGATATACGCATTGAAACGCAATGAGGACCCCAGCTAAGGCCTTAACGGTTAGTTTATATCTTTTTTCCAGCATTTGGAATGATACAGTTGAAATCTAGGCCTAAACTCGGCTAGACTAGAGGCCTAACAGTAACACGCATTGGTCGGGCACTGGCAATCTGAAAAATAATTATTTTAGGCCTTATTACCCCTACCAAAATGAAAGTGATGTAGATATCTATGTTCCCATATATCTCAGGCTCCTATATCATATAGTTTGAGCATTTTTGGCCTGGAAATGCTTGCAATAATATTTTACAGATGGTATGAAAAAATGACTGGACTCAGGCCTAAGCCCCCTCCAACACTGTCAATGGAGGCTCCGAAAGCACTTATTTATGATTCAAAGATTAAATGATTTGTGAATTTGTCACTATAGTGTCGTTTTTACTTACCTACCATCAAAATATCTTATCTAAAAAATAATAGATATCTAGGCCTAAGTCACTGTCACTGTCAGTGTCAGAATCATTACCTCTCAATGTTGAAACATAGGCGTCACACTGTCAATAGATCTAAGTTCTCTGGTGCTGTCAGTGTCCAGGTCATCTGCAAAATTGTCACTATAGTGTCAGTTTTTCTTACCTACCATCAAAATATTTGATTCAGAAATGATATACCTCTTTAGGCTTAGCGTCCTACATTAATTCCAATGGGCGAAATTCTCATTTATTCAAATGATCAATCTCTTCAATCCTCTCAATCGGCCAACTTGTGTTTATAATGTGCAATAAACATGACCTCAAGAACAGGCACTGACATATATTGGATCACAAAATACATTTTGAATACAACAAAATGAATATTAAAGTGGATATTAAGCGTCAAATTTAGTAGCTCATACTTGATATCAGAAGGTGTTTTTTTAAAAATAGAAAAGCAAAATTTGAAGTAATATGTAGCCAACAATGGGGAAAGCCGGATACAGATGAAATATCTCTCTGACAATATCATTCTGTGATCAACATTGCATACAGATTGGAAAGTTTTCAGATTTTGTCAATCTTAATGTGATTATTTTGTTTTCACTCCAGCTGTAATTGGATACTACGTGCACGCGTTGTTCGGGATATCGATGGCCTTGATATGACAATGTGGACCAAGGCCGTTAGGCTGAGGGCAGAATACCTGGCATCCAGGGAGAAACCTTCATGATACGATATGAGGACCAAGGCCGTTAGGCTGAGGGCAGAATACCTGGCATCCATGGATGGACCTTCGTGATATGATATGTGGACCAAGGCCGTTAGGCTGAGGGCAGAATACCTGGCATCCAGGGACGGACCTTCACGATACGATATGAGGACCAAGGCCGTTAGGCTGAGGGCAGAATACCTGGCATCCAGGGACTGACCTTCATGATACAATATGAGGACCGAGGCCGTTAGGCTGAGGGCAGATAACCTGGCATCCAGGGACGTAACTTCATGATACGATATCAGGACCAAGGCCGTCAGGCTGAGGGCATAATACCTGGCATCCAGGGACGTACCTTCATGATACGATGTGAGGACCAAGGCCGTTAGGCTGAGGGCAGAATACCTGGCATCCAGGGACTGACCTTCATGATACAATATGAGGACCGAGGCCGTCAGGCTGAGGGCAGAATACCTGGCATCCAGGGACGTACCTTCATGATACGATATCAGGACCAAGGCCGTTAGGCTGAGGGCAGAATACCTGGCATCCAGGGACGTACCTTCAAGTTACGATATGAGGACCAATGCCGGGCAGAATACCTGGCATCCAGGGACGGACCTTCATGATACAATATGAGGACCGAGGCCGTTAGGCTGAGGGCAGAATACCATCATGATATGATGTGTGGACCCAGGCCGTTAGGCTGAGGGCTGAAAAACTGACATCTAGGTTTAAGGTTAAGTTTGATATTCAGAAGAGGGGGGGGGGGGGGGGGTCCCTAGGTGAGTCAGCTGAGATGAGGATTAACTCTTAACCTCTCTTTCCTAGAATAGGTGACTGAGACGTGAGAGAGGGACTGAGGAAATAAGATGTGGCAATCAGAAGTAGGAGAATAAAGCAGCAACTCTTAGATTGGAAGTAAATGATTGGAGACATCTGTCTTCATCTTGAGATCTAAGAAGTTCTCCCCCTCTTTGCAGGGTTCGAAATTAACGTCAGCCCGTCAGCCCCAGGCTGATAGTTTTGAATCAGGGCTGACAAATTTTCGGAAAATTACATTAAAATCAGCCCGGATTTTTCACACTTGCAGTAGTCTTTAATATGGCCGGGCTGACAGCCTGAAAAGTTAATTTCGACCCCTGCTTTGCGTGGAGAAACTGCTTATTGACATGGCATAGTTATGTTCGAGCAAACAGGAAATCTATGTGGCTCCTCAGTTAAAGGTAGAAAGACTCCAGGATAAGCCAAAGACGTCTTCTTACATTTCAGCAGCGAAATGGGCAACAGGAGGAGCTATTACTCAGAAACTTTGGTCAGCCTTGAAGAAAGCCGAATTTGTTCTACGAAAATTGGGGGAATCCAACTAGGCAGGAGATTGTGACAAGGAAGCCTGAGGAATGAGTAAACACAGAAGAGATCGTTAACCTAATAGTTGAGGAGAAGTTTGGAGCTATAGGTCAGGTGGGCAAATAGCGGACTTAAAACTAGTTTTGCTGGACCATCTTTACTAATTTTAGAATAACTTTTCAAATAATGTGGCTTCAGGATTGAATGATATATCAATTTAAAGCTAGGAATTTACCTGTTCTAAGAGTGCAACAGATGGCTATCCCAAATGGAACGTTTTCATTTTATAGAACTAAATAGAACCTACTATTTTATAAAAAGTTGCCGAAAATGTTGGACTTCCAATTTTAAGGGCTATAAAAATATTTCTGAACCTTCTGAAATGTATTTTAAATATATATGACGACGAACGTACGAAGAATAACGGACAAAGTCAAGTTTGGTGTAGTTCTAAAGTTTATAGTCGAAGTACATTCAGACAGGGCTGCCACCCCTAATACACAAAGTGGACTCGTCCACAGGGTAACATTTGTAAATGGAAAGTCAAGGACAATATTCATATTCATATGGGATCGCCCATTTTGAGGGGGGTAGGGATGGAAATACCATGGAATGCTATTTACAACATGAGGATTACACATACATTCTTGAAAGTCATATAATGACCAAACAAGAAAGTTAATGGTAGAACAACATTGTTCTTGTGTGTATTCTCAATCAAATAAATCCGAGATCAATTTGATTTTGTGGATATTTTTCTTCTGTCAACTGTTATTAAAATCTAAATACACACAAATATTTGTGAACAAGTTGTCATGTTTTATTCTACAGTGCAGTGATGCTACTTTTACACAAGAACAGTGCCTTTGAGTAAACCATCAAATTTATAAAAAGATTTCACCTCAAGTTGTCTATTGAAGAACCTTTCCAGTCAGGCATTTGGGTATGTAATATTTTCATTCTTTTCAACGCATTTCAAGTATCCATGAATAGTGAAAAATACCAAGTCTCAAAAATAAAATCAAGCCACACATATAGGATATTTCTGGGAATAATTCACTCTCGTGTTCTCTACTATAAACATTCTTCTCTTTCAGATTACTCAAATTGACCCTCTGAATGGGTATCTTTGAGTCTGAAATATGGAGTTAAGTCACCTTATGTAATACTGTTTGTAACAAAAACCTCGGGTCTTTTTTCTACCAACTAGCCCTATTCCCTACATTTACCTATATTTTTAGCTCTCCCTATACTTTCAGAAATATACCCTACATGCCCTGTGTTTGTCAAAATTTCACAAAATCAGTGGGTACTAAAATTTAAAAGAAACTGGCTTTAGGATATAGTGAAAAATATCAACCTCAAACTTAAAAAAGCCCGAGGCCATTAGGAGAAGGGCAGTCTGGCGTTTAAGATCGATACTCTGATTTATCGGTGTATCTATTATCTGTATTTCGGTTTGCCTATCGGGAAGGTAGGCTTACATCGGGTAGATGATATAAGTGCAGTTGCCCGATGGGCAACTCTTAAAAAAAACGAACAACATATTCTGCCCTATTATAAATTTTGGTCGGTTCGCATTTTCTTCCAGTCTACATGGAGAATATTTCTCCAAAATCCATTCATTTTGTTAACTTAAAAAAGTTAAACACTTCTCATAAATGGCGTAACTAAGTGAGACACCTTTAGATTTTTTTACATCAGCTAATGATATCTATTTCCCCTCTACATATTCACCACCCAAGGGTGATCAAACCATACTATTTTTATAATTACAACTTCACGACACCTCGGATACCACGGCAACGACTACATTGCCAATCTTGAATATATATTTCACCAACCAAAGAAATAAAAGAAACATGCGGGAAATCGTCCACTTACTATCTTTTGTGGAAGCCTCTTATATCTACGAGAATGTTTTGTGATGATTATAATAAGTTGAGAGTCAATAAACAATGAGAATATCGGGAATTTTTGTATTCAATGATGTCCTTAGGCCACTCAAAAAAAATGTTTCCGGTTGACTGCCTGAGTAAGCATTTTATTTCTGACCGGCAGATTTCTTATCTTATTTATTCTTGATTTTTTTCCCATTAGAAAGAAAACAGATATTTCCTGGCAAAAGTAAAAAATAAAAAAAATTTGGCTGCCAGCTTTTGGACAGCTCGGTCAACCGGAAACAATTTCCTTTTTTAGGGGGCCACACCATAATGCCTTAGGCCAGGCATCAACATTAAGACACTAACTTAAGGCTATAGAAAATCAATCTTTTGATTCTTCACATGCTGTTTATCTTGTACTCATTCAAAATCAGTTTCTTCCTATTCTTGTTTCTTACATTTTTTCACAATAATATAATGGAGAACAACAAAACCGTTCCTCCTATTGATAAGGTACGTTCTATGAGAAGATGTTTATTTGTTTCCTGTAGACTAATTAAACGATCACCAGTACCAGATGTGACATTGATTTATCTGGAATGTGTACTCTCACAGATACATACAATACCTAATGCTTACACACTTTTAATCACCAGTAATTTTCAAACACACATAATATCCGAGTATGACATAACATGGAACACCAACCAGTTTATATTTCTTGGTTAAAACATTTCTTATGTATCACTAAACTAAGAAGCAACTATGAAAATGCCAAATAAGGAATGCTAATATGTTGTATGGATGAATAACAAGAACAGAAATTCATTCTAGTTTTCCATCATTCCTTAACTGTGACCCAAGGGTGGGTATTCAGTATAAGTTTAAACAAAATACAAACTTTATCCATCCGTGGAATGTTCTTTGTTCAATTTCTTTTATCTGGTATACCTGGTAGCTCAGTATAATCCTTTTTCTTTTAATTACCACTTCGTATGAGTTCAAATACACATTTTTTTAATCGTCAGCTCTATCAAAGGAACAAGTAACTTTGTTTTCAATAACACTATGAACAAAGAAAGGTATACATTTCTCTTCAAGTAATAAAAAGAAAATGCTACAAAAAGAAAGGGAAAAAAATATCAACTGCCATTTTCACCTTAGTAATTTCAAAATGCCCTGCTGCCTTGGTGTTTAGAAATAAAATAATATGAAATCTAGGTAACCAGTGAGTAATATACAATGAACTCCAGACTAGGCTATAGAATGAGGAAACTGAAAAACATGATCGTGTTTTTCCTCATATTGACCTTACAGGCATGGAATACATGTAATTTTTAACCTTAGGCCACACTCATTAAAAAACGTTTCCAGTGTACTAGTCGGCCGAAAAAGCTTTCGCTTGGTCAAGCGGAAACATTTGTCTCTAATTTTAGATTTTGGTAAAGAGATTTGACTGCAGTTTTGGATGGGAAAAAGTAAATAAAAAGGGGAAAACGCACTTGTTGGTCAGCAATATAAAAGATGATCAGGCAGTCCACCGGAAACGCATTTCTTTTAAAAGTGGGCCTTATTCTAACTATTTTTGATATCTTTTTGATGATGTAATACACCTGAGGAACGGATCACGGTGGTCACACATGTTCACATCAAAGATATTTGCCTTTTCAAACAAAGTCTATTTATATATATTATTACGCTTTCATTTTACAACGGCTGCTTGGATTATGATAGTTTCGAGATCGTAGTAAGGTCATTTGGCAGGGATGTGTTACACCATGTTTGTATGAGGTAAAGTGGAAGGGATATAGATATACCTATATTATATTGGTGGGGAGAATCCTTTGATAAATTGGCATAAACCTACATAGACCTCCTGCCAGACGCGCCGCCACCCCAATCATTCGCGCGGATTTGGTAGCGACTTGTTGATTTCCGGCCCATAGGCGCAATGCAAAACAATCAGATTTTCGATTCCCTTCTCTTGTAAACTCATCCCCAAGCAAAAATATTCATAGTTACAGATAGCCATAACCATAAGCTACAATATTTTACAAAATAACCTTATACTTGTGGAAGAAGGTTATGAAAATCCGATTTGTTTGGGTCCTGCAATGCTAACGCATACGGTGGAAGTTCATAACTATACGGCCATGCGCGGCAATTGGCAATCGCTCTATTCAAGCTGTCTTGATGCTTTCAAGAAATTGTCAAAATTAGGTCAGTGACTCAGTGGAGTGGGGGAGGGGTGGGTGTAAGGGACCTTCATTGATATAATAGGGTCTTTATTAGGTTCTTTTCCTTAAAGAAGCAGTATGTTCGCATACATCGCCTCAACGGATATGTTATAACCAATTTATAAGGCGTAAAACATGTTACCAGTGGCATCATCATCAAGCTCATGTTGGTGTATCTAAACCTAGATACTAATAGATGATACTGCTCCTTTAAACAACGTTTCAAGGGTTATTTTCATACCACAACTGTATACATCGCCTGTATAAATCTATGACCTATTTCTAAGGACCAATTGAAACTGAAATTTAAGGCCAAAATGAGAGAAGTTCTGAGAAATGGTCAAAACCAAAAGCTTAGATCCTACAAGGAAGCTGTCAAGGAAATTGCTCACAGAAGCAACTTAAATCTTCCATGCCAAATATTCCGAGATTTTTAAATGTATTAAGTCATGAACATCAATTTAAAACCTTTTCTAAGGCTTCTTAGATCTTGGTTAATTCTAAAACCATGAATCAGACAGATTTGACCTCTTTCTCCAGATATAACCAGTAACACATATATGCTCACAAGGGAGTAAGATAAGTGAGTATAGGGTATATCCATGCAGAGACCCACTAAACTCTGTTAACAGTCTTAAGGCCTTGAGAAGATTGTGTCTCAATACCTTTTCTATATGGTTATGGTAATCCCAACATTTTAAGTTGAGTCTTACAGCTGGTCACATGTAGAGACTGGGCTTCAAGCCTCCCTAGAACTGAAGACTAACCAGTTTTCAGGTTGGTGACATAATTATGGAGATTGGGCCTTAAGGGTGAAGCCCAAAGGCTTTTTCACATATGGGGGCTAGGCCATAAGATTCAGTTACATTAAAGACCATCCATTTGTAAATCTTCTCAAAATTACTGACCAGACTGATCAGTCTCCAGAACCTAAAAAATATTTCAATTGTAACACCTAGTCATACATTAAGACTAACAGAGATTCAACTATTTAGTTGAGGTCAGTCTCTATATGTGAGAGGGGCTTTTATGGTTTTCAAGAACAAAAAGGGGCACAATCTTTTGTATATGATAAGACTAAATGTCATTAATCACTATATTATGACTGAAGTCAAATAGCAAATCTATCTGTCATTAAAAAAATTAACACCTAACAATCCCTCTATGAGGTTTATTTGGGAGAATGTTACTAATTTGATGACATATATGGAGAAATTGAACTTAACCCCGATTTGTGACCAATTGGCCTTATCACTTACAAAAATATTGTATTACAATATTGGCTCCTTTCAAAGGACAGTTTTGAGTTCCATTATGTTGAAGCTATTTCATTCCAGAACTACACTTTGGAACAAGTTATTTTGAAGTCTTTTACATACAATAATGAAAAAAAACTCTACAACGAACAACTGAAAGTGGATTGACAGTAAACTTGTGTTCAGGGAATGTTTTCAGATGAGATTAGCTTGTATGAATGCTGAAAAACTTAAGTTTTCTTAGTCATAATTCATACTTAAGATATGTTTCATAATTTGCCAGCTTCCCATGAAACGTCACTTATAAGCTATTTAATGCTAAAATTAATCAAAATTCTGATTTTTGTCTTACAATAAGCATCATATACACATCCTTATGTTTTACATTCTTTGATATGTAAACCACTGCTACCACTTTTCACTAATATTGTATACCACTTCCCGACCACTTCATACGCTACACTGATATAACATTTACTCCGGTACACGGGCTAAGTAGCGTTCTACGAAACTTTTTGTCAGCTCTTAGTTCTAATCTTAAGACTTTGCCAAGGCAATTTCAGTTCAATATAATAGTAGAACATCTTTTATAAAGTTTTTAAGCACACACGAGTGATTATTGGTTCTGTCTTTGGAAAATAAACTTATCAATTCATTCTATCATTCAATTGGCGAAACTTTTACGCAACGATAGAATCCAAATGTTCAGTACATGTACTCAATATGCAGTTAGATTTTATTCGAGTATGATTACTGGTCATCTAGTCCCCAAAATGAAAACCATGTCATTTGCTGCATTAGAGTTCGCTATTACGGACTACTACTGCAAGAGACAGTGCAGTGTAGTGTAGATTCTGGTGTATGTTGAATTGACCAGACTTTGTACCTCAATTTTCAAAGACAGGGTAAGGGGGATTCCTTGCTAAGGTCACTTAGCAACCCAGAGGGGGACACTTCTGGCCCCATCTGATTGGTCAGTCCTTATCTCTTAACCTGATCTGTCCCCCTGTGACTTAGTTACAGTCATGTCTGAGCAACCATGCATGACTATCACTAAGGACTTCCCCAGATAGGGCTATGGCACACACCTGTCTTTGAGAATAACTCAAACTAGTAAAGATTAAATTTAATTTTTTGGCTAGTTTAGAGATTAACCACCAATCTTTTCATCTATTTTACATTTGATGTAAACTTGGTGAAAGTTTATTTGTATGTATCCAAAAAGAAAACCTTTGCACTGCTCGAAAACAGTTGGAAACTGATCCAAAACAGTTTATTATGAGTGATCTGGAGAAACTGTAATAGATCGAGTAAGAGTATGTCTCTTCTGCGATTCACCAATATGTGCCGAATAGAGGCTGGCCTTGCGGGTGACTTTGTAACACTGACCATGTACACTAACAGTCACCCATGACGCCGGATCTTAAATCGGAGAATGAGGTAAACTGACGTGACGTAAGGTAACATGACATCGTTTTTCTGACGCGACATAACTGACGTAACGTAACATGATGTAGGATAACTGATGTGACGTGACGTAAGATGACGTAACTAAAATGACATCGATTGGTAGACGGATGGGTCGTGGTTCAGTGTTTGTCCACTAGGGGGGTCTAGTTCCGTAAACCGCCACTAGGTGGGAGCAGTGGAGTTCCTGAAGATGGTCCTTCTGTAATACTGGAGTTCTTTGATGCTTTCCAAAATGTCGTCCAATGCCCTGAAAATTTATGAAAAACATCTAGATTTTAACATATATTTTCTATCTGTTTGTATTTTACCTCCCTGGACGAATCTATGATGAGATAAAAGTATCATTTATAGTTGTTCTCAGGGCTTGACAAATTGTTTAAATGATGTGGTTGTCACAACCATACGTATAACTTACACTGGCTGTCTTTTAGAAAAAATATGATCATGCACAAATTATACAGAGATACTGTACCCCTGAAATCTAAATATTGAACTCAATTATCCATGTAGACCAAAAAAAAATGTTCATTTGTCTAATAAAACTAATTCTGAAAAATTGGCGTTATATATTTTCTGACTTACCGATGAGCAGCCTGTTTGCGGGGAGCGAGCGCAAACTCCTCAGGGAACCATCGTCTGGAAAAACAATGAACGACAATGTAGAATTCTGAAGATGTCAATAAGATTAAGAGCCAACTTTTAAAATACAAAATTTGAAATATTTCTTACTCCATTACGATTTTGAAAAGCTTAAGAGAACTTGGTTATTGTGAGATCATGGATTTGTACATGAGGAGATTTTGGTGAGCCCCAAGTGAAAGCTATCACCATATAATCCTTTGATGATTAAAATAAATTTGTACCCTAACTTTAGATTCAACAAGATGTTGATACCTGAAGACTAACACGTCTTTTAACTATGAAAATACCAAATCGATATTGGTATACTACGACAGCACAGGCGATGTGGGGGAGGGAAAACGCCATATTATAGATCCAATCCATCCCAATAAAAGAGCAATTTGTAAAGGGTTCTATGCCTTATCGTGGCGGCCATTTTTCCCACTCACGACTTGGGCCAGGAGCACCTGACGAAAAAACCTGGATCAGAGGTACTTTGAAGCCCACCACGGGAACAGGCAGATTGGAGGGAATAGGGATTTTTTTAAACCGGTCTTCAGTTTTCATACAGTTTTTCCTCCAAAAATAACAAAAGTTTAACCAATGATCAATATAGCAGCCAGTAACTTCATGGGTGATTTGGCTTATAAATCATCTACACAACTTTTAAGCCACATACTGAATTCCAGACCAACAGCAGGGTACTGTAATACCCTCCATTTAAGCCCTGGCTTAAATAAGGTTGAGCCTTAAACATGGATATTCCTAAAAACATATTATTTTGAGTATTAAAAAGCCTAAGAAATTTATATCATTGACACTAGCTCATGGTAATCTTAGCCCGCTGGCGGCGAGTTTCCTCCTTACATAGCTGAGTGTACTCTCACTCATTTTCTAGGATGGAGATAGATGTCGATGTGGAAGGGTGACTGTATGTGCCATTCTGCATCAAGATCTAGCTCCATACCAGAAAATGAGCCCATGAGAGTAGATGCTTGAGAATATCTCAAGGACAGGGTAGGGGGAATCCCTGGCTAGGGTTGCTTAGCATCCCAGAGGGGGACAGTTTTATCTAGCTCTGATTGGTCAGTCCTTATCTCTAACCTGATCTGTCCCCCTCTGGCATTGGTTACGGTCACCCATGCATGACCGTAACCAAGGACTTCCCTAACCCAGATAAGGCTATGACACACACCTGTCTTCAAGAATGTAAGTAGAAAACTGACCACCTAAGATTTCTCTGCCCTGCAACTCAAAAATAGTCCGGCAGTTTTTGTTGGTAACGTCTTGGCCATAGGGGCTGGCCCAATGGCCGAGACAGTGCAGAGGTGATTTTCGGATTGAGATGAGTGAAGTGGCAGAGTGCATACCTGCAGATCTCCTTGACGGTGGAGACGTCCACGATGCGGTAGTGGAGGTGACCCATGAACTGCGGCATGTACTTGGCCAGGAAGCGCTTGTCCTCGTGCACCGAGTTTCCGGCCAGCGGGCACTTTCCCAGCGGGGTGTGCTGTGACACGAACTCCAGGACCTGTCGCTCGGCGTCTTCCAGCGAGACTTTACTGTCACGCACTGCCTGGGTTAGGCCCGACTGAAAGAAGAACATTGTTTTGTGATTGTGTTAGTATTTTGCAGTGAAAAATGCACACCTAACAACAAACTTTCATACTTTCAACAGCGCTATAAAATTTCCACAGCATTAAAGGTTGATACACCAAGCTCAAATCACAAAATTTATTCTGATATAGACTTTAGGCAGCTGAAACATGTTTATTCAAAATTGAAATAATCTACTAACTATAATCAACAGTTGACTTGTCTATAATACCAGAGTTGAGCTAACTTTTGTTTAAATGTTTAAAGTACCGCAAAACCATTAATTTAAACCGCACTCTATTTTAAGCTGCTCCCTAAGTTTTGTGTTTGCACTTTTTCTTAGAACCTGTTTTCAGAAGTGAAAAGCATGAAAGGGAGTGGAAAACCTTTACCTCACCATGTTGCACTATGTCAATTACCTGTCCGTGGTGTTGTTTGCACCAGTCGTTCATGGCCTCTAGCACGACGTCCGGCTGATGAACCACCAGGTTAGGGCCCTGTAAGGTGAGAAAGGTATCGTTAAACCCCTTATCCAAACTATACTCTATTTAAGCCGCACCCTGGCTTTTGAAATTTCCTTGGGCAAATTTTCAATTCAGAATATTCTTTAAGAAGTACCATAGTGTTAACTTTGATACAAAACCCTTATTTAGCCTACACCCTCAAAGTTAGGACCTGATGATTACAGAAACAAACCATTGAAACAAGGTCTGGATTTAAAGGTACCTCTTTTTTCTTAATATTTTTCATGCCCTTTACAATAGGTAGTATAACTTATCATCTGCACACCCAACAAGCGGTTCGTAATGGTGATAAAATAAAGAAGAATGTGAAAGGAGAATCGTAAGGGCAATTTATGTTCTATATCTTTTGAATATGCATTTCTTTAAATGTACCTGTGAAAAGTACTGCTAATATATCATTTAAACAGAAGAAACTAATTTAAGAATCAAATTGTATGATGGCTTCTACCGAGGGCAGGTGATGTCATCTAGGCTCTTTTAGATATGTAGGTCAACCTGAAAAGGTTCTTGCTGTGGGTGACTGCGCACATAGACCCCTGTGACTGAGAGCCTAGATGACAGCATGAGATAAGCTGTAAGAATGTATTCACATTCCTAACAAAAGCTTATTTAGCCAAAGAATAATTTAGGCCAGTGTATCGTCTGTGAGGTGGACGTAATTTGCCAAGTTGTAACTCCCATATGCCCGTGCCAAATGCATAACGTGACCAATAATGTTGTCCGATAACATTACTTCTAACGTCACAAAACACGTCGCTGGCCACAATGTCACTAGGCTTACAGGTGGAGACCTTAACCGTTGCAACAGATGGTCAATACTCTCGTTTTAAGTGTTGTTTTTTTGTACTACATTTGGGATTTTTGTTACTCCTTTATGCTTCATCTTTAAGGATCGTCCTCAGGGGCCGTACAACCCATAGAGACCTCTGAGTTCTAGGTCTGTGAGGATCCTTTTTCTGTTGTGTCGCCACCCATGCATCCTCAACCTTATGATTCGAACCCCAGACCAACGCCTTAGACGACTGGTCCAACCTGGCCGTGTCTAAAAGGAACTGACCTTGGCTACGATGTTGAGGTTGGCGTCAGTGATAACGCAGGCCACCTCCAAGATGTGATCATCATCGACGTTTAAACCGCTCATCTGAAACATTAAACACAACATAATGTAAATATGCTGTTTAAAGGAAACCTTGCACATAACTGCAGGTGAGTTATACTTTATGGAATTCGATCTAGCATGTTATTCACAACTTGCACTATAAATTTAAGAAAAATTGCAGAAAGATTCCAAGTTTATACATAATTATGGGACATTAAAAAAACTTGTATTTTATTTCATTTTTAAGGGAAATTCCCTTATCTATGATGTAGCAAGGGGAGTCATTTGGAATGCCCATCCCTGTAGAATTTGTACTAAGGGTTATATTCTCTAACCCAAATCATATATATTTGGCCCAATGCAACTCAAAATGAATTAAAATACATATCCATCTACAACCATTCATTAATAAGGGAATCCCAAAGTAACTAGAAGGAATTCCCATAGCAGTGACATAGCAAGGGGAGTACTGAGGAGCCCAGCATTTAGGGAATTCCCAAAATTAAATTCCTTTCCTGAATAATTCCCTCAGACATTTTCACTTTTTAGATATTTTTAGAATACTTAAGTCAAGTTAATTACACAAAAAATAGGACTTTATGTGCAAGGTTTCCTGTTGGTGTCAGTGATAAACTATAACAATTATAGATCAGTAGGGGCTTATCCTAGGTGTGCCTCAAAAATTCTTAAATCTGTCAACCCTCAAGCCACATGAATAGATCTAAAATCAGGCAAAATCAATCCCCTTGGAGTACATTAAAATCTCCTTAAATCCTAGACCAGTGTACTCCCCTACAGTAAAATATGATAAAAATCAAACAATATTGAATTAAATTAATTTGTACTTGTTTTCATTGTTAATAAATTGTCACTTAGATCTACATATAGAAATTTCAGATGTGGATCTTTGAATGATAAATAATTGCAGGGTCTCTCTCATCCATTTTAAACCTAAGCTTCAAATAAACTCCTATTTTCCCATTAGGGTCCATTTGATGATGGCAATGACTATGAATGAAATGAGTAACCATGAGTGCACATGATTCCAGTCCCATCATGAATGGACATGACCAATAATATTAATAATCACAAAAATCATATCATTCATTGCAGTCACGGGCAAACCAGAGTTGGCTTGCAATAGGAAACAATCAGAAATGCCTGATAAACATCATCGCTTAAATTCAAACTAAAATCTGTGAAATCCGATATTTTTGTAATTCTACCCGGCGATTCTACCCCCTCTTCCCTACTTCTGGGAACAACAATGGATCTGAAAACAGTGAGCGATAATAGCGGAATGTTGACATGACAGTCCGACCCACCTCCAAGTCAACCCACACAAGGCGGTGATTCTGGAAGTCATTCAGAGGTTTTTCCGTCGCACTCATGTTGCAGGCTGAATTTCGCTGAAATATCTGTGAATTTCGCCCAAATGTGGCCGTGTAGAAGTGTCCCCTGAGCTTGTCCACAAGTCGCCCTGACAGCCTCCACATGTTCTACTACTTCTCACCAGGGGGCGCCACGTGGGGCCGGCCCGCCCCCTAGTGGAGGGGACGGGAACTGGGGATAGGGATTCATGTTATCCGGTGAGATTAGTCTAGATACGAGATAGGGCGCTGTTTTACCAGGGGCGGATCCAGGGGGGGGGGGGGGGGGGGGGGGGGGGGGGGGGGCCCCCCCCCCCCCCCTCCCCTGTTAAATCATGTTTAAAAAGGGGCCCCCTCCCTCGTACATTCATGTTTTTGGGCCCCCCCTCTACAAATTCCTGGGTCCGCCCCTGTTTACAGTGGTATACCCAAGGACTGATTTACGGAGGTGGGGGGGCATGGGGCACCCCCCGCCCCCTTTTCGAGCCAAATTTTAATTTTTTGAATGTAAAACTGGCTCCCCTTTGGAGCCGTCCATAAATGACGTCATGCTATTTTTGGCCATTTTTGCCCCCCCCCCCCCCCCCCCCCCCCCCCCCCCCCCCGTCATGTTTTTACTATAGCAATGTACAGGGGACTGGACCACCCACCCCTCCCGTGCATGACGTCATTTATGGACGGCCCCTTTCAGTAGGAACCCTCTCGTACCCCCTCTTCTTTTTTATGGAACCCCCTCTGATTTGCTTGGAACCCCTCAAATCCTATATTAGGGCGCTCCCCTCCCCCTTTTTTTTTCAAAATCTCTGGATCCGTCCCTGGATATATATATATATATATATTATATATATATATAATATATATATATATATATATATATATATAGGGCCTAGGTAGATAGATAGATACGATAGATAGATAGGCCTAAATAGCTAGATAGATACACTAGTACTTCATACTGGTGGGAATACATTATTTACAGTCACGTTCTGTTGTTCTCTACACCTCTAACGTGGCATCTACATAGCAACGGTTGACGTACACATTGCGTGCTTGAATGGGTACATAGATATCTTGCCCCCCCTAAAAGACAGACTCTGGATCCGCCCCTCTTTCCATTCCCGCCTTTCATAAATTCCCTGACAATCTTTCCTTTGTTTTACCGAAAACACTTCGCTTAAAGTAGCACAAATATATCTAAGGTCTGATGATGGTAATGATATCAGAAATTAGGCATGCTACTAAAGCCTACATCCCGAAGGTCGATTTCGCTGCCGTTTAAATTTTAAAAATCCGCTGTGGGAATAAACTGTCAGTTTGCACAAGTTATATATCATTATAAAGGGTTCCTTATTCCCTTTCAATGATACATAGGAGATATACATCATTTCATATTCTCGGAGAAAAATAAGAAAATCTAAACTCGCCAGAGTAACAAGTGGCCCGTGGAATAATATGGGCTAAGCCGCTCAATCTACTGATCCACGACGCGACTACACGCCAAACGACTTTTCTTTATCCCCTTCTTTGGTGCATTTTTTCATGTGCTGAGAAATAATTATATAAAATTGTGGGTCAAACTTTCCTACTGACAAAAAGGTTGAGCAACAGTTGATTATAGAGTACATATTTTACAAGCATAGTTTTTATTTGTCAAATTGATTTCTGAAATTGGTACAATTATGTAGTCTAGCAGAAATTGGTACAAAATTGGCCGATATAATCGCATCGTTGAGTTCTGCATTAAAAGACACTAATTGCTTTATAATTGAACCTGCCTTTACTCCATTCCCTTTTTTATGCATTATCTATGCATCTATTCTGTATGATTGGCTGTTTGTGAATACTTAAATTAGAGTGTATCGGCAACGACTACAAACCAAACCCACGGAGGGTGTACCGTAATTGTCTGAATAAACGACCTCTTCTTGATCCCATGGGATATTGATATGCACAATTTCTTCATTTTCTCATCAACAATTATGCTATAATCATAGCACACCAGGCTTTCCATCTTTTATGTATGTATGTATGTATGTATGTATGTATGTATGTATGTATGTATGTATGTATGTATGTATCCAGGTGAAGTACTTTAAGTTTTGTGGTATAGTACTTTCAATGTATGGATGTTGAGGGGAGTAATGAGGAGTTGAAGACAGGAGTAGTTGTTGATGATAATGGGGAAATTGTGATATTAATATATTTTATATGATAAATTTGATAAATAGTTGCAGTTGTTAGAGGGAGGATATGCCATGCCTAAACTTAGGTATGACACAGGGGCGGATCCAGAGATTTTCAAAAGTGCATGAGGGCACCCTCATGTAGAATTTTCCGCCAGACCCTCTGGAGCTGAGAATTTTATATTTGAAAAAAAAGAGAAAAGAAATCAATATTAATTTTGGTAAAATGAACATCTACGAATAGTATGGAAATATTGAAAAGTTCCCCTTAGAACTGTTTGCCAGCCGTCTTTTGGAGTTCAAATGATTTAGATTATGAATAAAATTTTGTAACCACTTAGGGAACTTTGCACCTCCTCCCCATCAACAGCAGAACCTGTACAAACGGGCCTGCAAATTCCCCCAACCTCCATATTAATAAATATATATGAATACAGGGGCGGATCCTGGCATTTAAAAAGAAAAAAAAAAGGGGGGGGGGGGGAGGGGCGTGCAATTCCGAAAATTTCCCCCTGCTCTTTGGCCAGAACCATTTTATATTAAAAAAAAATCTAAATTTCGGGGGAAAAAAAAGGGGGGGGGGCGTGTGCCCCACACGCCCCCTTAAATCCCCGACTGGAATTAATGGATGAATGATTAAATGATTACACCCGACCCGGCGCTTATTCTCGAGTTTACGGTATAAAGCTCCGGGCGCGCGGCAAACATTGGGCAGTGTTGTGCACGCCTGGACCGGTAACTCCGGGACATCCATTATTTAAGGCGTGAAAGCCTAAACTGGCAACCTCACTCAGGCCAGACCAGCCCTAACAGAACGTGTAGCTAGGTTCACCTCGCCCTAAACAGAGGGATATTACCACTGGAGCCTATGGGAGTAATTTCTACATGTGACATTGGGATAGTGTTGGATCAACAGGCTTCATTTAGGTTAAACCCCAGTGAGATTGAGCCTGATATAATATACACCCATAGGCCTGCATGAGGAAAAAGAGCCAGGTCTAGGCGCATAGGGACTGGCACCTAGCTATGTAGTCTCCAACTGTTGCTTCACAAACAACACATTCATATACCTCAGTTTTATTACATTCTTTTGGAGACATTCCTACCCACAGAACAGACAACCTTTAGGCCAGGTGGGCCTAATGAATGAAGGTTGAATCTCAGACCAGGCCTAAGCTGGATCTGTGGATAGGCCGGCCATACAAACCCCATGTGGACGCTCTCGTGCAGTTGCTATGTGCAAAACAAGAGGCAACAAACAGCAATAACATCCATTGGATATCTAACCACGCGGAGCAGGAGGGGATCAGGTGAGATGCTTGTTATCTTATAGAAATACACTGGAAAAAAAGGAAGAGGCTTTTGAGTTCAGGTTTCATGCCTTGAAAAAATTAGGGTCGATAGGACGGCATGTTTATATACTCAAAAACCTCTTCTTTTATATATATATATATATATATATATATATATATATATATATATATATAATATATATATCTAATAAAGATATATTATATCTTTATTGTATATATATTATTTTCAACAGTAGCTCGGCATGTTTTTTTTTCTTTTGCTTAGATATATATTATTTTAAACCGTAAGAGAAGACTGAGATGGCTTTGAAAAATAAAACTTCCTTGACACACTTTGTTTAATGGGTTTTATCATCTGTGAAATATCATGTTGATTCTTTAACGTTCATTTCCTCATCCTTCTTTAATATTCAAGATTTTCTAAAATGTTTTCCTGGAAAGAACTTTAGGGTGGGGGCAAAATAATACGGTCGTCAGGAACCTGAACACAGCTATTGTTATTTGTGGCCCTATCATACGGTAGGAGGGAACTTATACCTGCCGATGATGATTTTTTAGAGGTATTTAATGTAAGTTTTATTTATACTGGAATATTACACAATTGGCTATAACCCAATATTTACTGGTAACCCAATGTTTACTGGTAGTGTGTGGACGTTCTACATATTGTGAAAAGAAGTTTAGTATATAATGGACATTGATAGGTAAGGATGTTTCACCTATAGTAATACAGTCGTATAGCAGAATATCAAATAAATGCATGTCTTGCAAAGCGTTGAAAATGTCCTATATTGCAAATTAGGGATTAGGGCTCTAACGCTAAAATTTGTCCAATCTGTGTGACATAATATCAAGGAGGAGGGAATAGAGAAAAAATGCTTAACAAAGGAATAATTATATTGTATTGATCTTAGCGTGATGTATAATTATGATTTACACTTAAATGTTTATGTACTACAATTAATTCTATACTCATTGTAATATCACTGAAAACCAGGGGCAATCCTGAAGTGAATTACCTAATAATCAATAAACAAAAAAAGGGTTGGGGGTGGTGGAGTGGGGGACACTCGCCCCTTGAGTCCCCTCTAAATCCGCCCCTGGTAGATACCTATCTGTGCAAGTTGTCCTACTAGCCCCCATCTCAATCAGGGAGAAGTGACTTTTTTACCTGAATGGTAAATTCTTGTAATGTAGAGTCTGAGGATTTTTTCCATTTAATAGTTCGTTTGCAAATGATTTGTTCAGCACCATAATCAGCTTGCAGAAATAATTGCAGGTTTCTGCCCAGCATATATGGATAACCTGCAGTGGTATGATAACTGTGTGACTCCTCTTATTTCTGAATGTAATAAGTCCATCCCACATTCAGTATATGAAAGGGTTGGACACGAGTTGGACAAAATAACCATATAAGCCATCCTTGTTTCCTAGAGTTTGGTTTACTAAAATAAGCAAGAATAATATTTTTCTATACCACCAACCACTGCTAAAGCATTGTGGTTTTATAATTTATATTAATTGACAAATTTGCAGGTTTGCCAGTCAATCAGAATGTTGTATTTCAAGGCAAAATAGGGTTGGACATGATCAAGAGACTTGATTCAACAAACACTAAATGAAAACAAAAAAGACCACAAGAAGCTATGGAAACATTTAAATGAATACTTAGGAGGGAAACAAAAAAACAGTACATTTACAAAGATGACAAACCCAGATGGCCAAATATCTGAAGATAAAGGTGAAATTGCAAACATATTAAACTCATTCTTTGCAAGCATAGGTAATAATCTGGCCCAGCAAATAAATAGTGCTACAAAACCAGATCCAATAGAAACACCACCTGGCTCAACTCTCTTAAATTTCTCAATTAGTACACCACAGAAAATCTCCAAGATTATAAATCAATTCCCAAAATGGAAATCTATGGGTATTGAAGGATTCAGTACCAAATTAGTGATTTATAATTTTCTGGTGATCTCTCAGATACTTTCAAACAATATTGAGCTGTTTTTTCGGAGACTGCAGTTATTCCCAGTGAATGGAAAATGGCCCAAGTAACACCACTACATAAGGAAGGAAAAAAGGACTTACCCAACAACTATCGCCCTATATCGATTCTGCCATTCATATAAAAGATTCTAGAGAAAATTGTGAATGGTGACTTGCGTGATCATCTTGAACTTAATAACATACTTACTTGTGATCAAGCAGGTTTCAGGAAAAATAGATCCACGGTATCAATACTGACGAATCTGACTGACAACTGTTTATGTAATATGGATAATGGTCAGTCAACCATCTGCATTTTCATTGACTTTCGAAAAGCCTTTAATACCATCTGTCATGAGAGACTACTTGTAAAGTTTTATCAAATGAATATCCGTGGAAATGCTCATAACCTGTTACAGAACTATCTAAATGAAAGATCCCAAATTACTTCCATAGAAAGTCATCGGTAGAATGCTACAAGCATCAAATATGGAGTCCTCCAGGGATTGTTACTCGGACCAATACTTTTGACACTTTTTATCAATGATATTGTGAGCAAGCTAAATCACTCACAAGCTTGCCTTTTTACAGACGATACTGCGATTTTATACTCCCACCCTGATATTGAGTTAGCAAAAATTTGAATACAAAAGGACCTTGATGCTGTATATGATTGGACAGTCAAAAACAAACTGATTATCAATTTGAAAAAGACTCAATATATGATCGTTTCCAGTCATTTCCGGAAATTTAAAGACATTAACCTAGTAATTGACTTTCGTAGAGTAACGAGAACTGAAGACTATAGATATTTGGGTGTACAAATTGATCAACATCTGAATTTCAGCCAACACATTGCATCTGTAGCTGCTCTTTTAATTCAAAATTTAGTACTTTGTTACGCCTCAGCCACATTATTCCAAAAAATTATTAGTCTCAATCTGTACAAAGGACTTGTAGTGCCACACTTGGATTATGCCAGTATAATTTGGGGCTCAACCATTGATTCAAAACTTCAAAAGCTCCAGAAAACCCCAACAAAATCTCTTGCCAAAATTATTAAAATTAGATCATCTGATGAGAAGGTTGTACATGAGCACTGTAAATTTCAACTTTTCGAAAATCGTAGATCAGAACAATTAGCCATAACTATTTTCAACATTCTGAAAAATGGAAAGACTTCATTCCTTATCGAAACTCTGAGGACAGCAGATCATAATCACAATACAAGAACAAGAGACACTCAGCTTTTATCTTCCTAAACCAAAAACAAACTTTTTAAAAAGAACTGTTACCTATCGTGCTATTCAGACATGGAACACATTACCAGATAATATGAAAAATGCAAACGACAAAAAATCATTTAAAAAAATGCTACGGCTCCATTTGACAAGCTCAGAACCATAAGAAAAACTAACCTTCACATTACAAAATAATTATTGACATTCATTGTAGCCTCATTCATTATATAACCATATTTAGGTAAATTTTATTGTATAATCAACTTATCTTGTACATGCACACTTGTAGAGGAAGTCACAGGATATCAGTCAAATCTGACTGAGTGACTTTCGCTTTAAAAATGCAATTAAAAAATACTTATACATATATTCTATGAAACAATAGAAATAGCAGAATGCATTGTACAAAATGATATAGAATACATTTATGAGATCAGATACCTATTAACCAAAAAGGAGAAGAACAAAAGAAAATATCTCAGTGAATAATGACAAACTTTTGGAATCCCAATTCAATTAATGTTTGAGATCCAAACTATTCAAAATGAAAACAGTGAAACATTAAGAGTAAAGGCAGTCACCGGATGACAAAATGAAGATTCAAGGTGTTTATTGAATAGTAATTTTCTGATGGTTTAAATCATGTGAATCATGGCTTATGGATTTTACTTAAATTCTTTCAGGAGATTCACGGCTGTGTAATACTTCATGATGGAGGGTGTCAAGTTGAAGGATCCCCGAGTGGTGAGAGTGTTCATGTCCTCCCCCTTCAATGGCATGGAAAAGGAGCGGGACATTCTCACAAAGTTCTACTGGCCCAAGATCGAATCAGCACTGAATGAAAAAGGACTTCACCTGAGACTTGTTGATATGAGATGGGGCATCACCCATGCCTCGTCCTCCAACTCTCAGACAATCAATATCTGTCTGCATGAAATTGACCGCTCCGATATTTTCATTGGACTTTTCGGTCAGCGCTATGGGTGGAATGGACGCCACAATGCTGTTCTGCAGGAAAACTTTGATAAAGCTGTAGAAAAGTATCCCTGGGTAGACAACTACAGAGATAAGAGTGTCACAGAGTTGGAGTTCCTGCATGGTCATTTGAATAATCCGGGAAGCCTGCCAGCTTGTTTCTGCTTTCGCGATAAAGCGTATGATGATGCAATGCTCAAGGACACGCATGTGGAAGGAAATGAAAGGAAAGAGCGTTTCTATAAAGTAGAAGATGAAAATAGTTTCAAGAAGCTGGAGGACCTGAAAGAGCGCATCCAAGACACTGACGCTAACACCCTTGGGGTAAACATGAACTACAGAGACCCACAGGAAGGGGCAGAGTTTATTTACAACCAAGTCTGGAAACACATCGAAAGTGAAATTTGTAATAAAATTCAAAATACTTTGTCGGATAAAGATAAAGCTGCCTTTGCACATAAGGCCTACCTTACATCCCACTGTGGTATGTATATTGGTGGTGAAAAAGATATGCAGAAACTTGATGAGTATGTCTCAAGTGAGGCTGAAGAGTACCATCCTCTTATGGTCATTGGCCAAACAGGGTGCGGAAAAACCACTTTCCTTAGTAATTGGCTTGATCAAAAACAAAAACAGTCATCTGAGGACAGAGACTTGTTTTACTATCATTTTGTCGGAGCAGAATCAAACAGTGTACTGCCAAGGCATCTACTTAACCGACTAATAGACTTTTTGCATTTGAAATTGATTGGAACTGAACTTGACAGCAAAGAGAAGGAGTCACTTAGTTTGGGAAAGCTATTTGACAAATTAGTGGACCTTCTGGCAAAAATGCAGTCAGAAGAACATGGAAAAAAGAGTCTTGTTCTTGTTTTTGACAATGTCAACAAAATCAAACTTAATAAGCAATCAATGCCATTGTTCTGGCTTCCAAAAACAATGCCCAAGAATGTTAAGGTTATTGTTAGCATCACCCAAGGGGCTCCTGCTGCATCTGAACTGCTTGAAATCCTAACTGAGGAACATAAGGCAGTGAAACTTGAAATTCTGCCATTGACAGAGGAAGAAAAGCATGAAATGTGCAAACAACTTCTTGAGGAAAACTCAAAATCAATGGAGCATGACCAAATGCTTTTGATCACATCTTCTCCTAAAACCAACAACCCATTCTTCCTAAAAATTCTCATAAATGAACTATGTGTAGCTGGAAAGTTTAGAGAACTGACCAATCAAATTAGTGATCTACTTCAATGTGATGGAGTTCTAGGATTGATAGAGAAAATACTTCAGCGGATCAACAATGACTACAGCAGTGCAGAATACGAAGGCAATGTTGTAGAGGAAGTGCTGTGTGCTCTCTCCCTCTGCAAAGAAGGTGTTTCTGAGTCAGAATTCCCCATGGATCAGCATGTGTGGGCTCCAATCATCTATGCGATTGACACTTTTCTCATCGACCAAGGGAGTGTGCTTGGTTTTTCTTGTCCCGAAATGGACAAAGCGGTGGAACTTTTGTTCTTTAAAACTGAGCAGCAAAGACAGGACATAGCAAGAAAGGTATCACAAATATTTGACACTCTGTATGTACAAAACCTGGAGAACGGTGCAAAGGTAAAGGCACGAACAGCACGCGAACTGCTTCACCTTCTGAAACTCAGTGGTGATCGCGAGAGGTTGATAGTGGTCCTCAGTGATATAAGGATATTTGAAGCCATAAGTGGTTCAGGTCATTTCGAGTTAAATGCTTATTGGCAATGGCTTGGAACTCCAGCTGATGCCATAGCCAGACGTTATATCTGCAGTTTGGATACCATTATTGCAGAGAGATATGCATCATATCTAACAGATTATAAGATGGATTTGTGGGAGAAAGAGCTCAAGTGGAAATCCAACAAAATTCAAGACGTGAGAAAATGGTTTGAGGATTCAAAGTTGTTTCATGGTTTGACCTATTTGTTTGATCGTGAACTAGAAGTTGACGGGTGCAGACCTGGAATATCTGAGATGAATAGACAGAACACCATCTGTGTAGTAAAGTATCAAAAGGCCTGCTATTTGTCAGATACTGAAAAGTATAAGGAAGCCTTAGATTTACACATGGAAGTCTTAGAACTGAGAAAGAAGCTAATAGAGGCAAAAGTCATGGACAAGGAAGATGTAGGCATGTCTTACCATGGCATTGGGTTGTGCTATTACAACATGAAAGACATGAAGAGTGCTGAGAAATGGTACAAAATGGCTCTAGAGGCTCAGGACCTTCCAACATTAAAAGTGTCTCAGTCCACCACCTACTGCAACCTTGGTCTGATAAGTCTAGAGGGAAGGAGATTTGATGAGGCTCTCGAATATTTTGAAAAGTCAAATGCCATGAGACAGGAAGCAGAGCCTAACAGATTATCATTAGAGATTGCATACAATTACCACAACATCGGCCTGACCTACAGAAGGAAGAAAGACTTGGACACGGCAGAAAAGTATTACCAGAAGTCGCTAAAGGTGAAGGAATCACTGTTGGGCAGGGATTCCTTTGATGTTGCACTTTCTATAATGAACATTGGGACTCTGGAAACACATCGCAAAAACCATGAGAAAGGTTTGGAATATGCACAAGAAGCTCTGAGAATCTTTGAAATACTAGCTCCTGAGGGTTCTTATCGCACAATCATGGCAAAAGAGAATGCTGTGAACCAGCTAACTATGCTTAACAGATATGAGGAGGCAGAGCCTCTCTTCAAAGATGTACGCAAATTCTTGAAAACAATGGATGGGGGCTCTGCAAGAGGACTACCACCATTGCATCGACGCTTCATAACATGGTATCATGGCAAGGAGAACTATGAAGAGGCAGGAGATATTGCCTTTGAGCTTGTCAAGTGCGCAAAGTGCAGAGCTAAAGATTATGCACTTTTAGCACTTTCAGATTTTGAGCTTCCAGCTGAAAAGAGACCCAAAAGACCTGAGTTTGCAAGCCTAGATGAAGGTCTCAAAAAATGGCCAACCGATGAGAACATTCTTGGAACCAAGTTTGACATCCTCATTCGCTCAGATCCTTCTCAGTTGATTCCATTCGCTTTAAAGCACTGTGATAAATCTACTTCTAAAGAGGAGTACTGTATCATTGTGGCCAACGTGTTGATCAACTTTAATGAGGAGAAGACAAGAGCAATCGAGTTTCTTGAAACAGCATGCAAGACATATACAGAAAGTACAAAACTTTCTGACAAACTTGAGAACTTAAAGAATACCCCTTGAATAAAACCATATTATTAAGAACCTGATAAGTGAAGGAATGTTTAATTAGTTCATTTAATCAACAACCAATATCAAAATAATTATTCAGATATAATGAGGCTGTGTATCTGATGTATGTCACTGTATATGAAGATGTAAAACAGATTATTCTAGGATTCTGTTATCCGGGCATTTACTTTAGGTGGTGCTGCTGTAAGGTGTGAATGTTGGTGAATACAGCTCCATAGGCACTACACTTAAGAATAATATTATTCAGCATTCTAAATGATCTAAAAATGTTAAAACCTTTTCATCAACGTATGTTCACTATTTTAAACGAGGGGATATATTGTAAAACTTTTAGAATCAAATTTTCATGAATAATTGTTGAAGTATGTTTTTTCTTTGTTTTAGTATTTCCTGCCTCCCTGCCCCCATGCCTTATCCACAGTATCCATGGTGTTGTTGTCACCAAAGAAAATGGCTAAGACAAAGCATTATACCTAATAATGATGGGGTCTTGAATCTGACAATTAGATAGTGTATGAGGCTTATTAACAGTACCCCTTATTGATAAATATCAAATTCGGCTACTGTTTCTACATTGAACATATATCATAAAATCATGGAACCATGATGAATTGTTGTTGATTCATAATACCTGTAGCTCACTGCAGGAATACTTGCTGTACCTATCTTACAGCAAGATACATGCTTACATCATGAATCAATCCAACGTGTATATCTAAAACATATATTTATAAAGACTCTCATAATGATACAGGTAATTGCCAGTGTCATAATGTAGTAACCTATTCCTTAAATGAAGTGTAGATTTATAACCTATGTGCTATGATTGTGATAGGGGATGTGTTATACTCAATAAACCTATTTTACATTAAGTTACTTGTTCATATTACTGTATATAAGTTGTTTTGCCTGAACAAATATCATTTCAATGTTTCCAACCAGAAAAGACAGCACATACAAGTTAAAGAAAAAATGTAATATAGTCAATTCAGCTGAAGTGAAGATAGGTAACATCTTGGGTAATCAAACATCAGAAATATGAACATACATGACATATAAACAGACCATGTAAATATGAATTCTTTGTAAAATTCTTTTAATCTCTGGTGCCCAACGGAGATGTGCTACCCCTTCGATTAATGGGTAATTCTAATGATAAATTACAACAAGAATGCAGATAGATTCTGATGTCATCAGACAAAACAGCATCAAAATCAATTAAAAGATATTGAAGAAAGAAGATTTTGCTCAGCTCCCCACTGGGGGCAGCCATTTTGAATTAGTTTCTCAGCATGGATCTCACCTTTAACCAAATAATGTTTCGTGTGTATATTTCGTAAGGCTCTACTATAGTATTTCACTTATGTTTAGGATGCTATTGTGAAAATATTATTTGATGAAACGTCATGAAACACCCTTAGTGGTGATAGATTAGGCACATTCTGTATCTTAAATATCAGTACTTTCCTACCTGAATTGACCTCATCATCTGATTCTCAAACAATAACTCTTTGTCTGTGAGAAATTGATCACTCTGATATATATCAGCATCAATAGGCATTCTGAGGCCCTCATGTGAAGAGAATTGTTGTTGTTTTTTCACTACGGACTGACACTTTTTTCAATTAGAAATGTCTCTATTCTATATTTTTCAGTTGAAATTAATGAAATGTGTAAGATAGGACAGTTTCATTGTGATGTAATACATGAACATTCAACAGTCTGCTTAACAAGCAGCCTGTTGAAGTGCACTTTGACAATCGGCTCATCAATTATGATGCTGGGTAACTGTGTTGTACCATGGCTGTTGGTCTTCCTTATGGGATGTGAATAAACTATTTGTATCAGTCCCAGCACTGTAGATTAGACCTCAGCCGTTCTGTCAGGGCGCACGTGCGGGTTAGTGTGCCCCCCTTTGAAATAAAAAATCAACATAACTGATTTTTGTGACCATTGAGTTAGAGTTGCTCCAGTTCTGATGGCTTATTTTGGTCGCCCCACTGACCTCGTTGGTTAGACACTAACAATACCATGTAAACAGATAATCTAATACAAAATTTTGATACCATTTTACTAAATAACATCACCTTAACCTCGCTTACCCAGAACGTAAATGTATAGTGGTAAACTCCTAAAGTTACAAGCAGTTACTGCTAGATGTTTCTTAAGTTCAACTGTCCCGTCTATGATTTGTTTAATGCTGTGACTGGCAGTGCCCTCTCTCCAGATGGCACATGAGCAAATTGTTGCTCTTTTAGAGACGTACTATCACTTCTTTTTCAGTTAGAAATATCTGTATTACTTATTTTTGAATTGAAATTACTTAATTATGTAAGATGGGAGAGTTTCCTCGTCTTACATATTATCAGATGGTTTAAAGAAACATGAAAAACCAAGAGAAAATGAGTACATAGACATAAACACCTGCTCTAACATAAACACCTTTTCACGGAAAGAAAGAGAGTGAACTCCATCCACCAGCTGATATGTGCTTGGTGAAATGGACCTTAATTTTCACTGACTTGTACACTCCACAGGCCCCTCTACACTATTGGCTCCAGCCCCAGCCTAAATTTTTGCACAGGTGTACCTACGGTTTGGTGTGCCCCACTTAGACAAAAAAATTAATCTTAACTTTATTTTGTGAGCACTGTTAGTAAAGAAAGTAAACCAGATAACTAGCTTCTACTATATTACATAGAGCGGACTCCACTCTTAAATAAAAATTAATCATGACTGGAACTTCAGAAGAAGTTTTATGAAAAAAAAAGCTTCCTGAATAATACCAACTACTGAATTTGGAGTAAAAACATATTGTTCACCACAAAAACCAGTGTCCATGGTATGAAAATAGTTTTCAATAAACAGCTGGGTGTAAATTATGTGCGCACATTTTGTGGCCACACAACTTCAGTTGGGTTACGCCAGTTCTCATGTGCTGTTTTGGCTGGTTCCACTCAACAGGGAGAGGGGCGGTGCATGAGTGGGGCCAACTGCATAGGTTAGACACTCCAAAATATTGTAAACAGGTAATCTTATACAAAATTTCGATACCATTTGACTCAAAACCATCACCTTAACCTCTCCTACCCTTTTTATTTTATATATTATATAATATGATATAAGGCTATAAACTACGTGTAACCACCTAAATTGAAGCAGTGGAGAACTATTATAATCAGCAAAAATCAAAACAAAAAAGTGCCGCCCTGCTGGTACAAGCTGATCAAAAGTGGGCATAGTCTGATATGTTAATGAGGAGAGTGCCACCCTCAAGGTACAGGCTTTGCGCAAGTGGGCATGGTCTAATATGTTAATCAGGAGGGTTTCCTATCCTCTCATTGGTCAGTTAAGGTCAAAGGTCAAAAGTCAAAGGTCAAGAATGTAGGTCTTCATGACTTCATTTCTGTTTCCTTAGATTAAGCTATGAACCTATTTTGGCCAAAAGTAAGTCGTCATGACCTCCTTTTTGTTTCCTTAGATTAAGCTATGAACCTATTTCCCAATAAAAAATGCTGGGACCCCTATTATAGTGATTTTCAAGGCATTTTCATTGTGCAGCTCCCCCTCCTAATGATCACTATTATCACAACTAATCAAGATTAATTATGAAAGTTTAAATACAGTAATACTGTCTGTGCCACTTAAGGTTTTATTTGTGACTTAGGAACTTGAGGTGGCCCCTAAGTCACACACCTTTGTGACAATCCTTTGTCACTTAGTGCCCTTTGTGACTTGTTGTCCTAACAAAGATTGTTCTCAGGCCTCTCACCAAGGGTATAATGTCTCCTTTTTTTCATGCAGACCCTAGCTTTCTTTTCATGGTATATAGAAAAAAGTATTCAAAATTAATAAAATACCTGTTTTTTGACGCAAAATCAAAATTAAGCGCCAAAAATATTTTGAGACAAGTTTTCCTACAAAGGAAGCTAAAGGACTCATACTGAACATTTCAGCTCAATAACCTCTGCAGTCACAGAGTTATTTTTGTTCAGAAAATTAATTGTAAAAGGTTATTTTTAAATTCTCCCAAACTCAATTCAATTGCCGTAACCAAAACAGTTCTTTCAAAATAAAAACAAGGAAACAATAAAGACACTGACTGGATAATAAAAAATGAAGATTCAAGGTGTTTATTGAATAGTAATTTTCTGATGATTTAAATCATATGAATCCTGACTAATGGATTTTACTTAAATTCTTTCAGGAGATTCACGGCTGTGTAATACTTCATGATGGAGGCTGTCAAGTTGAAGGATCCCAGAGTGGTGAGAGTGTTCATGTCCTCCCCCTTCAATGGCATGGAAAAGGAGCGGGACATTCTCACAAAGTTCTACTGGCCCAAGATCGAATCAGCACTGAATGAAAAAGGACTTCACCTGAGACTTGTTGATATGAGATGGGGCATCACCCATGCCTCGTCCTCCAACTCTCAGACAATCAATATCTGTCTGCATGAAATTGATCGCTCCGATATTTTCATTGGACTTTTCGGTCAGCGCTATGGGTGGAATGGACGCCACGATGCTGTTCTGCAGGAAAACTTTGATAAAGCTGTAGAAAAGTATCCCTGGGTAGACAACTACAGAGATAAGAGTGTCACAGAGTTGGAGTTCCTGCATGGTCATTTAAATAACCCGGGAAGCCTGCCAGCTTGTTTCTGCTTTCGCGATAAAGCGTATGATGATGCAATGCTCAAGGACACAGATGTTGAAGGAAATAAAAGGAAAGAGCGTTTTTATAAAGTAGAAGATGAAAATAGTTTCAAGAAGCTACAGGACCTGAAAGAACGCATCCAAGACACTGAACCAAACACCCTTGGGGTAAACATGAACTACAGAGACCCACAGGAAGGGGCAGAATTTATTTACAACCAAGTCTGGAAACACATCGAAAGTGAAATTTGTAATAAAATTCAAAATACTTTGTCGGATAAAGATAAAGCTGCCTTTGCACATAAGGCCTACCTTGCATCCCACTGTGGTATGTACATTGGTGGTGAAAAAGATATGCAGAAAGTGGATGAGTATGTCTCAAGTGATGCTGAAGAGTACCATCCTCTCATGGTCATTGGTCAAACAGGGTGTGGAAAAACCACTTTCCTTAGTAATTGGCTTGATCAGAAACAAAAGAATTCATCTGAGGGCACAGACTTGTTTTACTATCATTTTGTTGGAGCAGAATCAAACAGTGTACTGCCAAGGCACTTACTTAACCGACTGATAGACTTTTTGCATTTGAAATTAAATGGAACTGAACTTGACAGCAAAGAGAAGGAGTCACTTAGTTTGGGAAAGCTATTTGACAAATTAGTGGACCTTCTGGCAAAAATGCAGTCAGAAGAACATGAAAACAAGAGTCTTGTTCTTGTGTTTGACAATGTCAACAAAATCAAACTTGATAAACAAGCAATGCCATTGTTCTGGCTTCCAAAAACAATGCCAAAGAATGTTAAGGTTATAGTTAGCATCACCCAAGGGGCTCCTGCTACATCTGAACTGCTTGAAATCCTAAATGAGGAACACAAGGCAGTGAAACTTGAAATTCTGCCATTGACAGAGGAAGAAAAGCATGAAATGTGCAAACACCTTCTTGAAGAAAACTCAAAATCAATGGAGCATGACCAAATGCTTTTGATCACATCGTCTCCTAAAACCAACAACCCATTCTTCCTAAAAATTCTCATAAATGAACTATGTGTAGCTGGAAAATTTAGGGAACTTACACATCAAATTAATGACCTCCTTCAATGTGATGGAGTTCTAGGATTGATAGAGAAAATACTTCAGCGGATCAACAGTGACTACAGCAGTGCAGAGTATGAAGGCAATGTTGTAGAGGAAGTGCTGTGTGCTCTCTCCCTCTGCAAAGAAGGTGTTTCTGAGTCAGAATTCCCCATGGACCAGCATGTGTGGGCTCCAATCATCTATGCGATTGACACTTTTCTCATCGATCAAGGGAGTGTGCTTGGTTTTTCTTGTCCTGAAATGGATAAAGCAGTGGAACTGTTGTTCTTTAAAACTGAGCAGCAAAGAGAGGCCATGGCAAGAAAGGTCTCACAGATATTTGACACTCTGTATATGCAAACCCTGGAGAATCGTGCAAAGGTAAAGGCACGAACAGCTCGCGAACTGCTTCACCTTCTGAAACTCAGTGGTGATCGCGATAGGTTGATAGTGGTCCTCAGTGATATAAGGATATTCGAAGCCATAAGTGGTTCAGGTCATTTCGAGTTAAATGCTTATTGGCAATGGCTTGGAACTCCAGCTGAAGCCATAGCCAGACGTTATATCTGCAGTTTGGATACCATTATTGCAGAGAGATATGCATCATATCTAACAGATTATAAAATGGATTTGTGGGAGAAAGAGCTCAAGTGGAAATCAAACACAATTCAAGATGTCAGAAAATGGTTTGAGGATTCAAAATTGTTCCATGGTTTGACCTATTTGTTTGATCGTGAACTAGAAGTTGACGGGTGCAGACCTGGAATATCTGAGATGAACAGGCAGAACATCATTTGTGTAGTAAAGTATCAAAAGGCCTGCTATTTGTCAGATACTGAAAAGTATAAGGAAGCCTTAGATTTGCACATGGAAGTCTTAGAACTGAGAAAGAAGCTAATAGAGGCAAAAGTCATGGACAAAGAAGATGTAGGAATGTCATATCATGGCATTGGGTTGTGCTATTACAACATGAAAGACATGACAAGTGCTGAGAAATGGTACAAAATGGCTCTAGAGGCTCAGGACCTTCCAACATTGAAAGTATCTCAGTCCACTACCTACTGCAACCTTGGTCTGATAAGTCTAGAAGGGAGGAGATTTGCTGAGGCTCTCGAATATTTTGAAAAGTCCAATGCGATGAGACAGGAAGTAGAGCCTAACAGGCTATCATTAGAGATTGCATACAATTACCACAACATTGGTCTGACATACAGAAAGATGAAAGATCTGGACACGGCAGAAAAGTATTACCAAAAGTCGCTTAAGGTGAAGGAATCCCTGTTGGGTAGGGACTCTTATGATGTTGCACTTTCCATAATGAACATTGGCACTGTGGAAACGCATCGTAAAAACCATGAAAAAGGTTTGGAACATGCACAAGAAGCTCTGAGAATCTTTGAAGTACTAGCTCCTGAGGGTTCTTATCGCACAATCATGGCGAAAGAGAATGTTGTCAACCAGCTAACTATGCTTAACAGATATGAGGAAGCAGAGCCTCTCTTCAAAGATGTACGCAAATTCTTGAAAACAATGGACGGAGGTTCTGCAAAAGGACTACCACCATTGCATCGACGCTTCATAAAATGGTATCAAAACAAGGATAACTATGAAGAGGCAGGGGATATTGCCTTTGAGCTTGTCAAATGCGCAAAGTGCAAATCTCAAGATTATGCATATTTAGCACTGTCAGATTTTGAGATGCCGGCAGACAAGAGACCCAAAAGGCCTGAGTTTGCAAGCCTAGATGAAGGTCTGAGAAAATGGCCAACTGATAGTAATGTTCTGGGAGTCAAGTTTGACATCCTTATTCGGTCAAATCCTTCTCAGTTGATTCCATTCGCTTTAAAGCACTGTGATAAGTCTACTTCTAAAGAGGAGTGCTGTATCGCTGTGGTCAACGTCTTGATAGACTTTAATGAGGAGAAGAAAAAAGCAATAAAGTTTCTTGAAGCAGCACTCAAGGAGTATCCAGAAAGTACAAAACTTTCTGACAAACTTGAGAGCTTAAAGAGTCCTCCAGGACTAAAACCATCTGAAGAACCTGATAAGTGAAGAAATGCTTAATTAGTTTTTTTCCATTTTGTTCATTTTTTTTTATCAATTCCCAATAGCAAATTATTCAGATAGCATGACGCTGTGTGTTATATATAGAGTACATCACTGTGTATGAAGATCATACTAGGATTCGGTAATTTGGGCATTTGCTGTAGGTGGCGCTACAGAAAATTATGAACGTTGTCAAATACAGCTCCATAGGCACACTGCTTAAGAATAATATTTATCAACATTCTAAATCATCTAAAACTGCTTCAACCTTCTTGTCAATGTACGTTCACCATTTCATATGAGGGAATATATTGTGAATCATATAGAATGAAAATCCTTATGAATAATTTGTGAAGTATGTTTTTTCATTGTTTTAGTCTTTGCTGCCTTGCTGTCCCTATCAAAGAAAATGGCTGAGACAAGGCATTATACCTAACAATTATGGGGTCCTGAATCTAAGAATAAGAGTGTATGTGGCTTAAAAACAGTACCCCTTTTGATAAATATCAAATTAAGCTACTGTATCTACATTGAACATAAAAATCATGGAACCATGATGAATTGTTTTGGCTTATGTTACCTGTAGCTTTCTACAAGAATACCTGCTGTACCTATCTTCTGGGATGGTAAATGCTTACATCATGACCCATTCGCATGTGTATATATAAAACATACGTTTATAAAGACTCAATAATGATACAAGTAATTGCCAATGTCGACCTCATAATTTAGTGACATATTCCTTAAATGAAAGGTATGTTTATAACCTATGTGTCATACTTGTGAAAGGGGATGTGTTATTCTCAATAAACCTAGTTTAAATGAAGTAATTTGTTCACATTACTGCATACTTGAATGTAGGTTTTGCCTGAAAAAGATATCATTTTAATTTTTCAACAAGAATATATAGTACATAAAAATCAAAGAAAACTTGTAATAAAGGCAATTCAGCTGAAGGGAATTCAAATTTTATATTTATTAAAAATTATATGATAAACGATAGAAGAAATTTGAATTTATTTTATTCTAACTATAATATAGGTAACATCTTTGGAAATCAGGCATCAGAAATATGAACAGACATGGCATATACACGGATAATGTAAACACGAATTCATTAAAAAAAATTCTTTTAACCTCCAGCAGTGGAGATGTGCCACCCTTTTGACTAAACATTGTAAACCTTCTCTGTATTAAATGTAATTACTTTCTTATCTGAATTGACCTCATCCTCTGACTCTCGAACAATAAATATTTGTTTGCGGGAAATTGATTATTCTGATGTTTTCAGCATCAACTCAGATCAAAGAAATTTGTTTTGTTTGCGAAGATTCCTCATTATAGATTTAAATCTTTAGTAATAGTCCTAGAGTTCAAACTTGTTTTAACTATATCATTTATAAGTTACTGCTAACCTTCGTTGGGCCATTGTAATATATTTCTATAGTCATTTAGGGTTTCTGTTACTAAAAGCCATTATTTTGCTGTTAGCACCAATTAACTTAGCTTTTGCAGCAACCTGGGATGGTGAGCATAAAAGATTCATGAATCTCAACCTCAATAAAAGTCATGATTCCTTTTTTCGGCGGTTCGTGAAGGATTTGTCGTCATGAATATCATTATGTCATACTAATTTATTACATTATGATTCTCTTCAAATAGATATTAGAACGTATTGTATACAAAGATATATACCACAGTGTTTGTGAAAAGTCCTAAAATGCCGGACATGTCCGACGTTTCACCCCCTATGTCCGACGTTTGAGGCCAAAACGTCGGACATTTTGTCCTGCATATATTCAGGACTGATTGGAATAGTTTTAGAGGTGGAGCTGTCCCCATTCATAAACAATGTCTGACAATGAACCTAAATGTCCGACAGGAAGCTGAAATACATCGGACATAATGTCCGACCTTTCAAAATGAATTTCACATAGACTGATACCATATACAATTTTGACTGTGTTCGTGAATATTTCGATACCTATCTAAGGTTTGTGAGGCCTCACATCACCACTCTTTAGTTAAAGGTGACCTGTTTATTTTCCAAATGGGTTCAGGAATTGACACAGAATATGGCATATTGATAAGTTGTAATCTGAATCAGGTCTAAAAGTATATGTGGTCCCTTTTATACACGACAATCGACTTAGGCTGTCGTCACCAAAGTTTTTCATTAGAATGTTGAAACTGCACTGAACTCAACAACAAAGCGAAGGACTTGTTGTTCTTAATGATGTAGATATTTTGGCTTGTATCGGCCTTCATCAGGAAAGTATTTTTATTGATTGTTAGATTATAGATGAATTCATTAAAACTGTATACACTTATTTAAGTGTACCCTTTCAGGATAACTATCAGCAGATTATTGCCCTTTTTTAATATTTCATTTCATTTCATTTTTTTTTAATTTCATAAAATGTATCATGAATAACAGTGATACTTTTGATGAACTACTTCATTTTTTTACAATCATGAATTATTTCAATGTCTATAGCTAAAAGGATCTTGATCAATAATCTATTAAATTGAACAGGTTTAATTATATTTCATAGTACCAATAATTCAGACCTCATAGTAATAGAAACAGTTTAGGTGACATCCGAGATGAAGAAACCACAGAGAAGAAACCACTGGAAATGAGGCATTTCTAAGTGACCATGAAGTCTAAAGAGTAAAAGCATCAATGTTGACAACCAAAAGACACACAAATGCCAAACATTGACTGTTAGGCTCTTCAAGTTTATTTCAAAGAATCACCAGGGGTTTATCTTCTCTAAATGGGCACCAATTCATATGTGTAACCATTGGTTATGGAATGTATTATACCTTTTCTGTTAAACCTGAGCTTCTAAGGAATGACACACAGCAATCAGTGATAGTTAGACAGCGATGCTGCACATGTTTTTAAGTATCTTCATATAACTTTTTTGATATTCATCAAATCCACAAACAGAAAGCAAGCATAATGTATGTAGGAACGTTGTGCAGATAATGCATATATATGTTCAATTTTTTATTTCTTAATGATTTCATTTCTTTATGGATTATTGAAAAATATATGTGAAAAAGGTAACGCAGGTGTCCTAAGGTGAGCTCAGCGAGAACAGAAATCTCGCGTAGAGCAAAAAGGGCAAAAGCTCACAAAAGCTCACTTGATCTCGTTGTGCTGATAATGCATATATATGTTTGATTTCTTATTTCTTAATGATTTCATTTCTTTATGAATTATTGAAAAATATATGTGAAAAAGGTAACGCAGGTATCCTAAGGTGAGCTCAGCGAGAACGGAAATCTCGCATAGAGCAAAAGGGCAAAAGCTCACTTGATCTCGAAATGATATCAGGCAAGTATAATATCTCTGTGTTTGTGAATATTTCTAGACGTATCTAAGGTTTGTGAGGCCTCACATCACCACTCTTTAGTAAAAGGTGACCTGTTTATTTTCCGAATGGGTTCAGGAATTGACACAGAATATGAGTAGTATCCTTTTTGGTCGAGTTCAACACATCGAGCAGAAAATAGGGTCGAGTTCGACACATCGAGCAGAAAATAGGGTTGAGTTCAGCACATCGAGCGAAATTTAGGTCTTGTTCGACACAATTAATGCTTGAGTCAATGGTAGAATGTGCCGGTCTTGTTCAACTCATCGAGCAGAAATAGGGTCGAGTTCAACACATCGAGCAGAAAATAGGGTTGAGTTCAACACATCGAGCGAAATTTTAGGTCTTGTTCGACACATTTAATGCTTGAGTCAATGGTAGAATGTGTTGGTCTTGTTCAACTCATCGACTAGATTTCAGGTCGAGTTCAGCACATCGAGCGAAAATTTAGGTCTTGTTCAACACACGAGTGAAATTTTAGGTCTTGTTCGACACATCGAGCGAAATTTAAGGTCTTGTTCGACACATCGAGCGAAATTTAAGGTCTTGTCTGATTCATAAGTTTGAATGGAATAATGTGTTGTTCGACTCAGGTCTTGTTTAACTCAAATGTAGTTTCAAATATGTGGTTGCCATCTAGTGAAATGTTAGCGAATTATTAGTTTAAACTGCCATCTATTGGATTGTTATAGAGTTGCTTGTAAATGAATTTAAATAACGTGATTGTTAATGAAGCATATAATATTAAATAGTTTGGTGATTGGTTTTGGTGATTATATTTAGAGGTTAAGAATCATATATAATTCATTAGTAGATATATTTAAAATGGTTTATATAGAGTTTTGGTGTTGTTTGTTTTTATAGATTGGTATAATCTATGTATCGTATTAATGTTTTATTTGTATTGTTTTTGAAAATAAAACTGTTATGTGATCATAATATGAGTTGATTAATATGTTATTTTTAGATTTAAAAGTATTGATATTGAATCTTTTGTTTTAATATGAAAATGGTATTGACCTAGATAATATAAGGAAATCGTTGTGACAGCGTATAACATTTGTTGTTGTGTTTTTATTATTGAGGGTCTAGATTCTATAAATTGACGTGATAGTGCTACTTATCAGAATTCTGTTCCACTGGAGTAATGAGTTGCTCTTAATGACCTTCTGTTTAATGATTATATTATCATTTAGAGATTTAGTTTCAATGGTTAATCTTAAGAGAGTTTATGTCGGCTATTGAGGGTGTGGTCTAATTTGCAAATTGTGATTTTCATTAAATATAGGTTAAGAATAGCGTTTTGGAAGATTATTTCTGGAGTTTCAGGATTAGATTGGTAGGTAAAATGTATTTTATTTTGAATTTTGAATTTTTATCAATTTGAATATGATTTCTTTTATGTGTTTTTAATTATAGTTTCTTTTATAGGTTTATTGAAGACTGATCGTTGAGGGACGAAACTTCTTTTGACTTTGGTAAGGTGGTATTTCAAAACTATTAATTTCGTAATCTAGATTTTCGATGTTGAAACTTAAAGATTTCCAAATTTGTATTGGTATTTGCGTAATTGTTTCTGAGCTTGATTCTTAGTACGTGGGGCGGACGTCGAACCAACGCCTCTCTTAAAAATGTAATGTTTTGTTATAGCAGGTAATAATTCTTCTTCTTATTTGTCTTCGGTCCTGTTTCAGCGTAGATCTGATTGAGGTACTGAAAGGTATTTTATTCAATAAGCCTTTTACTTTGAAAGTATTATGATGTTTTGAAAGGTATTATTGAATTTTTATTAAATTATTAGTAGAGTTTAGTTTCTTTTTGAAATAGGTTTGATGTAATCTTATTTAAGAAAAATGCATAATATTGTTTGTCATAATATTTTGACTGAATTTTGTTAGATTATTTTGTGAAATGTAAATGGAATATAAAGTTTGGAATTTTAAAATTATTGTTTGATTTTGCTTGAAAATTCGGTATTTCATAATCTTTCATAATCCTTTCAGTTCCTCTGTTCCTTTGGAATGTTTGAACGTATTGTGAACGTACTTGCTGGAATTTGATTGGCTGATATTTTGGGACTTGGTATAAATAGTTACGTAGGTATAAATGGTTGCGTCACAGGGGTTGTTCGCTGTCGTAATCTGAATCTTCTGATGGGATAAGTCGAAGATTTGTTTTATTATAGTGTGCAGTAAGGATTCCTTAGGATCTCTAGTGCGGATTCATAGGATAATTCAAACAGTACAAAGACAATTATACAGAGAACAATTGAACTTTATTGGATAATCAGTACTCGGATATTTCTTCGAGACTCTTCTTCGTTACAACACCGATAATACGAGGCTAAGGTAAGTTGAAAGTTTTATATTTGATTTTAATAGATATATTGGTTATGCATTTTCAGATATAATGTTAGGATAAGTATTCTTGGATATTATAGGTTCAGATTATTTGTTTGTTTGTTATATAATAGATGAAGTTTAATTAAAAGGTCAGTTGTATATTCGATGAAGCTTTGTTTGTTTAGTAGTTCAAGATTTAAAGAGTTGTTTGGATCGTTGGGAGTTCAAGGGGATCATCATAGAGTTCAATGGTTTCGGGGGGTAGTAAGCGGGGAGTGTGAGGTCTATAGTATTGTCGGTTCTTTATTTTTCTAAGTCTGTGGATGGTGCATGATAGAAGCGTTATTAGGATGATGAGAATTGAGCACAGAGTTCCGCCAGCAATTTTAAAGATCAGTGATTTAGTTGGAGATCGGGTGATAGCCTGAGGGGTACTTGAAGGTGTTGAGTTTAGAGAGAGAGGCTTATTACTGGTAGATAGTACTGTCGAGGCGGCTGTTGAAGGCTTGGGGTTTGTTTTTTTGATTGTGATAGGTGTGGGATTTGTTGGATTTGGTGTTGGAGAGATGGTTGGTGTTTTGTTTGGAAGAGTCGGTGACAGGATCATTGGTGTTTGAAGGGTTGAGGCTGGCTTAGAAGAGGTTGCTGGTGTTAAGGGGTTTGGAGATGGTAGTGGTTTAGGGGGAGACGGTTGTGGTCTAGGTATGGGTGCAGGTGTTTGAAGGCTAGGCGGCGATCGTGGTTTAGGCAGGTCTGTTTGAAGGGCTGGTTTAGGCAGAGTGGTAGGTGTTTGAAGCCGAGGCGGCGAACGTGGTTTAGGCAGGACTGTTTGATGGACTGGTTTAGGCAGAGTGGTAGGTGTTTGAAGGCTAGGCGACGGCAGTGGTTTAGGTAGGGCTGTCTGAAGGGTTGGAGATGGTTGAGACGCTGGTGTTTGGAGGCTTAACGATGACAGTGGTTTTGACTGGGTCGTAGGTGATAACGTTGGTGCTTGAAGTGTAGGTGATGGTTTAGGTGGAGCCGTAGGCCATGTCAGTAGTTTAGGCGAGGTCGTTGTTGTTGTTAGAAAGGTAGGTGGCGGCAGTGGTTTTGGTAGAACTGTTGGTGCCGGAAGAGTTGGTGCTGGAAGAGTTGATTTTCTGAAATAAAGAATTAGTTTGGTCGAATTTAGCTGAAATTATGTTAGTTGGAAGTACGTTGTAGCTAATAAATAGTTGAAATTATTATGTGATTATCATAGTGGTGTGGTCAGAAAAATATGTATTCCAACAGTTAAACTTTTTATGGGAATTTTAAAATCTGAAATTCAATGTGTCATTTATAAACATTTTCTGCTTCTTTATTACGCCATTTATTATTTCAATGTGCTTAGGATGCATAACACGTCCTTAACCTGATCACTAGGTGGTAGTTTTGGTTATAGGCCTATAGCTGAAATTACGTTGTGATAGGCGGGTTGATGAGCAATGTGGTCTGGTAAGATGACGAGGGTAAGTGACTTGAATCTTAGGAGGGATTTCTTGATCATTTTTTGAGTATTAAGGCAGGTAGGGTTTGCGGAAGTTATAGGTTTGATGAGTTTAGTGGTAGTTTATAATTATGAAAGTTTGTAATTATGAAATTCAGGCTTGTATAGGGTTGGGAGCCTCAAGTAGTTTCATTAGTGTTCGTAATTTGACTAAGCGTTTAGTTACAATTTAAGTATTGATTCATTCTTACATTTAGCATAAGTTTATGAGTTTGGAAATTAGATTGATTTAAGTAATAACTTACGTGCATATTCCGGATTCACATTTGTACTCTTTTTCGTTGACGGTCATTGTCGTGAGAAAGGGAAACGCCGCAAGATCGTAGTTCAGTTGAGAATTTGATGGGTCGGCCGTTTCCAATTTCAGTAGTTCTGCTTGGATTGTTTCAATCGATAGATGTGTTGGAATGCAACTGCATTCTAAAATTCCTGGTTCTGTAATGGTCTCACAGTTGTTTTGTACAGTGCACGTGGTGCATATTTTCGTACAAATCATTAAGAAAACTAGGCTTATAAGAAGAATTTTCGTCATTTTGTAGTGTTCTGGGCTCTAGGTTAGGCTCTAGGCTGCTGCTGGTTTGAGTGCTTGACGGTTTGATTCTGAGTATAATCTTTGTGGGGCATTCTATCAAGTATTAGCGTTTTATTTTGTTTGCTTTATCTTAATCTTAGGGCAAGATTTATCTAGGGGCAGAAGTATTAGGTTTAGTCATTATGTGCATCTGCTGAATTGCTGCCCTCTGGTGAATGTTAATGTCGGTAAAGGTTTTGTAAATGTGCTGCCATCTATCGAATAATTGTTTAGGTTTGGAAATGTATCGCCCTCTGTGGATTAAGATAATGAATTTCTAACAGAGGTCTTTGGTGTTTGTTTAGATCGTGCAGTGCTGGTTGGCTAGTTTAAGCTGAAGGAATTAAGCAGTAAGTATAATAGTATATATTTACAAATGAGTATTGTTATAGATTTTGTAAACGAATTTGGTATTAAGTGTTCTTGTTTTTTTTGTAGGGTTATTGTCAAAATTATTAAGCGGTGTTCTTTTTATTCGGAGTTGCTTAAAATTTGTCCTTGTGATAGTTTAGTTACTTTTTCAGATGTTGTTAAAGCCGCGACATTAGCTCAAGAGATTAATTCAAAATTATATAACAAGATAACATTAAAAGATTTATGTTTAGAAACAATTGTGAATATTGCTCCTAAAATTACTAAAGATGAATTAGACACTTTAGGATTACCCTGGATTTTAAAAGAAGAAATTCTGAATTTTGCTGAGTCACAATCCGAGGAGTTTGATGAATTTGCATATTTGTCAACGGTTGTAGTATTGTTTAGACATCATATAGGTTTTAATGTGCTATATACTGAAATTTAGTCAGCTTTATTAATGGGTTCTGCTTTTAGTTTTAGCTGTATTAATGAGTACTGCATTAGTATTAAATTTTTCTGAGTCAAAGTGTAAATTTTGTTATTTTTATAAATTGAAGAGGTCAGGGAATTCATGTAAAGAAAATCGTTGTTTTTGTAAAGTTTGTGCTAGTCATTTTTATTCTTTAGATTTTGAATTGGTTCCACCTTGTATTCCTATTTTAACATCTTTAAAGGATAAAGTTGTTTCTAAAAGATATATTTTGAATTTAAATTTTAGATTATTAACATTTTATAAGAAAACTCCACTATATAAGAGATTTATAGCTGATATTCAGCTTTTGGTTTATTTGCATTTTGCTTACTTTTGTTTTCACATTATAAGTCATGCGTCATTTATACTTTGTTTAGATGACAAGTGAAGCAACATATGTTTTAGTACCATCTAGTTCGTTTCGATATCAGACTTGTCTTGATTTTGATAAAATTACGAGGCTGAATGGTACAGTTACTGAAATAAGGTGTTGTTGTCACACTTGTATTAGTTTGTATCTTTATTTTACACTTTTTGATCCTATTCCTAATTGCCATCTTATTTTACTTTATTCTAAAGGCAGGTTTATTTCAAAAAGAATTGCTTTGAATGAAAATTTAAAGATATGTTCATTTTATAAAAAGGTAATAAAAGAGAATTATGATAATGTAGCTGAATATTATAATAGTTTATTGTTTGCTCATTATGCTTTTTTTTCTGCTGCTATTACAAAGCATGTCGGATATTCTTTAGTTTCAACATTAAGTGAATGTATTGTTGTTATGCCATTTTAGTATGCGATGTTTTGAATGAAATCTTTTGAGCGCTTTCAGTTCAAGTCTTATCTTTGTTTTTATAAATCTAAGCGGTTGAAGAAATTGGTTATAGAATATAAGTGCAATTGTCCAACTTGTATAAGTTTATATCTTTTTTCTTTTCATTTAAAATTAATTCCTCATTGTCATTTTATTTTATTGAGTTTTAGGGGTAAAATAATTTCAAAAAGAATTGCTTTAAAAGAGAATTTCAAAATATTATCATTTTATAGGAAGTCAGAAAAAGATAAATTGGTTAATTTTGTTGAATTGCAACGAAGTTTATTGTATATCCATTGTGCTTTCTTTTGTTCAGTCATTATAAAGCATGTTGGATATTCAATAACTTCAGGTTAGGTTGTGGTATGAGAAGAAGATTTTATTTTTATAAATATATTTATTCAAATACTTCAAAACGTTTTAGAAAAAGAATTTGTCATTGTGCGCAGTGTCAACATTTGTTGGATCTTTATTGTTGTAAGAAATCTTGTCATTTTATTTTATTGAGTTTTAGGGGTAAAATAATTTCAAAAAGAATTGGTTTAAAAGAGAATTTCAAAATATTATCATTTTATAGGAAGTCAGAAAAAGATAAATTGGTTAATTTTGCTGAATTGCAACGAAGTTTATTATATATCCATTGTGCTTTCTTTTGTTCAGTCATTATAAAGCATGTTGGATATTCAATAACTTCAGGCTAGGTTACGGCATGAGAAGAAGATTTTATTTTTATAAATATATTTATTCAAATACTTCAAAACGTTTTAGAAAAAGAATTTGCCAATGTGCGCAGTGTTATCATTTGCTGGATCTTTTTTGTTGTAAGAAATCTTATACAGGTTTTTTTAGGTTTCATCAGATTCTAACTAAACGTGAAATTTTGAATATTAATGATAGAATATTTGAGTTTTGTCGAATGAATCCAGCAGAGTTTCTGATTCGATCATCAGAGTACATGTTAGGATATTCAGAATTTTTTATCAAAATTGCTCAGATTTATTTAATTGTAGTGCAGCATGAAAAATATAGATTAGCTTATAAGCGTCGTAGGAAAATATAGTTGAGATTGTTATTCAGATAGTGATTAATTGTAGTTCAGTATGAAATATATGCATGAAATATATAGCAATATATAACTATTATAGGTAAAATTTGCTTAAGGTTAGGTGTATCGTTTATAGATGCAGATAAGTTATAGTATAAATTTAGTTATTTTCAAAGTCAATTTTTATCCGAAAATTAATTTTGATTTGTTTGCAATTCATAGAAATATTAATGTTTCAACTGTTCTTTATAGAGGATCTTTAACATTTAAAAGAAAATCTTATACATTAAAAGTAACAAAGCATGGATTTTGTACTATTTATTTAAGGAGGAATTTTTCAAGTTTATTATCTGATATTTCTAAATTAGCTTTAGAAGTTTATGATTTTATTGAATTATATTGTACATGTGAAGAGGTAGCAGATGATATTTCTATTTTTATAACGCCAAAGAATATTCAGATAACTTTTCAAATAATTTTTGTTTCAGAAAGGAGTAAAAGTTTTATGGAATTTTGTTTTAAGATAGTGGAAAGGTTTTCAGATAAATATAGTTTTGAGATTAAAGAGTCAAATTCGAGTGATTCTGTTTGGCTGCCATATACAGGAACTGGCTCATCATATTTTTCAAGTTTTCGTTTAATTTTGAATAAGCTTGAAAGTAATTGTATTTTAACATTTTCACATACTTTTAAAGGTAGTTGTTTAACAAGTAATGTTTTATATTTTTCTGAAGTTTGTAATGATATTAGGACCTGCTATTTAGGTATCTAGATATTTAACTTATGGCCAGCATTTTAGATGAATTGCTATTGTTAGTGGTGGGGTTTTTATTGAAAGTTAATTCTGATAATAAGCAGTTTTGGCATAAAGTAAAAGTTGATGATACTCATCCTTTTCATTATATTTTTTTGCAGTTGAAAGAGCAATTTATAAGTGAAAATAAATTAAATATATTTAAGGATGAATTAAAGGCTACTCTTCTTGAACATTTAAAGAGTAGTCAAGCAACAAGGAATGTTGCTTATTTGATTATTTTTAGTGATGAAGAGAATTTAAGATTAGAGTTGCGGTCTTTTCAGAGTGTTATTTTGCAGAAGCTTGTAGATATTTTAAAATTAAGTATTGTAGTATATACTGGTTCTGGTCGATCTAATCATTTTTCACCGTTTGACCACTTATTTAGACAGGGTTTACCTTTGGTTATTCAGTGGAATAAAGATCAAAATAAATTTGTTCAAACAAATTTAGGCTGTCATAAGTCATCAAAATTTTCAACTAATGAAGATTTGATTACTAAGAAATCTTTACAAAAATCATATAAGAAAAGAAAGATAAATGGTAAACAATATAAGAGTGTAGAGAGGTTATCTACAAGTGATTCATCTGAATCAGATGAAGATAGAAAAAAGGAAGATATTGAATTGAAGCGAAAATGTAAGAATGTTATTAGTGATTGTTCTAGTGTAAATGATGATTTGTGTGTATCAGATACAGATGAATATGAGGAGGTTGAAGAGGTTAATAAACAGATAAGTGACAAAAAGGTTAATGATTTCCTATTTGAGCTTAACAGATTAAAAGAGACTCAACAAAGTTTTGATAAAAGTCAAAATGATTTTGTAGATGAAGGTAAAGAAATAGGACAAAGGAAAATAGATAAGAATTGTTTTGGTAAAGAGTTTGAGGAAAATAAAACAAGTAAGAGGAAAAATATATCAGTTAATGTAAGTGAAAGTGGAAAACATCTTCAAGATTTTTCAACATGTTCAGTGATGTATCAAGAATCTAAGGAAAAGATTGATGCTAATATTTCAAAATTTGTTGAAATTACTGACCGATTACGTAAACATGCATTAGTTATTCAAAATAATCTTTTGCCAGGAAATATTGAAACTTGCTTATGTTGTCCTGTACATTGTGCTCAGCCTTTGATTAAAGCTACAAAAGATAAGAGAGGTCCAAAAAAAAAATAAATTTAATTTTATGTAGCGAGTGTAATAAAGAGTTATTGTCATTTTCGTTATTACGTTTACATAAATTACGTTTTCATTCAAATTATAATCCAAAAAGTCATTTGTTTATTCCACCGCCTATAAGAAATTATTCTACCATTTCTAGGAAATTTCAAGCGACGTAATATTGTGAGTACAAGATGAGAATGTGTTCTTTAGCTTTTTTCCAACTTATGCAAAGTTGTTTGTACTTTTCAGCTTTGGTTTCTTTCTATGCAGGTAATATTGATCTTCCTTTAGTAATTGAAATTCCAGAACAAGATAGTTTATCAGAACAGGAGTGTATTGGAATAATTAAGGCTATTTCTGAACATGACGAAGAAGATTGGTTTCGAATGTTTAATGAATTTTCTGTTCAAGCACTTTTATTTTTTTCATCTTATTTCCATTGTGATGCTATTTTGAGTTATATTCAAAGTACTATGTGGACAAGTAAGAAGAGAATTGTAACTACTTTAAAAATGAGTTGTTATTTATTTGGCATAAAAGACAAATATACTCAGAGTATTTTGAATTCAATATCAAATTATTTAGGTACGCCAGAAGATTATATAATTTATCTTGTTAGACTTATCCATATTAAAGGAGAGAGACATGCAATGAGAGCATTATATAGGAAATTGAGGGATGTATCGCGGTATAGAAGATTGATTTTTTCAAAATTTGATGTGCATTGTTTATTTTGTTCGTTTCCAATTATTTTTTCTTATAAAGGCCCAAATTGTGAGATGGTTTTCCTTCAATGTTGTTTTAGACCAGTTCATATTGCAGGTTGTTTTGAAGGATTTCTTTCTCAAAGTTATGATATGGAAGTTTATTGTTTTAAATGTAGAACTAAATGGCGCGAAGGAAGACCTATTTTAGATAATAGATCTAGATTGCATTGTATTGAAGAAAGGTTAAGTTATGTTCCAGATCATTTAAGACATATTCAGAAATATTCTTCAGAGTTTTTATTTGACAGGTAAATTGTTTTGATTTTATTAAAGGAAGATCAATATAACGGTTTTAGTTTTAAGGCATATTTAACTATTTATAAATTGCTTTGAGATTAATTAAGTATGTGAATTAGTTAATATAGGTTAATGTAAGAAAGTAGTTAATATTTATAATAGAATAATGACTGGGAAGATAGTTGATGGGTTTTATTTATCTTTAGTATCAAATGTTACTCATCCTACACGACATAATCTAACAAGCCATTTTTTTACTGAGTTACCTGTTGAAAAAACATGTAAGGGTTATTGGGAAGTGGCATTAGTCGAGATAGACTTTCCAATATCCTGGTATAATGTGCCAAGACATCCAGAACAAGGTCGAAATTGGGTTTTAAGTAGAGATATTTTTAAATTAAAAGATCCTCGTTTTCGTGTAATTAAATCTATAGATCAAGTAGATATGACTTCAATTAAGAGGGTTACCAAATCTTTTGCTCATAAGTTTGGAAATTATACAATAAAGTCATTAATAAAAGAAATGAATGATAGATTTATAAAAGCAGATAAAACTGCATCGGAGGGGAGTGAAGGTTATCTTAATTATCGGAGGTGGACAAAACTTTATGTTGATGATCAAAATTTGATTTGCTCATTGTATGTCGGAACTGGTGATACCGTATTTTTGTCAACATATTTAGCTCAAGTTTTGCGTTTAGATCAATGTAAAGGAGTTATAAATTGGGGACATTTATGCGAATTTAAAGGTAATAGGTTAGGTAGTACTGTTGGAGGTTTTAATGATGTATTAGCTTTGGATAAGGGAGGAGCATATAATCAAGTTATACAGGCTCAATATGGAACAGAATATGTTGGATTAGGTATTCCTGTTTTTCCTACAGATTCAACAAATATTTATATTTATTCAGATATTGTTGATTATGAATTTGTAGGCAATGTTGAAACCAAATTATTAAGAACTGTTCAAGCGTTTGGCAAGTTTTGAGATAATGTGAAGCATCGTTATGATTTTCCTTTATATAAGAAATTAGCTTATGATAGATTGAAAGAGATAGAAATTGTTATTAGAACTGATCAAGGAAAACCTGTTGAATTTGAGTATGGTAATGTATCACTTACATTGCATTTTAGGAGACTTGAGATATAAAAATTACCTTATGATAGATATAAAGAGATTGGAATTATTGATAATTCTGATCAGAGAAGTATGTTCAGGTTGAAGTCTATTCAGATCAAGCAAGAGAATGTATTTTTACTTAACGTATAAGGAAAATTGATATGAGGCCTAAAAGGGTTTTAAATAAAGATTTAGTGAGGAGACGTAGGGCTTTAAATAACCTCTTAGTTGATTATGATTTTGTTCCACAGAAAAAGCGTATAGATATTGAGCTATATCTGTATTTAAAATCTAAAGTTTTGTATAAGAAACTAGTGAAAGAGCTTTCTCGGCATGGAGGTATCAAATTTCAACTTTCTTTAAAGGTTTTATTAGGTAAATATAAGGTAGATACTGAAGAGTACTTTGAATGTCAACCATGGTTTCAGAGTCGTGTTACTCAGTTGTTGACTTTCCATTCTATTAAAGATAAACTTAATGAAGCTAAAAGATTAATTTTAGCATTTTTTGATGGGTTTATTCAGATGGGGTCAGGTTGGTTTTTGAAAGAAATTCAACTTTTACGTTTATCAGTTTATAGGTTTAATCCTTTTGGCGGGTGTGCATATATATCTCTTCCACTTCCTAATAAGCATTCACTTGTTAATATATTATGTGAAGATAATAGATGTTTTGTTTATTGTGTATTAGCTGCCTTTAAGAAATGTAAGAATCCTAGCAGATTTTCAAATTATCTTGATATGGTTTCTACTTTAGATTTATCTGGTCTTTCATTTCCAACAAAATTAAGTGAAATACCAAGATTTGAAAAGAAAAATGGTATAACTATAAACGTTTTTGGTATACATTTTGTATCTCTTACGTATGTTCCTTTTCCTATGTATATTTCAGTGAATTTTGAAAAAAGTAATCATAAGAAGCATGTTAATTTACTTTTATATAATAATCATTATATGTTGATTAGGAATATTAGTTCATTTCTTACTCCATTTTTTTGGAAGAAATCAAGATATTTCTGTAAAAAATGTCTTATTTCATTTTCAAACAAAACATCATTTAATCTTCATGAAAATGCTGATTGTACAAGTAAAGTATTTACTGGTCAACTTTATCATATGCCGTTACAGGGAGAAAGAGCTCGTTTTGTGAATTATGCTAAACAAATTAAAAACCATTTTATTATTTATGCAGATTTTGAAACATATAATGTTGCTTTGAATAAACAGAAAGGTAAATCAACTTTGAAAACAGAGCATAACCTTAATGCAGTGGGAGCTATACTTTTATCAAAATATTCTGAATATTCAAAACCACCTTTTATTTATGTTGGACCAAATGTTATTAAAAAGTTCATAGAATATATTTATCAAATGAGGGCAGAAATTTCATACATATTTGAGAAAAATAGGAAACCATTAAATTTAACACCTTCGGATATTTTGCATCTTTCACAGCAAACATGCTGTTATCTATGCGGCATTAAATTTAGGAAGGGGATGAAAAAAGTAATAGATCATGCTCATTTAGGGAGAGAGGGGAAAGGAAGAGATGTCAATTACGCATGTAATACATGTAATTTAACATATAGTGCACTTAAATTCCCTTTGTTTAAAATCCCAATCGTTATGCATAATTGTATGAATTATGATTTACATTTTGTTGTTCAGAATATTTATAAGTTTATTGCAGATGATATTACTGTTATTCCAAAATCTTCAGAAAAGTTTCTGACAATGTTTTTTGATAGTTTTTACTTTATTGATTCATTTCAATTCTTACCAAATTCTCTTTCTAATCTAGCAGATTTATTAGTAAAAAAAGATGTAAATGATTTAAAGGAAACAAAGAAATATTTTCCAAATGAGAAATATTTACCTTATGTAATGCGTAAAGGGGTTATGTGCTATGATTATATAGACTCATGGAAAAAGTTAGACGAGTGTAAGTTACCTTCACGTAAAGCTTTCTTTAATTCATTAACAAATAAACATATTACATCAAAAGATTATTATCATGCTTTAGAAATGTTTAAAATTTTAAAATGTAAGACAATAAAGGATTATTTGAAACATTATTTGAAGATAGATGTTTTACTATTAGCTGATGTATTTGAATCATTTAGGGAGCAGTCTTTGGATTTTTATTCTTTAGACCCTGCGAAGTATTTAACAGCACCATCTTTGAGTTATGACGCGATGTTAAAGTTTACTGGAGTTAAGTTTGATTTATTAACGGAATATGACATGTATGAATTTTTTGAAAAGGGTATTCGAGGTGGAATAACAAATGTTATGAAAAGGTTTGCTAAAGTTAAGAACAAGGGGGAACATATACTTTATGTTGATGCTAATAATTTGTATGGTTATGCTATGGTTCAACCTTTACCTTTTAAAGATTTTGCTTGGATAGATCCTAAGAAATATTGTAGTTTTGATGTTTTGAAAATAGAAGATTCAGCACCAATAGGATATGTATTAGAAGTTACTTTAAATTATCCAATAGAGTTGCATGATTTACATAACATGTTTCCTTTGGCGCCAGAGAAGATAAGTATTGATTATAGTCAGCTTTCGCCCTATGCAATTTCTGTTTTAAAAGAGTTTGATATTAATTATACTAAAAGTACCGTTAAGTTAATTTCAACGTTATCACAAAAGAAGAGGTATATTTTACATTATAGAAATTTAAAGTTATACTTGCAGCTGGGACTGACAATTGAAAAAATTCATAGAATTTTATCTTTCAAACAATCTTGCTGGATGAAGCCATACATTGAATTTAATAATCAGAAAAGAAAGGAGTCAACATCTGATTTTGATAAAGAATTTTTCAAATTAATGAATAATTCTACTTTCGGCAAATGTATGGAGAATGTTAAACGAAGGGTTAAGATGGTTTTAACGTCAAATCAAAAGAGATGTTTAAATATAATAAAGAAACCAACTTTTCAATCATTACATATATTTAATTCGAAATTTGTAGGTGTCCAGTATAGGAAAGCAGAACTGAAGTTAGATAAGCCGATTTATGTAGGTTTTACTATATTGGATTTGTCAAAAATGCATATGTTTAATTTTCATTACAATGTTATGTTAAAAACATTTGGTTTAGGTTCATTACAACTTCTTTATACAGATACAGATTCATTGATGTATAAGATTATTCATAAACGTTTCGATGCACTTCTTTATGAAATAAGGAATAATTTTGATTTTTCAAATTTGGATAGAAATAATGCTTTGTTTAGTAAGGAAAATTTTAAAGTTTTAGGGAAATTTAAAGATGAAACTGCAGGGAAAAAGATACTTGAGTTTGTTGGTTTAAGGCCTAAAATGTATTCTATATTGTTGGATAGTGGTAAGGTTATAAAGAGAGTTAAAGGAATAAAAAGAAGTTGCGTTGAAGATTTTTTACATTCTGAATTTAAAAAAGTTTTATTTAAATGTAAACGAACTTCAGTTACTTTTCATACAATAAAAAGTTTTAAACAAAAGGTATATACAGTAAAGGAACATGAATCAGCTTTGTCTCCATTTGAAGATAAGAGGTGGTTGTGTTCTGATGGGATAGATACTTTAGCTTATGGTAATTATAAAATAAAAATTCGGAAAAGGAGATATAAGGACATTGAAGATGATAATGATATTAGTGAAAAATTAGACTGTGATTACTTGTGTTTGGACTGATTATTACTTTGTGTTTGGACTAATTAGTATACTTATTGCTAATATAGTAACTTATTGTTATTATAATTGTTAGTGGATAAAATGGATAAAGAAAGGGAAAAGTCTAATAGGCATTTTGTTTTTTCATTTGGGAGAAGGAAGCGACTAGATATAACAGATTTTAAAGATGAGGTTTATGTACATATTAATGATTTGTATAAAACTAAAAATTTGTCATTTACGAGACAAGAAATTAAAGAATTGTTCGGATTAAAAAAGCAGGTAGAAAAGAAAATAAAGAAAGTTCGTGCTGTGTTAAAAGAAGAGTTAAGGGGGAGAAAGGATGAAGAATCTTCTAGTGTTGTATTAAGTAGTGATGATGAGGATATATCTGAGAAGAAAAAGAGGAAGAAGAAGAAGCAACGTAAGAGTAGACCAACTAAGGTTGCGAGAGTGGATATGTCTTCTGCTGATGAGGAAGAGGAGGAAGAGGAGGAGAGTTCTTAGAGAAATAACTTTGTGATAGGGTAGATTTGTAGCTGTGATAGGGTAGATTTGTAACAAGGTTAGGATAAGATAGGTTTAGGCGTGAATGATATTAACATAATGGAGACCTGTAGAGATAAGAGTTTATCGTCAATATATAGGACTGTGAGATGTTTTAAGTGTGGTTTAGTATATGATTATGCGTATAATTTTAATATGGATGATGAAAGATGTGATTCATGTTATCAGCAAGACAAGGCTAAAGTGACTACTACTGTTATTTTGGATGATGATGATGGTGATGATAAGGAAATGGAAGAAGTGATTGCAAATGTTGATGAGGGTTTTTTGGATTATAATGAGGAAATATCTGAAGATGTTAGTATTTTAAGGAGTGATCCAGTCAAGACTGAAAAGGATTTGCCAGATAATTCTAGTATTTTAAAGAGCAATGATTTGATTGAAAAGGATATGCAAGATAATACTAGTGATAGTGATAGTGATTGGGAGATGACACCTGAACAACGATTAATCAGTAATATGTTCATAGCAAAATGGAAACGATTAGAAAAAGAACGACTATGTAAGATAGCTTTAATGGAGAGAGATAGTGATGATGATGATGAGTTTACACCTGAGGAGCTAGAACATATAAGATTAATAGATCTTAGGCGTAGAAGGCAGGAAGATATGGCAAATGATGAATAAATGTTTCTGTGATTAGGTTAGTATGACTGAAGTATCAAGCATATTCAACATTAGGTAAAGTATCAAGCATATTCAACTTACAAAGGTAAAGTATTATTATATGATATTATATTATTTGCTATATATCATTATGGTTTTACAAAATTGTAATTATTGCGGCGATGATCGTCCATTTGTTGACGGTAAAAAATATTGTGAGATCTGTGAGGAAGGAATGTTTAAGGAATGTATTAGGTGTCATTTACCATATGATCATCCAAAATATTTTACTTTGGATGATAAAAGATGTAATTCATGTCAAAATAAGTATGTGAAGGAGAAGGATAAAGTTGCATCAGCGAGGATGACAAATTTAGAAGAGAGTGAGAGTGAAGATGAGCTTATAGATGAGGATAGAGAAAAGGAGAGGGAGACTAAAGATATGAGTGAAGATGATTATGATGATGAGGATCTTGTTATTAATCTTCCAAAGAAAACAAAGAGGAAAATAGTTAGTGAGGATGAAGTTGCTCCAAAAAAGATTAAGAAGACTAAAGATATGAGTGAAGATGATGAGGATCTTGTTATTAATCTTCCAAAGAAAACAAAGAGGAAAATAGTTAGTGAGGATGAAGTTGCTCCAAAAAAGATTAAGAAGAGAGTTTATAAGAAGAAGAAAGATAATGTAAATGATGAGCCAGTTCCGAAGAGAAGGGCTCCAAACAAAGCAAAGAGTGCACCGAGAAAGCCTAGAGTTCCACCAAAACAGAGGTTGACAAGACAGGCACAAATTTATGGTTGTATTCCACTTTTTTTTGTTAAAACTAAAGGGGGGGAGACTTTAGCAATGAATCCTAACTTAGTAAAGTCAGGATAAATCATATTATATTATAATATTATATTATATTCAGCGTGAAAGCGCTGAGGTGCTTACGGACTCCCGGAGCACTATATATTTTAATTTACTATCATGTTCTAGATCTGAGTTTCAAATAGTGTTTAATGGGATGTAAATGTTTGGATAGCCAGCTTCATCCTACCAGCTATTTGAAAAAATCAGTGAAAGAATGTGAGTTTTGTATATATTGTATTTAAGCTTAGCATGTGATTGTTGTTTATATTAAGCTTAGCTTGAGCAATAGTATATTAAGCTTAGCTTGAGCAATAGTAATTAAGTTTTGCTTGTGATTGTTTAATACTTAGTTTGAAATATAATTGCTTTAATTGAGTAAAATGGAAGATTATTTGAATAAAAGGGATTTATTAGCATCTATATATTTCAATCCCTTACATTCATCTTCATTTTCTTCTATTCGAAAATTATATTTATCTGCAAAAGCTATTAATCCAACTATTACTTTGAAAGATGTTAAAACATTTTTACAAAATACCGAGACATATACTTCATTTAAACCTGTTCAGAAAAATTTTCAAAGACGAAAAATAATTGTACGTGGAAGAAATGATCAATGGCAATTAGATTTAATGGTAATTCCTAAATTGAGAAATGATAATGATGGTTATACTAATATTTTAGCTGCTATTGATTGTTTTTCTAGGTTTGCTTATGTTGAACCTATGAGAACTAAAATGTCTTCAGAAACATTATTTGCTTTTAAAAGAATATTGCAAAGAGCAGGGGTTAAACCTCGTTTAATTCAAACTGATTCTGGTTCAGAGTTTAAAGGGGTTTTTAGCAATTTTTTAAAAAAGAACAATATTCAACAGTTTTCAACTTTTCAAGATCCAAAATGTGCTATTGTAGAGAGGTTTATTAGGACATTTAAAAATAGACTGTTTAGATATATGAAAGCTAAGAAGACAAGAAAATACGTTGATATTCTACAAAATATTGTTAATGGTTATAATCGATCTTGTCATAGAACGTTAGGTGTAAGTCCAATTGAAGTAAATCAAGGAAATGAGCAGGAATTATGGGAAAAACAATATAAAGATTATTTATATAGTAAACAAAGATATCAAGGCTTAAAAGTCGGTGATAAAGTGAGACTAACTAAATATCGAAAAGCATTTCAGAGAGGATTTTTATCAAATTGGAAAAAAGAAATTTTTCAAATAGCTTATATTCTTAATACAAGACCAGCTACATTTGTTTTGCAAGATAAAGATAATCAGATATTAACAGGTGTAGCTTATATTCAGGAAATAGCTAAAGTTGTAGGGGCATAGTTATGTCGTCGGAAGAGCATTTTAATATTTTTGATGCAAGATTGAAAACTCCGTTTTCAATGATTATTGCTGGTCCTAGTAATTGTGGAAAGACTACTTTTGTAATTGATTTGCTTAAGAATAGTGATAGGTTAATAGATAAAGATTTTGAATATATTCATTGGTTTTATGGTGAAACATTTCCGCATGATAAATATTTGTTAGAGAAAAATGTACAATTTCATCAGGGTTTACCTGATTCTTTTGATAATTTTGTAGATTCTAGCAAAGAGGGTCTTGTTGTGTTTGATGATTTAATGGCCGAATGTGGTAATAACAAATTGATTTCAGAATTTTTTACAAAACGATCGCATCATGAAAATGTTAGTATTGTATTTATAACACAGAATTTATTTCAAGATGGAAAAGAAAGAAAGAATTTTTCAAAAAATGCCACTTATTTGTGTATTTTTAATTCGCCTCTTGATCAAACAATTCCTTATTCTCTTGCTAGAAAGCTTATGCCAAAGAATCAGCGTAGTTTTGTTAATATATTTGAACATGCTGTGAATAAACCTCATGGTTACCTTTTCATTGATGGCCATCAAAAGACACCTAAAAATGCAATGCTTCGTGCAAATATTTTTGGTTTAGTGCAGCATGTTTTTATTCCTCAAGTTAAATAGTGTTGAGATTGATAAGGTTAATCTTTGAAAAGTAATTTGTTTGGATATTATGGCACCACAAAAGAAGTTGATGGCTCCGCAAAAGAAAAAATCACCTCAAAAGAAAAAGCAGAGACAAAGTAAATGTAAGAACAGTGCTTATGTACATAGACATTACCTTACTTTACTTTGTTGTGCGGGCCATAGTGTAAAGAAAAGAAATCAAATTTTAGATTTAGCAGATGCTAACGATATATTTTCAATTTGTGATTGTATTCATAATGTTTTGAGAGGTAACGTTAAATTGACTAAGTCACAGTTTGAAAAAGTAAAGAAGTTTAAAGAGGTTATGAGATATTTACTAAGAAAAAATCTTTCTTTGAAGAAGCGAAAAGATACTTTAAAACAAGACGGTGGTTTTCTTCCATTTATCTTACCTTCAGTGTTAGGTCTTTTATCTAAATTTATTATGCCAGTTGCAGGTGGATTACTTAGTAAAGTGGGGCAGATTGGTAAAATTTTATCATAATGATTAATTGACTTAAGGTTAAACTGGATAATATTGGTATTACAAGATTATTATAAATAGCTCAGATGGCTTCTTTTAAAGAAAGTGTTATTATACCATATGTAATGTTTAAAAGTTGTAATTTTGATGAAAAAACGAAGAAAGATAATTATGTTTTATCTAGACAAAATGAATTAATGCAGGAACGTATGTTTCAAAGACAAAGTTATCCTACTTTTTCATCATATATTCCTCAAGATTATGAAACTATGAGGAGTAAGCATACAAATATTTTTGATGAAAATGAATTAACAATTGAGGAAATTTTAGAAAGAATAACTTTATCACAGAAGCCAAATGTTGGTAGCATTTTAAAAGCAATGAAAAATAAATCTGCATCATGGGATGAAAAAGGACAATTAACATTAGGAGATGAAGTAATTAACGGTTCAGATATTATTAAATTAATGCAATATTTTTCTAAATCAAAAGAATTTAAAGCGCAACCAGTAGGAGCTGATAAAGTGTGGGATTTCTTAATGGATATAAATATTCCAAAATCTTGGATAAAGTTAAGATCGAAGAAAGCTTCATCTATAATGGAATACTTTTCGCGTTTTCCAGAAAAAAAAGATGAATTACCTAAACCTAGACCTACTAAAAAAATTGAAGAATATTTTCCACGTATTCCTAAAAAGTCTTCTCCAGTTTCAGTAGGTAAATATCCTTTCGAAGAAAGTAATAGAGCTTGGATTTCTGATGCACTTAATACTCCTTACTTAATGAAAGATAAAAATGAAAATTTAAATCAGGGTAAAGCTGGTGTTCATGTGGGAGAAATAGTTGAGAAGAAACCACCTAAGTTTGGTGTTAGTGATTTTGAATCAGATAAGGAAGAATTATTTCATAAGAAAGTAGCAAGTCCTACATCAGATGAAGAATTTGTTACTCCAAAATTAGATTTAGTTAAACGTAAATCCAAAGAAACTGGAGGAAAAAAGGAAAAAAAGAAAAAAAAGAGAAAGGTAACTAATGTTACAAGTAATGTAGATGAGGAAGTTTCAGTTCCAAGTCCAGAACGAACATCATCATTTGGTAGACCAATTAAACGAACTTTAAAATGGGAATCTTGGAAGCCTTAGAAAGTGAATCTTGACCTACTTGAAATTACTTTAAAATTATCACTTTCAGACCATTATGAATAATTTCATTAAGTAATAAATCTCAGTAAATTTATGTTAGGTTTATGAAATAAGAATGCAAAAGTATTGTGGAAAAGATTATGTTGGGCATTATAGAAATTTCTTTAAAAATAATGCAAAGACTCAGAAAGGAGGGTATGCAACATTTATTCCTCCATATATTGGAGTTCAGCATCAACGAGGTTATGGCATTGGAAATATATTCGGCTCTCTTTTAAAGGGACTTTCTGGTATGGCGTTACCAGCTTTTGAATCTGCTAAAAAGCATTTTTTAAAAAGTGCAATAAAGGGTGGTCAAAATATAGTTAAAGATGTTATTGTGAATCGAAAAGGTATTAAAGATGCATTTAAAGATGAGGCTACTAAACAGTTTAAACAATTAGGTTCAGATTCTATTAATTATTTAGCATCTAAAGCTAAGAATAGATTTAATGATGCAGATGATGGTGAGTATGAAAATAGAAGAAAAAGGAGAAAGGAATATGATGAAGTTCCTAAGAAAAGAAGGAAAACAAGAAAAAATACTACAAATAAGAGATCAAATAGAAATAAAGATATTTTTAGTTAAATATAATTCAAGGAAATCTGCCTGAGATACACTTTATCTTATGTTATGTTATGTTTATATCAATTATCTTTGATCCTATAATTTGCTGAAATTTTGAGTTTAATTAAAATGTCTATGTTTAATGAGTCTTGTGTTTGTGTAGATGATAGTTTTGATTATTATAATGTTCCACCAACAGATACAACTGCACGTAAAAGTTTTTATTCTAAAGTTTTTCCTATAAGCTCTTTAAGTCAAGGCGGTCCAATTGAGTTTGCCTTGAAGTCAAATAAAGCTGATTTTATTGATTTATTTCGAAGTTTTTTACAATTAAAAATAAAAATTTTAAATTCTGACGGTACTGCTCCTGCTGCACCAGCTGTGGATCAACAAACTGGTGCAGTTGGTCCTATTCCAAATTTGTCAAAGGTGTTTCCTGCAAATTATTTCAGTGGAGCTTTGTTCAAAGAAGTTCAATTGTATATAGGAAATAAATTGGTTTCATCAAGTAATAACCTTTATCCCTATAAGGCATATATTGAAAATCTTTTATCTTTTAGAGAATCTGTCTTAAAATCTTGGGGTGACTTGACATGTTATCATAAAGATACAAAAGATTTTAATGAAGTTTCAAATTTTGATGCTGCGCATAACCAGGGAGCTAAAAAGAGATTTGAAAAAACTCAATATGGGAAAAGTTTTCAGTTAATTTGTAAAATTCACAATGATTTGTTTAATCAGCAAAAGAAATTTCCTGGAGATATTGATATGAAAGTAAGGTTAATACGAAATGATCCAGATTTTGCATTGATGGCCAAAATTGAAGATGCAAAATATAAAATTGAAATTGAAGAAGCAATTCTTCAAGTAAAAAGGTGGACATTAGAAGACACATTTTTAGATGAAATAGAGAATAGTAGAAAGCCAGATAATTTTATGAAATTTCCTTTTCGGCGAGTTGAGGTAAAATATTCAACTCAAGCTCCTAACAAAAGTATTCTTCAAGAAAATCGAATGATTTCAAACGATGAATTACCAAAAAGAATTATAGTTGGTTTTATAGATGCACGTGGGTTTGATGGAAATTTGAAACATAATCCATTCTATTTTCAAAATTTTGGACTGACAGACATTGTTATACAAAAGGGTGAAGATGTTTCTCCTTTTTATGAAATGAAGTGTGACTTTGACGCTGATAAATTTTATGAAGCTTATATGGCAATGCTTTATGCTACAGGTAGACTTTTTGAGAACGATCCTATAAGTATAACTCCTGAAGAATTTAAAAATGGTAACACATTATATTGTTTTGATTTATGCAAAAGTTTACCAAATTCAAATTCATTTGAATTATCAGAAAATGGTACTATTAATGTAATAGCAACTTTAAAAGAACCTAAGAATCATGGTATAGTAATGGTATTCTTTAATGAATATGACAGCATGCTTGCAATCGGACCTGTAAATCAACCTGAGGTTGTTATGCATTCTTGATTGCTTACTTGTTTGTAAATAAATAAATAGTAAATAAATATTTGACTAAGTGTGCTGGAATAATAAGTATGCTTGGATCAGATATTTATAGAGTTTTAAAATCTAATATAGTTACGTCTAAGATTTTTAAAGGTGTTTATTCTTCGGATAATTTATCAAATATAAGAAATGTGAGGTATCCTGCTGCATTTATAGTTAATACAGATGAAAGTTTTAAACCTGGTGAACATTGGGTTGCTTTCTTTTTCAAATCTTCTAAAGCTGTTCCAGAGTATTTTGATTCTTATGGTTTACCTCCGTTTAAAAAAAGTTTTTTAGTTTTTCTACAAAAGGGTAAACATAAGGATAAATGTAAATTTAAGTATTCTTCTAAAACTTTACAAAGTTTGTTTTCAACTGCGTGTGGGCAATACACTATTTATTATGTGTTTCAAAAATGTAAAGGTAAAAGTCTTATAAAGATTTTGCAAAGATTTACTAAAAATACTTTGAAGAATGATGATTTTGTTACTCGTTATGTTGAACGATTGAATAAACAATCTATAGATAAAGTTGTACGTAATGTTGATAATTTAGAATGTCATTATCAATGTTCTAAATATATGCAAGATGTTATTGAATCTTTAAAAACATGATTAAGAAATATGATTAAGATTAATATTATTAACTATGTTTAAGTATTATTTGAGTAATAAGATTAACAATATGGATATAATTAATAAGAACAATTCGAATGGAATTAAACCATCAACAAAATTAAGTATTGGTGGTTTATGTGTATCGGCTGCTCTTAGCTTAATTGTAATTGTACTTGAGATAAAAAGACCAAACTTAACTCAGCAGAAATACTTGTTAAATTGTGTGATTACTGGAGAATATAAACAAATGTCAAGGTTATTTCTGAGATGTGAAACTCAACAATTACAGTCTAATAATCAATTAATGCAACCTGTTATTGGAAAGGTTTCTGCGAATGCTTCGCAGCTTATGCAACCTGTAATTGTTAGGAATTTTTCAGTTACTGAATTGCAACCTGATATTGCTAAGGTTTTTGTAAATGCTTCACACCTTATGAAACCTGTTATTGACAGGAATATTTCAGTTTCTGAATCACGGTTGAAACTTATTAACGGGAATTGGTCGACCTTTGCAAATACATTGCAGCAAAATATTAACAAGAATAGGTCAACCTCTGCAAATATATTGCAACCCGTTTGGTAAATTCATGTAGGAGGAAGTTTGATTTACAATTGTGTAATAGTGTAATATGCATTATTATATATTTTGTTGACATTATTACTTATATGCAGACAACATTATTCTCAGAAGGAGTTTGATTGTCTGTGTAGCAATAGAGCTACGCTTCATAAGGAAGTTTGTAAGTAATAATGTTTCAAACTTTTTCCTTAAACTATATACATGTGATTTCAGTTTCTGAAAATGTATTTTAACTAAACCTATCTGCATTGTAGCTTGATAGGTAATGACCAAGACCACAAATTCATGTAAGAGGAAAAGTTTGATTTACAATTGTGTAATAAGTGTTGCATGCATTATTACTTATATGCAGACAACATTATTCTCAGAGAGAGTTTGTCTGTGTAGCAATAGAGCTACGCTTCAGAAGGAAGTTTGTAAGTAATAATGTTTCAAACTTTTCCTTAATGTGTGAAGATCATATATTGAAATAAGAGGAAAGTTTGATCTGACATTATTATTCTCAGGAGTTTGATTGTCTGTAGCAATAGAGCTAAGCTTTCCTCAAACTTAAATATTATCATAATCTTTACCGAGACATCTTCGTAGAATTTATATTATGTTTGCGCAAACTTGAAGGATGTGCGGTTCACTCAAGACTGGTTTGAAGATCGTGCGCGGTTCAATCATGACTGGTGTGAAGATCGTGCGCGGTTCAATCATGACTGGTGAAGATCGTGTCAGGTGCGCTATAAATATGGTTGAAGATCGTGGAGAAGATGTGCGTCTACGATGTTTGAAGATTGTTGTAATCAAGACTTGAGATGATTATGAAACTAATTGTTTGTATAATTATGAAACTAAATGTTTGTATGATAAAGCTAAGAGCAGTCTGAACATATTTTAATGTAATGTTTCAATGGTATATGATAAAATTGGAATTTAACAACATTTATGCTGTTGTGTTTTTATTTTTATAATATATGGTAAACATAGCGAATACTTAGATCACATATTAGATTAAGTAAACCAGTAACTAAGTAATATATATATATATATATATATATATATATATATATATATAATACCATTAAGATGAATATATCTGTCAAGTATTAATACTATTAGTAACCGAGTAGGAAATATTTATCGTCGTGACAAATTATCGAATATAACTACTAGTAACCGAGTAGGAAATATTCGTTTGGATCTATTAACTTTGGTTTGTCTATTGACTCGTGGGTTGTGTAAAGGGCAACCAAGTGCGTGACCTGCAACACTTCCAGCACGAGTCTATCAAAAATTACCTCTAGCCTACTGACAACTGAGAGGGCGTATCGGATTAACGCTTAGTTTGAATGTGAATGGTTGACAAATTATAATGTGTAAGGAGCTTCATTCAAGTAATTTGGAGTAGGAATGGTGTTCCTGAAAATGTAGTTTTAATAACTGAATGTTTACGTGCTTTTGAAATTTATGATTATAAAAATAGTATCGTAAGCATATTTAAGATGTTTATTTTACATTCTTATATTTAATTCAATTGAAGATTCTTTAGTTAACATCTTTTGTTAAATTGACGTGCAACGTTATTCCGCGAGTAGTTGTGACGACATCTTGTGAATTACTTGACCTTAATTGATCAATTAGACATTTGCGCCACCTAGCGTATATAATGGTGTATTGACGTAAGTGACTACGTCACTAGAGATTATAATTATTATAAGTACTTAGTTACTGGTTTGTACTTGGTTGTCATCTACACAACTCATGAGCCGATAAATAATCAAAAGTAATTTAAGTCATTCGACTCTTATCTTCCCTTAAATTATATTGTGATTACTGATTATAGTACGATTGATATAGGCCTTGTTATCTGCAATTCCAAAATGAAATCTAATCGTGAACTTAAATTTGCTAAATTAAGTACTGAGGCGATAACTCCAACAAGAGGGTCAAAAAAAGCAGCTGGATTTGATTTATACAGCGCTTATGATTACGTTATAGCTCCAAAAGCAAAAGTATTAGTTAAAACTGATATTCAAATTGCACTTCCTGAAGGATGCTATGCCCGTATTGCTCCACGATCAAGCCTTACATACAACCATTTTATTGATGTCGGTGCCGGAGTAATTGATCCGGATTACCGTGGGAATGTATGCGTTATCTTGTTTAATTTTGGTGAAGTTGAGTTTAAAATTGCAAAAGGTGATAGAATAGCTCAGTTGATTTTAGAGAGAATTTTTATTGCTGATTTGATTGAAGAAGTATCATTAGATCAAACTGAGAGAGGAATAGCTGGCTTTGGTTCAACTGGAAAGTAAAGATAACCTTTGATTCATTTGTAAATGACCTAAAGATGTAAAGATGTAATGATTTTAGAGAGAATTTTTATTGCTGATTTGATTGAAGAAGTATCATTAGATCAAACTGAGAGAGGAATAGCAGGCTTTGGTTCAACTGGAAAGTAAAGATAACCTTTGATTCATTTGTAAATGATCTAAAGATGTAAAGATGTAAAGATGTAAAGATAAATAAAAATTTTCATATGACTTTAATTCTAGTGTTCTTTATTTATCAATTGCATAACCTTTTAACTCATTTGTACGAGTATGTGGTGAGATAGACATACCTTGAAAACTATTAAACTTTCATTTATATAGAATCTCTTTTAAAACAGTTTGTGGCATAGGAAGTGAGTGGAGTTTAGAATGTTCCGCTCACGAGAAGTAAAAAATTAAAGTCCAGCTCGCATCTTCGACGCAAAAGTCAGGTCTTGCCCGGCTCACCAGCTCCAAATCAACCAAATATAATCAAGTCTCTTTTATAGCAGTTAGTAGTAAATGTTTTGCTGGTGAGCCGGGCAAGACCTGACTTTTGCGTCGAAGAGGCGAGCTGGACTTTAATTTTTACTACTAATATGGCATATTGATAAGTTGTAATCTGAATCAGGTCTAAAAGTATATGTGGTCCCTTTTATACACGACAATCGACTTAGGCTGTCGTCACCAAAGTTTTTCATTAGAATGTTGAAACTGCACTGAACTCAACAACAAAGCGAAGGACTTGTTGTTCTTAATGATGTAGATATTTTGGCTTGTAACGGCCTTCATCAGGAAAGTATTTTTATTGATTGTTAGATTAAAGATGAATTCATTAAAACTGTATACACTTATTTAAGTGTACCCTTTCAGGATAACTATCAGCAGATTATTGCCCTTTTTTAATATTTCATTTCATTTCATTTTTTTTTAATTTCATAAAATGTATCATGAATAACAGTTATACTTTTGATGAACTACTTCATTTTTTTTACAATGATGAATTATTTCAATGTCTATAGCTAAAAGGATCTTGATCAATAATCTATTAAATTGAACAGGTTTAATTATATTTCATAGTACCAACAATTCAGACCTCATAGTAATAGAAACAGTTTAGGTGACATCTGAGATGAGGAAACCACTGAGAAGACACTGGAAATGAGGCATTTCTAAGTGACCATGAAGTCTAAAGAGTAAAAGCATCAATGTTGACAACCAAAAGACACACAAATGCCAAAAATTGACTGTTAGGCTCTTCAAGTTTATTTCAAAGAATCACCAGGGGTTTATCTTCTCTAAATGAGCACCAATTCATATGTGTAACCATTGGTTATGGAATGTATTATACCTTTTCTGTTAAACCTGAGCTTCTAAGGAATGACACACAGCAAGCAGTGATGGTTGGACAGCGATGCTGCACATGTTTTTACGTTTCTCCATATAACTTTTTTGATATTCATCAAATCCACAAACAGTAAGCAAGCAAAATGTAGCTAGGAACATTGTGCAGATAATGCATATGTTTGATTTTTTATTTCTTAATGATTTCATTTTTTATGAATTATTGAAAAATAAAAGTTTCTGTATCGCCCTCCAGGGCTATACAAGGCTGGTTATAACCCAGGTTTGATACAGCATGCATTATACTCTTCACTACTAAACCTGTATCACCAGGTAAAATAAAGGGTCATACCCACTCAGGGACGTAAGGAGTGACCATCAGCATTGCTAGTGAAATCACCAGGGGTCTGGAATATCAAGCAAGTGTAATATTTGCCCTGCGATTTTACCGGCAATTTTATGGACAATTTTACAAGCAATTTTACCAGCGATTCCATCACACATGACATGTATTTCCCAGAATCTGCACCATACCCATGTGGAGTTATGCGACAATCCATTGATATTTCATTCGGCCAACAACTTTACTGCTGATTTTGTAAATGCCTGCCAGTTGCCAGTTGTCTGTTGGTAAACTCGCCTAGTGGGTATGGGGCTTTAGAGGCTAAGTGTGCAATGCCCAATAGTCTGGGGATAAAATCACAAACCCGCATACAGTATGATAGTTACGAAGTCCCTGCTTTAGTTCATGGTTATGTAGTCTTCCTCATCATCACTGAATGTATGGATCGTTGTTCGCGGGGGTTTCTTTGGTACTTCACTGACTACATGTAAGTATGGTTCCAATTGTGCACTCTGAAATGTGGAACAGGAAAAACATTAGACTATGTTAACCAGTTTGGTTTTCAAAACAGCAATCTTACAACGGACTAACCAAATTCACTGAGGTTCAAATTGCCCTGTGGTCTGTCACATAACGGGTCTCGCTGTTGCAAGAGTCAACGGTGAGGGTCAACCTTGTTGAACAGCAAGTGTTTCCAACTTTATTTGCTGTTTTTTACATGTGTGAAGAGAACATTAATTTTTAGGATCATTGTTTTAATATTCGGTTTTCAGCAAATGATAGCTGTGTCCCTCACCTTATAAAATATACAAGAGGTAAATGGCGGAAATGTATGCACCATTCAATTAAATGCAGTCAAATGTGGTCAAAACCATCACAACAGCAAGGGTTTGCATTTTGAAAACTTTAAGGGCATCACTGTTACAAGACCCATATCTAAACCCTCGCTGTGCTCTCATTGTTGCAAGGGTTTGCTTTGGTTATGCGACGGACCACTGAAGGTAGGTATGATGGTATACCCACTAGGCGATTTTGTCCAGAGTCAACCGATTTTTGGTGCAAAAAGAGTCGGCCGATTTTAGCGCCGATCCACATCAAACATGGACATTTCAATATATCATACTAACAGGTGACCATAAGAGTCGGCCGATTCTGCCTGTTTCCCATCGTCGGTTACCGTCAAAGTTGCTTAGTGGGTATGGGGCTTTAGATTTTGATAACTATAGAATGGATTTGCATACAGTTGTGACTAGATCCTGGCAAGAATCTCAGTAAAAACTAAATCTCTTTCAGACTTCACACTCCAGACACATAGACCTGTGCTTGATCTTTGTTACAAGAACTGAATTTTGTAAATTTATTTATGATAGGTATGTCTATATACTGTTAAGATTACACAATCTTATTACAATAAGAATTGTGCAACTGGCTGTGGATAACAATATAAAATCAACACAAAGACCTTCTGCTCCCACCCTGGATCTGCTCCTGAAAACAACTACAAAATCAGCACAAGATCACCTGAATTCTGGTCACAGGACCCAGGGGCGGATCCAGGGGGGGGGGGGGGGGGCGGGGCGGACGGGCCTTGCCCCCCCCCCCCCTTGCCCTGTTAAATCATGTTTGATGGGGGGGGCCCACCCCCCCCCCCCCTCCCCGTACATTCATGTTTTTGGGCCCCCCCCCTCTACAAATTCCTGGGTCCGCCCCTGGGACCTGGAGTCCAAACCAAAAAAACATCAATGATAATTTATAGCAACAATACATTAAAATACCCAGGATCGCTAGATTTGTTATCATGAGATATTAATTACCCACAATGTTTCATGGATTGTTTTTATTTTAACAATTTTGGTCTAACCCCAAATTGTTTTGGAAGGTATTATAATGTGAATTTACATTCATTTTGAATGATTTTGATACGATTTACCACATAAAACTTTCATGTCCAAAATGTATCCTGAATGTTTTCTGGGTAGCATTTTTTGTATAGTGGACCTTAAAATACACCCCACAATAAATACAATAAATACAATAAATACACAATAAATTCAGATGTATTGTGGATGTTTTTTGGCTGGGGTCCCTAGTCATTGGATCTGCCTCAATAAACTACTAGAAATCATCACAAAACTTGCAACCTACCTCTGGTTTTTCAGGAAGTTCTGGAGCAGAATCTGCCATCATGGTATTTCTGACTCTTCTTATCACAGTGCTAGGAAGCTTAGCCATTGGCTTAGCCCTCTTCCTCCCTGTGGCAAGAAAAACATATTTATATATCACTGCTCTGTGTACCTTGTTCCAGTGCCTTAAATTTGATCAAAAGTTTGATTAAAACCTCATATAGTGACTTTACTAGACCAATAAAGTGACTTTACTGGACCAAACATTTGATGTTGTTTATATACTAGGATATCGGTGTAGTGCAACATGTGTCATGGATGAGTTAGAGAGAAAGTGAAGGTTGTAGTAACCCATAGTTCTATGCTCCTTATTGTTTCATAGATAGAGATTCATTTTTGGAAGAATTTCAGTAACAGGATTAAATGACCCTCTTAATAAACTTATAATTCCACGAATCAGGATTCTTAGTTTTGAAATTTCAAGATATTTCATAAATAGGATAAAATGACCCTCACAGTCTACATATTATTTCACAAATATAGATCTCATTTTCAAAAAAATTCAGAAAGGATCACATGACCTTCATGGTTAACTTTTTTATTTTGCAAGTAAGAAAAACTTGATCATACCTCTGATATTCAGATACCTCTTCACGATACATGCCACCAGAATAGCCAATACCACAACCACGGTTCCACCTATAATGATTGTCCTCCGTCTATAAACTCCATAGGAAGACTGCTCTGAAAATTGGTAATGTATATGTGATGCGATCCAATATAATGAGTCACATGTCGCAGAAATCCGAATTTGAGTTGTTTAGATATGTTGAACACCTCAAAAAGAACTTCATTTTGATACCAAAGTTTTCAGAGTTACCTTTTTCCCTATGTGCGATAGGCAGGAAACTTGATTCTGAGTAAAATGTGGTTGAAGTTTTTCTTAGTGGTTTTCAGTACACCTGGTTGGAATTCCTTGGATACCCATGAACTGGAGACTATATATTTTAGACAAGTCTTACTACAAAATACTCTGAAATCATGCTTCAATAATGGACACTTTAAATATGTCAGCCTTGTGAAGATAGGGTACAATTTCAGTAAATCTGCACCTGAAAAGGAAAACCTTAACCTAGAGGGCAAGCAGAAACAGTCACAATACTGTTTGACATCTGAATGACTTGTTTGAGGTCTGAATGACTTGTAAAGAGTCTATGGGAATGTCCAAGTGTATTTCAGCCTGTTTTATCATAGATATGACTGTCAGAGTTCCATAAAAGTTGAATAGTTGTTCCATAAAAGCTTAACATCACAAATATAATGGGAGTGAAAACCAGAAACCAGAAAAAAGTACTAATAGAATAAATAACAAACACTATAATACAGTTAAATTCTAGTCTATGAGTCTAGTTGCTAGATGATGTTGATTGGCCACACCCCCTGGTTTGGTTGCATTTATGTTTGGGTGGGGTAGTGGCCTCTGGGGGAGTGTCTGAGTCTGTGTCCATTTCATGTTCCATTTGTCATGCTGTCTCTGAAGCCGTGTCTCCACTTTGGCGATGTGGAGTTTGGTCACTGGGCAATGAGTGTTAACGCTTTCTGTCATGGGCGATGAGGGCTTGTTTTTGGTGTCGATCGCTGTGGTTGGAAAGGGTTAACACTTGTTGCCTGGTGATGGAATTCTGTGTCGCTCAAGTGGAGACATGGCTTTAGTCTGAGTCCTCTGAGCCCGATTCAGGGGATTGCCCTCCACTCAGACCTCAACCTCGTCCTCACCCTGCACCGGCGTTGGATCCTGCCATCTTAGTAGCTCTGCTGCAGGCTCAGTTGCAGTTGGCTTTGGGCACATAACATCCTTGGTCTCATCTATGCACAAGTCTCTAATGCTTTTGAAGAGGTATCACTGCTGTGATGTTGCCAAAGGTTTGACTGCTGGGGGGACGGGTGGGACGGCTCCTGGTTCGAAAAATTAATGAACATGTCCATTTCCTCTGGCGTAGAGTCACAGTACTGCTAGACGGTCACCTTCCCAGGGCTGTTCGATAAAAAGATAAAGTGGTGATACTGGTTGATCCCCTTTATTGGCTGGATGAAGGGGGTCAGGAAGGCTTGCCAGTTGTAGGTCTTAGCCAGGTTGACGTGGCAGGAGACCTCGGCACAGGGAAACCGGAGTGCATCTCAGCCAATCAGAGCGCTCGGATGGCATTGTGTCACGTCCTTGGCAACATTTGTTTACTGCAACAGTATTAAGAATCTGCCTACTGATTGGCCCATTGTCAGTCGAATTCAAAATCCGGTTCATCGGCTAGATGATGTCCCATTCTTTCCGGTGGTACCAAAAGTTCTTGGATTCTCGACTTCTAAGAATGGCTCGCAAATCAACAAAGTTGGTAAATATCAGCATCGATGGAGGCTTTTGTTCCAAATCACTGATTGTGAAGCAGAAGGGCAACTCTGGGCGCCATTTGAATACACTTACAAGTCAAATTTTAATGTATTATTTTAGGATATGATGGTTCTGATATTAAAGGAAAACTTGCACATAAACTTACTAAATGCTTTTTTTTATGTAATTAACATGAGCTAGGTATTCTAAAAATATTTCAAAAGTAAGAATGTGAAAAAGTCGAGTTCCCAAGGAGTTATTCAGGAAAGGAATTTAATTTTTGGAATTCCCTGAATTCTGGGCTGCACAGTACTCCTCTTGCTACGTCACAGCTATGGGAATTCCTTCTTAAGTTATTTTGGAATTCCCTGTTTAATTAATGGATATAGATTGATATATATATATTAATTTGTTATGAGTTTCTTTGGGCCACATATATATAATTTGAGTTAAAGAGCATAACTCTTTTGATAAACTCTACAGGGATGGGGATTCTCTTCTAAAGGAAAATGGGATTCCTCAAGGACTCCCCTTGCTATGTCATAAATAAGGGGATTTCCCTTAAAAAATGAAATAAAATACAATTTTTTTAATGTAACATAACTGTGCAAAAACTAGGAATGTTTCTGCGATTCTGCTCATATTGATAGTGCAAGTTGTGAATAATATGCTTAATTGAGTTCATTGAAATACAACTATGCTGCACTTATGTGCAAGCTTTCCTTTAAAGGATATGAAAATGCAATGGTTTGACCAATTTTCAACTTGAGAGCAGTAAATTCAATTTATATCAATAGTTTTTGTATTCTCATATAGGTCTGCAAGTTTAGTAACACAATTCTTTGGATATTTGGATGACCCCTGCATAGAATTGTTCCTAAATGATCCACAGGACCGCCATCAACTGGGTGGTGCAGGAAACCAGTAATGTTTACTGAAATCTGCCCAGTATGAAATAAAGTCGTTTACAAAAAAACACAAAAACAAAAACAAAAATAAACTCTTGTTTGAAAGACAAGGGTTATTCAAATTAGAATTTTAGTTATCAGAATATTTTACCTTGTTAAAGCCTTTAATAAAACTTAAAAACTGAAATTAATTACTAAACCAAGGGGCCGTCCATAAATGACGTCATGCTATTTTTGACCATTTTTGACCCCCCCCTACTCCCCTTGTCATGTTTTGTCATGCAACCCTTGACCCCCCTCTAACAATGACATCATATGAAGAGGACCCCCCCGCCTTCAATAGCAGATAAAATATAAGCAGGGATAGACATAACCAAGGACCCAAAGACATTAAAAAGCAGATTTTCTTGCCTAGGAGGCAATCTGATCCTTAACAAGACATTTCAATATAGGAAAATCCCAACTTTACCTACAGTTTTCCTCTGAAATTTCAAAATTAGAATTTTTCAAACATTATGTCATGCACCACATGACCCCCCTCTCCCCCTTGTCATGTTTGACATGGAAGCATGAACTCTGCCCCCCCGCCCCTGCTGCATGACGTCATTTATGGATGGCCCCTCAATTTGTCTTATAAATAAATCAGTAATTACTTTGTAAACTAACCATACCTTCTACCATGATGTGTACTAGTGAGGATCTGTTGCTCACACCCTCTGAGTTCTCAGCTTGGCAGAAGTAGTACCCTGACTGCTGTATGGTCATCGTCTCTAGTACAAAACTTTGGTTTATACTACTCTGTAATGGAGCATCTGTGTCGGGCAGTTTGTACCTGAAATACATAAACAACACATAAACTTAGTGTAACACTGATAACTTGGATATATTTTTTCAGTTGATCAATGTTTTGTTACGTATGAAACAGACCACATAGGTGCCTTATAGTTTTAGGATATAGACCAGGGGGTTGTAATCTCTGGTATATAACAGGTAATAAGTAATAAATACCATTTGAAGTGGGCAGGAGGGTTTCCCCTGTCTGATGTGTTGCAAAGAATTTCCAGTGCCTGCCCTTTGATAACCACTGTTGCGCTTGGGACTATCTCCACAGTTTCTGATGGGGCGCGTAAGGCTAAAATGAGAAATGTTACAGAGGGAATAAAAAATCTTGTTACCCTAACCTCTAAAAGCAGGAAATATCAGACTCACAGTGTGTTACAAGGGCATCAAGCTGAATAGAGAGACTGTGGCTTATGTTTGTAAAATGTTGCAAATAGGACCAGTCAGGTACATTAGAGGCAATAAAAGGTAATTTTTGCATGTCTTTACAAGACCTTTACAACAGTCTTTCAGATGACCTTTAAAATCTTTGAAACATCACCTTTACAAAATATGTCCATGTCCTTTAATATCCATTAATAGCCCCATTTATAAAGCTCAAGGGCCATTTGTGGCTAATGTATATATCTTTATGTATATATATATATATATATATATATATATATATATATGTACATATGTACTTATATAGATAGATAGGTATTATATAGATAATTATACTGTGGAAAAAAATGACACAGATTAATAGAAATTTAAGAGACTTTATAAATTGATATTGCAATCATATTTACACAAATACTACCTACATGAAAGATCATTTTGTACGAATGTGGCTCAATGAATACTTCTTTGTTCAGAAAAACTTACCCATAACTGTGAGTCTGTATGTTGAGTTCATCACATGATATCTGTCATCAGGAAGTTTCCACACAGCACTACATGTATAATCACCAGTGCTGGCATTCGTTACGCTGTAAATATTATACGATATACCTGTCTCATTCTCTGCTATCATTCCATTCAATTCACTTTTATACTTCTCCTGGACTGTAATAAGGTTCTTTGTTATGGCCATTCGTTCAGGTATGGGTGGAACTGTGACCGTGCACTGCAGTGTTACTTTTGCTCCAAGGTTAACTCCACCATCTTGTCCAGAGAACTGAATCTCATAGATTCCTATAAAAGATGGAATACAAAAATAGCATCTCTTGAATGTTGAACTTGCAATAGTTGATTCAGTATCATTGCTAAAATTATTGTAGGAGGATAACACTACTCAAAGGTGGTTTTGGTTAAACCTTGCACAGCTCTTTCTTCTTTAACTAGAAAGCACATCAGGATCAAAGTGCATTGCATGATGTGCAAGAAATGTCAGCTGTGGAACAATAAATGTAAGTTATCTTGATATTTAACAAGAAAAAAATAAATATTATTCTTATTGCAGGAAAACAAGGCAGTGTAACAGGCTATCTCACTCTGAACCTGGTCCAGCATATTTTACTGTCAGTTTCAGCCTATCTATACACCGTTCTCATGAGTTTACACAGTGGAGATTCTCATAGAAGCCTTGTACCCAACAACGTAGGCCCGGTTCCATTGAAACCTACACCCCCCAAACCTTGGTTCTTACAAATCTGTCAGCAGGGCGCCACACTAATGAAAAAGGTCTATAATGTTATGTTCCCTCTACTGTCTTCATTTTGTTCACTTAGATATATTGAAATTTAATGATTGATAGCTATTTTAGATTTATCAACAATGCAGTACAATTGATAAATACGGTGAACTGCTGTGTCAGGGCATGGCGAATTTCTCTTCAACGACATGACTCTGAGCTGCGATATTGGCACAGTATGATGATATTACAGAAATTTCACTCACAGGAATATAAAATTGGGGATTTCGAGTATTCTCTGCATATGTAACAAAGAAATTTGTCTCTTATATATGCTATTTCTCTGCGACATTGTCATAATTATTGTAGCTTTTGTCATGTAGTATAATACCATCTTGAGGTAAAGAGGTAGCAGTCTTGAATAGTAAATACATACCATAAGCTTGATGAATACTAAGGAGACACTGGATGAAGAACAATGTAAAAAGGTACATCTTCAGTCTTTCAGTCCAGCCCAATGGAAAGAAGAGAAACTATCAATGCAGTGCTTTAACTGGTGTCACCTTACCATGGGCACATTCATATACTAAATGGCAGATGAGGCTGGAATTTGAACAACACAAACCTGTTTTGATACATGCGTATGGCTAGCCTATAATGAGGATAAAACACAACTATAAAAGATGTATAAATCTATATTTACATAAATATGAAAAGTCACAAAAGTCTTTAAAAACCCTCAACTGTATGGAATTTAATACTGTCATTGAAAATAAAATCCTTCTTCAGTAAGTGATAATCTTTAGATTGTTCATAGCTCATCACTAATAATATTCAATTCATACCAAACGCTTTTACTATGAGTGGGAATGGTGTAAATCTATAGTGAATTAGGAGATGTTGTGTTGATAGATACTGATGTAGACTGACATATGATAGAGAGTAAACATCTTACTTCAGTTATTTGTAAATCTGATGAGAAACACTGACTTAAGACTTCATTTTGTAAAAGTGTTTGAAAGCTACGGAAATCTAAGTGTAAGAATGATAATATGAGTGACAAAACCTGATACACAGGCAAAAGTAAAGTTGGCCTCACACATACCCCTTAACGTATGCTAAGACTTATGGAAGGATCCATTGACAATCTCTATATATTCATATTATCAAACATAATTTTACCAGAAATCTAAATAAGTTGAGAATGATTTTCTGAATGCACACACCCAGCATGCTAACCCAGGTTTTATATTAAGGAGGTTGACTTAGTGTGATCCCACATCGCCTATCTTACATCTTTATATGGTGAATGACTCGTCAAACAACAAAGCTTACCAGCATAATGTCTTATTGTATCAGTCATTGACATTAACCTCATAATATCATACACCAGCAAGACATCCTGATTATTTTCTTGGTAATACTTTACATTGTCATCTTTCAGTTAGGGGCCTTCCATTAAGTATGTACGCACCAAGGGGGGGTGGGGGGGGGGGGTCTCAAATCTTTGACAATTTGCGTACATACCTGTACAAATCCAATGCGTATTTTGGCCCAAGGGGGGGTGGGGGGGTCTAGAATTTAAGAAATTTTGCGTACGTACTAAATGGAAGGCCCCTTATACCATCTACAAGGAGGGTACAGATGTCTTGAATTGTCCTAGAATAATGTAGCGCCACAGATTACAATATTGACGTATGCTTATATTATGTACAGTTTCTATTGTTTATTATTCTCCTTTACTCCTCTACATTTACTCTTTGAAGCATCACAAATGCATGATATTATCAGGGGCAGATCCAGGGGGAGGGGGTTCAGGGAGTCCTGAACCCCCTCCCCCCCCCCACAACTTTTGCTATGGGCTTAAACTTGCCAAAGAGAAAAATATGCCACGAGTGTGCACGTGAATGCACGTGGTTTTAGTTTTTAGCCTATATGCGGACCCCCTCCTTTCCAAAATCCTGTATCTGCCCCTGTATTATGATTAAGTGCATGTTGTGTCAATATTATTCTGTCACTTATGTACCACATTATCTCCGGTTCCTATTCCTGTTGATAATAGCAGGTCTCGGGATTCTGGTCTCTTATCTTAAATCAGATTGCTACATATTTCCAGGATGAGGTGAAAAAGCAGCTGAAGGGTTTAATTTGATATGCATATGGTAAATAAAGAATATACATATTATGCACATCATTTCATATTGTATACCTCTTCAGCTTACATTATCAATAGTTGGTCAGTTCTATCAAATAGGTAGAATGAAGGGGAGTATATACTTGCTGACATCTAAATATAATTTCGTGTGATTAAATGTTGCACATACAAAACGTCTCACAAGCTGGAAATAACATTGGTCCAAGTAGGGTGCTGCATGGAAGTTGGACAGAATGAATCATAAACTAAAAATGTATATACAAAAAATAATTGAAATAGTGAGAATTTTGTATTGTTCTGCTTAATAGAATTATGCTTTAGAGGGTTAAATTTACTTGTTGCCAATTTATGTGTATTTCACTTCATTGATCTATTCCTATAAATGGTTCAAATGAAAAAATGGAAATCTCATGATATCTATCAGTTATTCGGGACAGAAAATTCAAATTAGGAATTCCAAAATACAGGAGTTTCAATACTCCCCTTGCTATGTTGTAATGATGGGAATTAATTTTAAAACGATTGGAATTCCATGGTTAATATTAAATCAAATGTAGGTGAGTAGAAATTACAATTAATGATAACCCTGTATGAGGTCTAATAAAGTTATGTTATGCTAAATATCCATTTGCTGTGTATAAACTTACTAGAGGGGGGATTCCCTTTTGGAATTCCAAGGTTAAATTAAACCAAATGTAGGTGAGTAGAAATTACAATTAATGATAACACTGTATGGGGTATAATAAAGTTCCATTTGCTGTGTATAAACTTACTAGAGGGGGGATTCCCTTTTATTTAAAGATGTGGATTCCCTATTAATGTCCTTGTGACATCACAAATTATGGGATTTTCCTTTACAACTCAAAAAAGGGACCAAAACTTATATTCTCACAAGATGTCTACACTTTGATTATTCTTAAGATATCTCTAGCATTAGTTCATGATGCAAAGGCCATGCTCAAAGAATTTTAGTGGAAAATATTCACCCTACAATTATGTACAGGGCTTCCTTTAATACATTAAGTTTTGTTATTTGTATTTCCAAATCACAATCAAGGATATGATGCATTCAAACAGTTGTTTTCAGGGCAATGAAGGATAAAACACTATGATGCAAGCCCCTGGACTTTAGTATCATTGTCCTTTGCAGAATACAATGTTATATTTGTTAGAGATGTATTTGTATTTTCCATACAGAATAACCTTAAAGGGAGCCAACAGCAATGTTATGTCAAAAAATGACAAAATTGTTCAACTTCAAATAATTGTGAAAATACATTCTAATAGTCTGACGTTAGCTATTGGTGCAGTATAAATCATGATAACTAGCTTTAAGTTCCATGATACCTCATGCCATGTATACTGGAAAACAGCAATGTTTCTAAACAAACCAATTTTGGTGGGCCACCAAAATTGACCTGGGATGATTTTTCATTTAATGTAGTTAAAGTTTGTATTCACAGTCTATATTTTACCACAGGCCTAGGCTATGGCTATAGAGTATATTTCAATAGACAACAGAATTTGCAAAATTTTGATCCCACTTTGTTTTTGCCTCCCTTTAATCCGTTGTAGTAATGCTTTTGAGGTTTGCAGCTAAAATATCAATAACCTTTACAAAATTTTATTAATTTAATTAAAAAATGAAATGGTGTTTAAAGTTTTATTTTCATCATCTCCTCTTTTCAATGAGTTATTCTGATGATTTGTATATAAAACATACCAACACACAAACACAGTAACAATGACAATATCACATTAATAATAATGAAACAAATGATACAACCTTCTATTAATTCAATATAACTCTAAATCTCATACATATTTCTATAGCATAATTCCAAAGCATTGAAAATGCCATTTTTTCACCATCAATTTTCTATTCATATCCAATAACATTCTTAGGTCAGTAAGGTTGAATATGTTTCATAACAATCCTTAACTTAGATGTAAACTGGTTTGAACTTATTGTGATACCAGTTTTATTTTAAGGTACAGTATTGATGTTCCTTTTATTCTGCACTAGTTCAAAGGCTGGTGGAATACCTGCACCAATAATTAGTACGAAAGAACCCACAACTTCTATCCAAGTCATATGACTTGCATATGGCAAAATTGACTCCATTAGTGTGTATTGCATAATTAGAAAAACGAGGACTTCTAAAACATAGATAAGACTTAATCTCACGCCTCCTATTACATGACTTGAATAAATAGTGCAATATGTGTTCACTGTTGAAGTTGTACAATGTCCCATCAAGAATAAAATTTGCCTGAAGCTAATAACAATCTTGATCTGCTCAAAGTAAACTGAAAGTAATACTGAAAGTACAGAATATAAACCAGTGAAATAGGTTGCTTTTACAAGAGGTTTAAGTTCAAATAGGAGAACTGCAACAATTTGATAGGTCAGACCTACAGTGATCCCTCCAACTATTGCAAGTACATAACCTTTTATTTTATATGAAAAATATGTGTCTTTTTCTTCAGAAACAGAAGGATAAAATTCACTTTTATTAGATTGAATACCCGCAGCAGATCCATTTTGTGTTTGCCGTGGAACAGATGCTAGATTAAGGAAACTCTTTTGATTAGATATAAGGGATGGCTGGATAATCATAATGATTCCAACAATGGAAATACATACTGCCATAACATTAATCTTATTAATAGTTTCTTTGAAGAAAAGTGTTGCCTGCAAAAAAACAGATATCGCGCAAAATACAGTTATCAAACCCATAGTTTCTATAAGAGGAAGATAGGCTACTGATCCAAACAGACCAACATTGTATGCAACATAAAGTAAACTCAAGCAGATCAAAGGTAGAATGTGATGTTTACATATACACAAACTGTTGCCACTTAGTTTCAAGAAAACAAAGTAGGTTATTCCTTGCATGAAACCTCTGGCTGCTGAGAGTTGGAAGTCAGGAACAGCCCCCTGTAGAGCCTGTACGGATGCTGCACTGAGCCCTGAAGTAATAACGCCAATAATAGCAGATGTATATCCAAGAAGAAGTTGTTTTTTGGAGAGAGAACTTTCCACCATTGTGGTAAAATTGTTTCTCAACTGTTATGTATTCTTGCTTAGTAATGGAACAATTTTCCTTTGCTCGTGACCCTGTATATCAAGGGGGGTGGGGTGGTGTAGTGGTCAACGTCCTCGACTTGCACGTGGACAACCCGGGTTTGAGACTGGGCTGTGCCTGTTACACCACCTTACCTTGCCTTCGTTTCCATCCCCAAAGATTCGGTCAATGCAACCGTGTTGCATTCACAAATGTGAGCGGTCCCGATATAGCTGCAAAATTTCTGAGTGGTCTTTAAACTCCAACAATCATCATCATCCTGTATATCAATCCAATTGTCTGTCTCCGTAGGAAGCATCTGCAAGAGAAAAAAAATCAAAATTCTATTTTGTATATTTACAAGTCATATGGTAAGTAGACTCAGAATAAACAAATGTCCCTTATACATTCCAAATAAACATGTTTTCAATCATGATTGTGACTATAGGAAAAATGTGATTATAATGTTTGAGGAAATGATAATTCCCCCTACCAGCACATTTCCTCTCTTATTATCAAGGTGCATCATGGGAAATATTGAACTTAAGTGATGTTTTAATATATATTTATATTTACTGTTCGATATAGAGTTTGTTGAATAAAGATGAGGAGATGTTGCTAGCTCATTAATTCTATTGTTGTTATCAAAAGAAATCATCAATCAACTTCTGTACACCTTTCTGTCCCTGATAGTGGGGTCTGTGAACAACTTTTTCATTACAGAGCAGATAAAAGCACCAAATTTTGCGTGAGGCACCTCTTAGGCATAACTATTAAACCTAGAAGGGGAGCCACCTTAGAATATCAAAATGAAATTTTGACAAATTTTGTATGTTGTTAGCATATGAAACTTAAGGTATTTACCTGAAAGTATTGGTAATCTTGGGTAAGGTCTCCTACAGGTGTATATTCCAAAGGTAAATAACTGAATTCCCTGACCTCTAATATTCCAATTTTGACACTAACAATGTGTTTCTAGGCATTTCAAAAGCTGAGATATCAGGTTGTTTAACTGAAAATCTGCCATTTTGGATTTTTGGCCCCCGTCATGGTTGTGTAGATATTTCAAGGTGGCTCCCCTTATTTCATTCAGGTGTCCTAGGGGATCATCATGCCAAATAAAATCAAGACATGTTTTGGCGAAAGAGTAAAGTAAATATCCCTTTCTTTTGAAATATTTTGGAATATAGCAGTCATTATCAAATGTATCATGATAAAAAATTCAGCCATTATGAAATTTATGGTATTGTATTGGATAAATATTTTACTTATTCAGCCCTCTAGGCTATAAACAACTGATATTGGAACCATTTCCCCTTGTCTTATACCTTAGTAGATAAAAATCATAATATTTCTCAAAATTAATCAGCCATCTTGGTTTTGACTTCAAACACAAATAATTGAATTCCCTGAACCATAATCTCTCAATTTTGACACCAACCATGTCTCTTTAGTCTTTTTAGAAGCTGAGATATAAGATTTTTTGTAGCAAAAGTCGGCCATATTGTTTTTTTGGCCCCCACATCCGTCCTATCGACATTTTAGGGTGGCTCCCCTTTCAGATTTGATAGTTATGCCTTAGAGGTGTCTCATACCAAATTTGATGTTTTATCTGCCGCGTAATGATTACACTAAAAAATGACCCTAACAGACCCCACTAGTAAAGAGCTCATTAACGTGTACTGCACTCAACTGAGGGGGTATACACCCTTAAAATTGACAGTGCGACACGGCCATTTTTTAAATTCAACAGGCACCATGGCAAGTAAGGGACAAATAACACTGGTGTTTCCTTAAATTCGACATATGACAGGGCTAATTCTTAAATTCAACATGTGACATGGGTGTAATCTGTGATATATGGACAGTCGACACAGCCGTTTTTTAAATTTGACACGTGACATGGGCCCCCCCGTCTATACCTCCAACTGAAGGTCATATTTTCTAAGCACACTTTCAGAACTTGGCATATTCTTGACACAGTATGTCTAACACAAATAAAACCCTTTGACATAATCCTGCACTCTACTTCAGTGCGATATGTTGAAAAATCACAAGGCTTAGATATAGAAATCTTCATTAATCATGGCATTATCGGTGGTTAAAATGATAGAGATCAATATTAACTATTTTTCCATGTTGTATCCATATAATAATGTTTACTATTTTTGAAGTTGGTTTGAAAATTCATTCATTAAAGATTAATGCAGAGCAGATATTTGTATATTTTCTATGGATTTCCCTGTGTTTATGTCAACAAAATCTGTCAAAATTAACCTGCAGGTGCCTAGAATACTGAAAATCTGTGGTACAGGGAATTATGTTATGTTGATGATAAGTGAACCATGACAGTTAGACAGTGAGTCTCACTGACAATAAAATGAATTACAATAAATATGATAAACTATGGGAATAACAGGGAAGATGTCTTCAGACTATTGGAATATTTACCATAACGTATACCAGAATTGTTTTAGTACATGAATACATGCACACTTCCTGTGATCCAACCTGTTAAATTTCATAATATGAAAAGGCTATCAAAATAACATTGCCCCAATGTCACAAAGTAATGTAATGAGACCTGAAACAGAATGCCACATACATCACTGTAATGCCATAATAATATCAAAGGCCTACCTCAGAAAACCTTGTTTAGGAGTTGTATCATGCATGCTTTGAGTAGACTAAGACGAATGGAGAATGAAAAGCAATAATAAGTCGGGCTTATTCCTTCCTTTAGTGAAGACTGTATGCTTAAACGTGATGACACTACCCACTACATCTAACGAGCTACGCATGTAAAGGGAAAGGTACAATTTCCAACAATTATTAACCAATTCTGTACACTCATGTTGGTTATCAGAGTGAGATCAGGCTACAGAAACATTTGTATATATCAAATCACTTTTAAATTGGTGCACTCTGGATATTCGTCAGGGGGTATCAGAGTAACTTCAAAGCATGCACATTTCTAATTCAATGCATGCACATTTGTAATTATCAAATTATTTTCAAATTAGTGCAAATTAGTTTATGTAACTAAAGCTGGATACTCTATGCTCGTAGATAAAGTGAAGGTAACCTGCTGGGGAGTCGTATGCTATAATATAATAAGAAGACATGATATGTGGAGTATGAGGTTGGATATATTGACCCCTGGGACAATTGGAATGTGGCCGCTAGGTCAAGGTCCAATCCGTCCAGGAGTAGATATATTCAACTGAAATATGACTTAATGGTGTCTTTATTTCATATGATGGCTTCACACATGAAATGATTTTAATATATATGTAATAATATTCTGCAGCAGTACATATAATTCAGGATATATTTACCTCTGCTGCAGCAGGGCTTATTTGATTCAAAATGACACTATATGCATCGCTGAAGCCGCTAGCCATTACGTAAAATTTCAAAGGCACCAGCCAAGAAGGTTATATTTCGGTATCATTTATTTATACTGAAGAGATAACAATTTAGCTTGTGCTAGTTTCCGTTATTCTCCATGCACCAAATACATTCAATTTGTAGGTCATACGGTTAGTGAAGTATACATTGACATGTCCAGAAATCAGAGTAAAAACATAACCTCTGTCTCCAAGGCGGTTTACGAGCTTATGCTATGCCCTACACCCACAAGATAGTATTTGAAGGGAGTCAAAACATTGACAAGTAGTGGATATATCAATATAGAAAATGTTTCATTGGAAACTTTAATGCTGTTGAAAACTGGGACGGACTTATTGGGGTGGGGGGGGGGTGTGTGGGTGTGGTGGTTGGGGTGGGGGTAATACAGATCAAGTCTATTACTAGACATTGGTGCCTTGATATCTAGTCACTAAATAACTAGTCGCTGTGAGAAACTTTTTACATGTTTGATATTTCCACCGGTGATTAGTGCGAGTGTCCTCTAATCATCAGTAGTTTGATAGCAAGAGTGTCCCTATGTCAATAAATTTTTTTCTTCCACTGGCATCTAGTTATTCACCCAACAATGTACTAAATTCTTAATTGCCATGCGACTAAAATTAGCCACTGGGGTCTAGTCACCATATGGGGACCTGCCTTAGGCATTAAACACAAGGCACCTGGTGACAAAAGATTTCATTATCTGCGGGAATGCTCTTGCTGACAAAAGTATCAGCAATATTTATCGCCCGGTATCTTGGCACCATTCTGTCTGTGGACAAATCCTGCTTGTCTATGTCAGGTTCTGTTGGATGGGGAAGGGCTGTGTAGACTAGGGTGGGGGTCTGGAAATGTTTCACTTTTGATCAGAATTTCTATATTCTAGACTAAAATAGTTATGGAGAATATAATCCATAGAACATTTTAGTATTGTATTTTCACTTTTCAACATAGTATTTTGAAAGAGAAGTATTTTGAAGGAAATGTTTTCTATGTAGAAATTAATAGAAGTGGTAATGGCTGTGATGGTGGGGAGCTTTGACAAGGATTACTTTATAACTATATTCAGGAACAAGTATCAGGCTGGAACCACCGCCTTGGGACTGATTATCTAATTACATTGGGTTGTAGTGTTTTCAAGCCAATTGAAAGATGTATTTTTAGTGGTTTATTATGTTTCTGAAAGATAGAATATATCAAATATGGATATACAATTTATAGAGAGTTATGTAATTTTTGAATGAGACCATTAATCATCCTTTTCTATGTAGGTCATACCCATCTAAGCATGGCCAACCCAGTCACCTTCTCCCCATTTTGTAGGGCAGATTACAGTCTGAATAAAAGTGAGTATATCATATAATTATACATATCTATATCTGTAACTCCTTTTTCTGGTTGGGGAAAAAGTCCCATTCAAAGAGAGCTAAAAGGTAGCCATTCCTGTTTTATCAACATCCCAAAGATGATCAATTATTGGTGTACACAGTATTTCCTATCATTTGAGACCATATTCTTGTAATCATCAATATTTTTCACATACCCATGTAACCAGAATTAGAGGTATGTAATGCCCCAAAATAGTCAAATTTCCAATATTTCCAGTAATTATAATAAAATATATTGATAAATCCTATCAAAATAATGAAAATGCAGCAAATTCTGAAATCTTTAATCAAAACTGTGAAATATTTAATCTAAAGGGCAGCCATCTTGAATTTTCATGAAAATGGCTGAGTTATGAACATTTCTTCAGAATAATATGGTTGAATTATTCTAAAATCAACCAAAACAAAATTGATTTACAAGAGTTTCAAGTTTATAAGTTATACACTTATGAAAGTTTTGAGCAAGTTAGGATAATTTAGAATGAAAATTATTTATTTTGACTTATCATTAAAGCTTTTTAATCTTAAATATGTTAATCTCTATGGGTTAATAAAGGTGTCCCTATTAGTAAAGTATCAAATTTGGCAAATATACCATCTATTAAAGTGTCACAAATTTAACTTTGCAGTATTATCGAGCAAAATATGCCTCAATATAGTTGTATCATGATATCTAATATATATATTTCAAAAGTTAACATTTAGACATGAAAATTAGAGAAATTAAAGCCTATAATTAATGACCATCAATCATATATGATCGATTTCCTATGGAGCTGTCAGGAAGGGGTTAAGGGACTTACTTTATTGCCTGTTGATAAAATCTTGAGCCAAGTTGGAATTGCAAAAAGGGATATTTGAAAATTTTGAAAGCACTACTACATTCTAAATCTAGGGTACGATAAATACAGTTTAGAAAAATCGATATAATTGATTAACACTCACCATAAGAATTAACACAGAAGGAAAATTTCCAGTTCAGTCGAGGATTTGGCATGTAAAGGGAGCTCTTTTCCTACTGTCAGTTGTCTACAGCACCATAACGTCCAATGGCGTGTGGGATAGTAAAGTGCTTAGTGCAACCATCTGGTGGACAAATGGCTGGGGTTCAATCCTGGGCTGGGGTGGGCTGGCTGCTGCTCCCCTCTGCACGTCCCCCAGTGGTAACAACTGGGATATCAAAGGTCCATAGAGGACCAGCGGCTGTTGTCTATGAGACCATGCACATTAAAGAACACCTGCCTCGGTAAAAGTGTAGGGGTACGGTCTCTACCTACTCATAGATTTGATCACCATCTCCAACCTTGACCCTTGCAGTTTATTAGGGCATAAAACAACCAATTACCAACAAACCACACTTCAAAAACTGGGTTTCGAACAAGTATTACGATGCCACAGCTCCTGAATCAGTGATTGTCATGGTCACGTGCCTTGCCTGTAGCATGTGGGGCTCTTGATTCTTAGATTCACAACTCAACACAACAACATGGCTGTTTTCATGCCTAAATGATATCCCAGAAGAGCATGTAACATTATTAAGCTTACATTAATGTTCTGTTTAGTTCTGTTTTTGTTCTTGTTACATTATTTTGCTGGCTCTCAATAATATAACTGCAACCTATGATTGTAATGTTACACTCTGGTATGATTGTAACATATTGATTATATTCTTTCACTAAAAAATAATGTTATTATCACATTATGTAGGTCTCAACTTGGTAACAAAGACATGAAATGCAGTTCTATTTTGGTTCGTCTCAACCTTAGAAAAAATAAAGCAACTGCTACCTGAAGGTTAAGCAAGTTACACCCTGACCAGTTAAAGTATAGTTGTATAATGTGCCCGTTACATCCTCACTTGCCTGGGATGCAACATAGGAATTTAATTAGAGTGACATATCACATAGTTATTTCTTAAAGGGAGAGGTCTTTTAATTCTTATATCTTAGATTTGATACCAGTGTAGACCAACATAACATTCTTGTTATTATATAAAGTTCCCATTGATTATAAGATTTCTTATTAGAAAAGGTCTCAAGCGCCCTGTAAACTTGGGAATGGACATCTATTTGTGCCATAACACTTAAGAGCCATTATGTTAAAATTAAAAAATGGCATAATCCCTAATCATTAATTACATTTGAAAATATTTCTTTGCATAAATAATCAAGTTTCTGTAAACACTAAAAGACTCACTAAAAGACAGTAGGGAAATTACATTTTACTCTTACTCTTTTTCACCTTGTCTGTCTGTGACATCACACATTGAGAAATGCACTGTGCAGGCTGCACTATTTTCAGAGAGGGACAATCACTTTGAATTAGAAAATTGTGTTTAAACTGCAAAGGTACATTGGCCTTCTTATAAGCTGGATCCACCATTTGAAACTAGCAAAGATGGTCATATGAAATTTGGCATTGTGATCACTTGGATCCTGACAATCATGATTTTATGAACATTGATATTTGCTATGCCCCCCTTACCAGAGTGTGGGGAGGCCTACATAATATTATATTATATGGGTCATTTTGGGTAGAAGGTAATGGGTGGGGATGATCCACATAGTTCTATAATTATCATAGAACTGTGACTTTGCTTCACCTGATAACCTCAATATATATAAACCCTTAGAACTCTGAGTGAATCTACTATATAGCATTAATATGTTGTACTATATAACTATAATGTTAATCTGCTTTATGTGATATGGACCCATGTCTTCATAACTAATTAGTCTTTCTCTCTGCAAAAACATATTTGTTTTCACTCACATTAACACATGTATCACTCCTAAATAGTCCATCATGTTTAATTGAGACATCAAGGTAATTCTTTGCTTAGAATAAAATCACACCAGGTGGTGCTGCAGTGGTCACCTGTATTTACGTTTAAATCAGCTATATCACATACTCACCTCGAAAGGGAGGATCACTTTTGCAGGAACTGAAAAAGAGCAGCTTCAACACAGTGTCATACCTTGAATTATTATCTTTAGTAATTCTTATCAGCAAGTGCTCTGGCCTCACATTACCACAATTCACTTCAGTGGCCTGTTGAATAATAAATCTCCAAAGCTACGGAAGTTTATATGTGCTTACAGAAACTGTATGAGAGATTAAAAATGCTGTTACATAATGCTGTTGCATTATAAAACTCCGGTAAATATCCCTAAAGCCTCCATTAATACACTGAAAAACTCCAATAAATGCACCTAAAACTAACAAAAGTGGCATAAAAACTCCCATAAGAAAACCTTGACTCTCGTAACTATGAGGAGAGTAAAAGATGATTGTAACTTATGAAATGCAAACTCGCTTTTTACTTGTTACATTGTGAAACACCCTCTGGCCACCTTAAGCTTCTGTATTGTATGCAAGAAGGAATGTACAACTCCACTACTAAAAGCATTGACATGTCATCAAAAAGCCTTCTGGTGATATGTTTCGTATTGTCAATAGTAAGATTTTATGTATTGTAGGTGGAGTATTGTCTAAATGTTTTGTGATTTCAGATAAAGGATTATCATCTATTGCACCACCCTTAACAAAAGGGAGACAAAAGTTCAATGATCTGATGTATCCATTTTAATACTTAATATTACCAACTCAGAATAAAAAGACTTCAACATAAATTAATGACAATAGTCATGATCATGATGCCTGTTTGTAAGAGTTCACAATGTACAGTTGTTTGAGCGCTAGCAATCAGATTACTGGTCTATAACATACTGTGAAGGATATTCTCTGAGATCTGAGAAATGTTGCCAAGTATATAGCTAAAAATGTGATTATCAATTTATTTGTTAAAACTACTCAATACAATGCAACAGGTCTTGTATTTCACATTTAAATTTTTCAAAGATGAGATATAAATAAGGTATGTAGAGGTCACTGAATCTATTTAGAAGTATTCTTTGTGAACAGGCACTTTCAATTCTAAATGTAAAGATCTTACAATTGTCAAGGCAGTGAGTTTATTTCTCTCTTTAACTGTATCATGTCAATAAATGGAGGGATGGCAGCAGCAACAACCAGAATAATAGCTCCAATGACCTCAATCCAGTTTCTGTGACCAGGCATAATTGTATTCATCAAAGTGTACTGTAGGATGAGAAATAAGAGAACCTGTGTAGTACAAACTAAGGAAAACCGAACTCCACCTATCTTTCTACTTGAATAGATGGTGAAATAAGTATTTAAGGTTGAGAAAGCACAATGTCCCAAAATAAACATAACCTGCCATGTGGTTCTTATTGTGACAAAGGTTTCCATGTAAAATGAGATTAGTAAAGAGGATATGAAGCATAGGCAGGAAAAGACAGTAGCTGTAGTGATTGGTGGAAGATCAGAGAGGAGAATTGCATTTATGTCAAAGATCATCCCAACTGCTATTCCTCCAGTTACAGCAAATATATAACCTTTGGGTTTTGTACGCCTCTGAACAAAAGATGATGCATCAATAGTTAGAGAAATATTATAGGATTCAGGATATGATACATTTGAAACCAATAAGAGTTTATTGTTCTGCAACTTTATGAAAGTGTTATTGCCATTTAGATTTCCAAATAGTTCAGAAGGTTGGGTAATCATTAGTATACCAATCAAAGACATAACTAATGTCACAATGAACACTTTCTTAACATCCTTATTAAAGAGGAACTTAGCCTGAACAGTAGCTGAAATGATGACAAACACGGTTTCTATCACAATTGTTTCGACCAAGGGAAGGTAAGCTGCAGACCCAAAACACCCAATGTTGTAAATCATATACAGCAGGCTCATGGCAATGAGAGGTAAGACAGTGGTTTTGTTTATATGAAAGTTAATATCCATCAATGCTCCGAGACAAAGATAACAAATGCCTTGCATAGCTGCTCGCATGGCAGACAACTGAAAGTCAGGTACCGAGCCTCGTAGAGCCTGGACGGAGGCCATACCTAGACCAGCAGTTACCACTTGTCCTATTGCCCCTAGATAACCTGTAACTAGGTCAAACCTTCTCTTGTCCATTGTCGAGATGTTCATTCCTTTGTTGCTGATGATATATGCTGGTTTATTCTTTTTGACATTTCCTGTGTTGGTAAAGATAACCAAATAACCTCAGAATTCAGTGTCGTAAATCATCATTCATTAACAGTAGAGTAAAACAGATATATATCCAAATGTCTATATGTCAGTGGTCTGAAATTGATGTATGTTGACAAATTCCTGCCAGGCTTCTGTTATTTTGTGACCATGCTGTTATTGTTAGTCGGTAGCTTACTTAATTGATATGTAGCAGTTACATTATCAATTTTTGATAAAAAGTCAGACACTGAGTAAACATCAAAGTTATTGAGATGTTCTGATCAGGTAATGTCACAACCTTACCCAAACAGAATGTCATTTTAACATTCTGATCAGGTAAGGTTGAGACCAAACCTAAACAGAATGTTTTTGTGATATTCTGATCAAGCGATTGACAAAAACTCAGCAAAAATAACTTTGCTATAATGTCATGCAAACACAGTCAGATCGAAAAGGTAGATAGCAGCAATGTTATTTGAAGCCATAAAAATAATGTTGTTTTTGGTAACAAAGTAGGGTGACAATAACAGAAACAGAACACAACAGAACATTGAATGCTAGTTGTTTGTATGCTGTTATCTAATGATTGGGGAACTGTTCTTATAATATTTGGTCGAATCGTCTTAATCAACTTCTTCTATAGATGCTAGTCAAGAAGTAGGTAGTTTCACGAGATGGGCGTTCATATCCATAACACGAACAACACTTGGCTGAAAGTCAGGTTTATTTGTGGATATCTTGAATGCATACAATTTGCCAGTGCGATGATGGTTGTAACACATTTTTACTATAAGTATGTAATTAATGAGAGCTATGCCACTGTTTGTACCACTGACCGGAAACTTGCTGATCACATGATCCCTAGTAGATGGGGTGGTGTGATCCTCGGCAACCCTGGGGATGGCGTGAGGTTTGGTCTGCTGACGTCAAGTTCTAAGAAACTATGGTCCGATCCCGGTCTTTGACGTCAGCAGACAAACAACAACATAACAAAACCATTGACACGTCACCCCAGTGGCAGAACGGGCCGGGGTAGTCAGCGAGATAGAGAGACGCCAAGGAGACGGCAGACCAACTTGTTTCCGGGCAGTGGATTACGGTGGCTAGGCTCTGTACCCCTGTTTACAGACCTAGCTTGATTGGAATAAACCTACAACTGTGAACTATCAGTGTTGTGTGCTACTTTGTAACAGAGTAGCACACAGATCGTGGATGCCGTGACCAGGAAGGTGACAGATTTCACCATCAAATCTGTGAACTTTACCCAACAATCCTCTTTGCTCGGAGCAACGTAACGTTACCGGCCAACCCTACAGACCGAGCGGGCCCTCCCTCAACGGCCCCTCTGCTGTCAACGACAACCCGGGCTGACAATCGTGTGACCGTCGACATCCAGGCGTCAGGCCTGTGACCGGCCGATGATGCTGCGATACATTATGTGAGTAGGGCTTTTGAGCATATGAGCACGAAAAAGACTATTTTGGGACCGCTCATAAATCTCATATTTTAATCTGAGCACTGGTAGCACTTTTTAATAACTATTGAGACAACCCCCATCATATATGGATCCTGTGAACTGATTACAAAGATACTTTATTCCACTTTAAAAGATCAACAATCCCCCGTACTATTTGAGAAGGCTGTATTGGTCTTGCAACCATGCATGAAATATATAAACTGTGAAAAAAAAGTGTTATTGTGAAATAACAATGGTGATTAGGAACTTGCTATACACATAAATACAGACATTGTAGTACAATTGTCAGTTCACTCTGTTAAGATTTACGTCATGAAAATTGTTATTAGAAGTGCATGAAACTAAAAGTTGTTGGGGAAACAAATACAAAAATAGGCAAAAATTTGAGTGTAGTACCAAGTTTTACTGGTGAAATCTGATTGCTATTGTTTCATGGAACCAACCGTCTGTGTGTTTGTATGTTGGGCCCCTTTAATACTGGGCCTTCCCCTCCAATGGTAACGCTGTCTGTGCACTGATAGGGAGAGCCAGATAAAGGGCAGTGGGCCGATGTGAACCTGAGTCAGGGTGCCTATCTGGGTTCCTATCTGGGTGCTGACAAAACAAATGACCTTTAATGTAAAAAAAGTCAGGAGCGGTTTCTCTATAGAATCGGTATACGCACAATAGAAAGAGCTTTAAGTCTAGGAAAGTAAAGGCTTAAGGAGACTGAAAAGGCTGTTCTGGGGGATTCAATAAAATGAAAGAAGAGAGTTAGATAAGAAAAGTAAATGTTTCTCAAGTATATGTTGTGAGTAGGTAAACTGTGAGGTAGTAAGTGAATAAGAAACAATAGGAAATAGAGCCAAAAGGTAAGGAGATTGAGTTAAAGGAAATAGAAAGTTAAATAGTGTGAAGATATCTTACACAACAAAATGGAAGATTTACTTGCATAATTAGGTCAGCTCCAAGAACAATTGTTGGCTGCACAACAACGCATTGTGCAATTAGAAGCAGCACACAATGCTGCTGCTGCTGCCCAACCTGCTCAAGAGTTGTGTCGCCTGGTGGGCAATATGGTTAATACTCAGGTGTTGACCACGATCAAACGTTTCAATGGCGAGACGAAGAAGTATAAGGTTTGGATCAAAGATGTCGAGAGACACATACAGGCGGTGGGAGGTGACGATGCCTCAAAATTAAATATTGCGGCAAGGTCTGCCACAGGAGTGGTAGCGGACTTCATTTTCCGCTACCGAACTGACCACCCAAACGCTACGTGGCAGGACCTAAAAGCTGAACTTACTGAGCGTTTCAGCGACCATATTGATGCGAGTCACGCGATGAGACAACTGCGTCGTGCGAAACAAGGGGCACACGAAAGTGTTACCGGATACGCTGAACGCATTTTGGACGTCGCGACTGACGCATTTCCAGGTAACGATCTTGAACAACCCCTCATTGCGCAACAACTTATTGATATCTATGTCGACGGGCTGCGCGAAACTTATGTTGCCAGAAAAATTATGCGGACAGGGCCTCCTACTTTTACTGCAGCAGTAGCTCTTGCGGTGCAGGAGACAAAACTCACACGCAAATTTGACCTACGCAATCGTGGATATGATAACACGCAGCCCCGCTCCCATCAAGAAGAGCCAATGGAGATAGCCGAAATCTCTACCCCAGGAGAGACAGCGCAGGTACCCCAGCCCTCTGGGCAAGGTAAGTTCCAAGGGACATGTTACCAGTGTGGCAACATAGGCCACAAAGCGATGCAATGCAGAAAATGACCCAACCGGGTCGCGACAATGAGAGGGGCCTGCTACAACTGTGGCAGAACCGGACATTACAAGAGGGACTGCTGGATCCGAAAACCTTCAAGCCCAAATCAGGGAAATGGGCCACAGGGTCCGCCCCAATCCGGCTGGTAGAGGGACGGGCCCATCTTCAAAATCCACCCACATTCAAATGTCAGAGGGAAAAGACATCCAATAACACGCAATTAGGCAAAGAACAGAGACAAGATCTTTTCGACCCACAAAAACTTTCTATTAAGGCCGTAGCAACCGTAAGTTATTTTGATGTCAGTAAACCATTGATACAAATTAAGATCGGAAACACTTGAGCACGGGCCCTCATGGATACAGGTGCAGAAGTATCTGTCATTTCTTTAGCACTGTATCATAAGATCAAAAGGATGGATCAGGTAGGTACCATCAGAGAGAGCCAGATTCAACTCGTGACAGCTGACCAAACGCCCCTCGAACAGGTAGGTGACGTAGATCTTACTTTAAACATCGGGACTTACGTGTTATCTAGAACTTTCCAAGTTTCCCCCGACATTGGTCACTCTTTGATCATTGGATGGGACACCATCAAAGAAGGATTTATAATAAATGGTGAACAAACAACTGTACAGGTAGGTGAATGTTTAATACCGCTACAAAATGACAAGGAAATGGCCTCTCTGGTCAGGCTTGTGGAGGATGTGTGTATTGCCCCACAGAGTGCAGCTTTTATAAAGGCAAGGAGAGCACGATATACACACCACCAGAACGGAAATTATGTATGCATGCCTGCCGAGTCAGGAATCCTAAAGGATGAGCCCGGACTGATGCTACATAGAAAAAGGAAGAAATTTGGGCATAGCATTAGTGAACAGCACAGGCCATACTTATTCATTCAAGAAAGGAAATGTGATAGGTAAGTTAGAATGGGTGGACGACCAAGCCAAACTTCACGTAACTGAAGCAGACCAGAAGAAACAGGTAAGTCACATAAATAATATTGATGTCACAGATGGACAAAGGACACCAGGGACCTTGGATGAGTTTTTGGACCAGAACAAAGACTTATTTGCTGAAAATGACCTTGAGTTAGGCCGTACGCACCTGACAGAAATGACCATAGATGTTGGGGATCACCCACCTATTTCATTAAAAGCCTATCGTGCTCCGTTAAACCGTAAAGTGCAGGAAATGTTGGAAGCTGGAGTTATTCAACAAAGCCGAAGCCCCTGGACTGCCCCTGTTGTGGTAGTAGGAAAAAAAGATGGCACTCAGCGCCTTTGCGTAGACTATCGGCAGTTAAATGCACATACAGCCCAATATAACTATCCCCTCCCACACATAGATGACATACTGGCACTTCTTAGGGGTTCTAAGTGTTCCAGTACCCTGGATCTTCGGAGTGGCTATAACCAGGTCCCGGTAGCCCCTGAAGACAGACCAAAGACAGCATTTGTATGCCACAAGGGTGTTTTTGAGTATAGCGTAATGCCTTTTGGCTTGGTAAATGCACCTGCCATATTTAGTGAATTAATGTCTAAAGTAATGGAGGGACTACCTTTTGCTACTGCCTTTTTGGATGACATAATCATTTGGTCCAAAACTCCAGAAGAACACCTGGTTCACCTGCAAGCGGTGTTCAACAGACTACGGTGGGCTAACTTGAAATTGAAAAGAAAAAAGTGTGGCTTTTTTAGAGATGAGATTGAATATCTGGGTCATGTAGTGACACCAAATGGAATCACTCCATGCAATGACAAAATCTCAGTAATACAAAAGATGTCACTACCTACTTCTGTCAAGGAAGTGAGGTCGTATATTGGGATGACATCGTTTTACAGAAGGTATATTCCAGGGTTTTCTGCCATTGCTAGACCTCTGAGCCGGTTGACAAAGAAAAATGTTGAATTCCATTGGAATTCTGATTGTCAAAAGGCCTTTGAAACCCTGAAAGAGGGATTGACTGTACGCCCTGTCCTTGGATTTCCAGATATGACAAAACCTTTTGTAGTTTATACTGATGCTTCAGAAATTGCCCTTGGAGCTGTCTTGCTCCAAGAGGACGAAGATGGTCCACACGCAATTCATTACGTGTCGCATGCCCTCAATTCAACTCAAAGCCGGTGGCCAATCATTGAACGTGAGGCCTACGTGATGATCTTTGCCATCAGGAAGTTCCGGCCATATTTATATGGAACAAAATTCATTGTCCGAACTGATCATAAGCCACTTGAGTTTTTATTCCGGTCAGAGATTAAAAATGTGAAAGTACAGAAGTGGGCTACGGAATTGTCTGAGTACAATTGCACAATTGAGTACATCACTGGCCCTAAAAATGTACAAGCCGATTTTCTGAGACGGATGTCGGGACAAAAGGGTAAACAAATGAACATCATCAATACTGACAGGGTGCCTGTTAGGAAACTCCCGGTCGAAACTGGTGTTGATGGTGACGAAGAAACAGACGACAACAGTCTACCTGTATTGTCTGCTGATCATGAACCCCTAGACATGGTGGTTGAACAAAGAAAAGATCGCACCCTAAAAAAATTGACTGGGGATATTCGTTACACACTCATAAACAATGTACTGTACTACATTGCTGAAGAACCCATAGCCGGGTTGAAGCTAGTTGTTCCTCGACACCTAAAGAGTATAGTTTTGAAAGCCTGTCATGACGAGATGGGATATATGGGTGTCGATAAGACCTACGATCGGGTCCGTCACCAGTATCACTGGAAGGGGATATACCGTGACGTGGTACACCATGTAAGTAACTGTGTTCAATGCAACACCCAAAACCTCAAACAACAAACAGCCCCATTACAACATATGGATGAGGTCAATGTTCCTCTCCAAAAGTGGGCTATAGATACTTGTGGTCCTTTTCCTGTGTCCCATCAAGGTAACCGCTATCTGATTACCTTTGTCGATATGTACTCAGGTTGGCCCGAGTTCTATCCAGTGCCAGACAAATCAGCACAAACAGTTGCCCAAGTGCTGTTGGAAGAAATAATACCTCGACATGGGTGTCCACAAATCTTGCTGTCTGACAACGGGACTGAATTCATAAATGAGGTTGTTACCAAGATATGTGACATTCCATGCGAATTCCAAGCTTATTGACATACACTTTGATAGGTCTACAGTCAATATTTACATAGAAAATGACCAAAAATAGTAAAATAAGCTAGAATTAGTCTAAAAATGAAATTTTGTGTAGTTTTGTTTGATAGGTAACATTTTCACAAATTTTGGATTTCGTTGCCATGGTTACCGGAATGTTGAAATAACGTCAAAACGTACAAATGCTGCTAAGATGATGTAATTGGTTGCCATGGAAACTAGACCATGTGACAAAAATTGTAAAATTAGAAAATCAGAAGAGAAGGATTCTCAAGCTACATTGTGTAAAAACAGCTTAAAGATATCTTAATTAGAAAAGAAAATATAGCATTTTGTTATAATTTTGGTTTATACTACTTGCATTTTGCTTTATATTTAACACTTTGTATCTCGCTTGGTAATCTTTGTTATTTATTTTTGATGGATTTATGGTGTCCGACCCTATCATATATAGAAACCAATATCTCAGCTTCTACTTGGAATATTCAAAAGCTGTTTTCATTGATAGAAAGTTTGAGACTTCTTCTACATTCATCATCTATGTCATTAAGCCCCAAAATCCCATGGAATGTCACATATGTGAGGTCATGAAGATATATAGAATTAGAACTAGCCCATACCACCCCCAATCAAATGGGAAGCTAGAAAGACTACATCGAGTCTGGGGAGACATTGTTTCAAAACAATTGAGTGACCCACGAGCCTGGGACCTTATGGTTCCCTCAGCCCTCATGGCACTCAGAACCTGTGAACATGAGACCACCAAACACTCCCCATTCTATCTCATGACAGGACGTGATCCTCTTCTACCCTTGGATACCCTCTTAAGACCCCGGAGACGTTATTTGGGTGAAGAGAATCACGAGAACATACTACGGAGACACCACCAGGCTATGATAGCAGTGCATCATCATCACCAGAAAGCGAGAAGACGGATGGAGAGAAACCATAACAGAAAGGCTAAGGACGCTGACCTAAAGGTAGGTGACCCTGTATACCTTTTTAACCATAAAAGAACTAGCAAACTAGATCCACGTTGGCAGCCCTATTACAGGGTTGTTGAAAAGCTATCACCAGTTAATTTCCTGGTGAAAAATGTTGTTACCGGTACGCAAAGAAAAGTGTACGTAGTCCACTTGAGAAAAGCGAATTTGGAGTGGGAGATCCCTGCTCTCCCCGATGGCGAATGCCCACCGCGCCAGGCGCAACTTGCAGCGCCGTTACCAAATGCTAGTAGTGCAGCCACTATGTTATCTTCAGATGAGTCTTTTGACACAGAAGACAATCTTCCTCTCGCTAGAGTACAGGAACGTCTGAGAGCTAACACTGCACCTCCTGCTGAACCAATAGAACTCGAAGTAGTTTCAGGTGAAGTAGGGCCTACCATAGAATTAGGTGTAGGTATTCCTGAGACACAACATCAGGTAGAGCAACCTCAAAATAGAGCAGAAAACATAGAAATGGAAAGTACAGACTCAGAGTCTGAGTTGTCAACCGGCCTAACCTTAAATAAAAGAGACCGGGCCAGTGATAGCTCAACCGAGACATCTGCAGCAAAAAGAACTAGAATATATAATCTTAGGTCCCAGACTCCTACCGAGGGCATCAAGCACGTGTTCATCCAGTCCAAAAATGAAATTTACATGACCAGATCGCGCTGGTTAGTGGGTCTGGTCATCGACTTCAAGCTCTATGACAGTTATGTTGAATATACAGGAAAAATCATTGCAGAAGCCAGGAATGTCAGTCAAGAAGCAGAAACCTATTTCTTTTGGTTACATAGTAACCACTTATTCAGATCACAAGTTTTTCAAGCCTCTAAGGTCTCCTTAAGTCCACAAGAAGCCACAAAGATTCGTCACTATGACAACATAATGAGAAGCCAATCACGGGAACTAGAAGCTCTGTCTGAGATGCATGCTAAAAATTTGATTGACTTTAGGGAACTAAAACAAGTTGGACACAGTGAACTAGAAGATTCAAGAAGGGAAAATAGACAAAATATTAGACCTAAAAGATTCTTAAGTTTGGCCGCAGGAATTTTTAGTGGTATGGCATATTTTGAAACCCAAAAATTAAAGGGTGAGGTTAACCAGTTAAGAGAAAATCAACAAGTAATAAGGCATGTTCTGAAGGAAAGAGTGAGAATCGTCATACCATAAATAGGATAATTGATGATATGGGTAAAATGGTGCGCACGTGGAGCAAAAGGTTTACCGCTCTTGCAAATCGTGTGGAACCACTTCAAAGATTTGTCATATCCCATGCCCAAAACCAAGCCAATCTAAACTCAGTAAGAGATCTTGTTACTGCTGAAACCGCTCTAATTGCTGACCTCCATTCGAAGCTATCTAAGCTATCCTCACAGAAATTGTCACCCAATCTACTACCGGCCCCTGAACTTGTAAAGATATTAAAATCTATCGAGGTTGAAATACCAAATCGTTTAATGTTACCTCGTGATCCGAGGGAAAAACCATGGTACTATTATACAATCTTGCAAACAGACACACTGGCCCTAGAAGATCAACTAGTTATTACTCTAGAAATACCCCTCCTTGATGTAGCTCGCAAGTTTAAAGTTAAAGAGGCTGTTAGTCTACCGGTGCCTTATGGAAAGTCCGATATCACTGCTGAATATGAGTTAGAGTTTAAAAATTTCGCTATTAGTACAGACGGTCGAGAATATATCATATTAACTCTGGATGATCAAATTAACTGTGGCAGAATAGGTATCAATTTTTGCGCTATGTCATCTGCCGTATACGAGACCAACCGCCATCAGTATTATACTTTGTCCTTGTATCAGCGAGATTTAAGAAAAATTAAAGATATGTGCAAGGTTTGTGTTACAAACAAGTTAAAACTGCCTCTCGCAAAATACATATCAGAAGGCCAGTGGTTAGTTGCTACCAATCAAAACTTTTATCTCAGAAAGCTTTGTGTAAAAACAGAAGTTGAAGAACATATTGTAGTTTCCCCTCCCTTTCAAGTGATAACTCTGGAATCTGGATGCCGTGCTCTTGCTGACAAACTGGAGCTACCAATATATTTTGATGGGAAATCGGAATACAAGGTGGTACGTGAAACCCGCATTACCACGCCAATCTTACGAAATTTAACAGCTCTCCCTATTTGGCAACCCATTCAGAAATATAATTTAGATCTTGACATTGACTTGAAAAAGTTACCCCCCATGGAACCAAAACCAATAGAAGATTTAATTGACATGTTGGAAGCTACAAAGAACAGTGAGAGTTATCACATTCCAGATTCCAGATTACCATATTTCATAATTGCTGGTATTGTACTGATAGTGATTGTGATATTAATAGTCTTATGTGTGAAAAGAAATGCCGTTATCCATGCTCTAGTGAAGCGGGTGATTAGTGCTCTCGGTGGTAGTGGTAGATCGTCTACACCCTCTGCTGACCCTCCATCAACATCCTCAATGAACAAAGTCTCAAATAAAACTGTGCGCAGACAACAGGATCAACAAGGAAGTCGCCCGAACTCTATTTTGACCCAAAGCAGTGACTCTGACCGTGAAAACATTGTTGCTGAAAACTCTCCCCCTAGTGCTCAGACTAATAAAACCAGTGCTCAGAAACTACTAGGTGCTCATGCTCTTGAACTCAAAGCCCCTGCTCAATTGCCAAGTGGTATCTGTGTGAAGTTATCAACTGCTAATGCTCCAATCTTTAAGCTGGGGGCTAGCAATAGCCGACCTCCAGCTCGACCAAAATCTCGGCCTAAGACTACACTGCGACTATCTCGGAGAGATAAGTAGTCTTAGGTAGTACACGAAGAATGTACTGCATATAGCTAAGTGACAGAACTGGCCAGTTCGATGTGAAATTTCAGTGACAATGGAGATCACCATGAAGATGAGTGATGTTATAGTGAAAATGAGTGACATAGACTTATTGTTTTATGAATAATGATTTGTTGTTGCAGGTATCATTACAGAATATTTTGCTGGCCACCATAGGATGGCTCTACAGAGAAAGAGGGAAACGCTCTCTGGAAAGACATTATCTTGGATCCAACTATATAATCATATATATATCTACCTTTCCATGTGCATGCTAGTCTTAATGAACATATTCCTCCATATACTCTATATTTGCTACTCTATCATTTGTGTGTTTTGTGTTTAGCATGCCCATATAAGTAAACTTGATTTATTTGTAGGCCTAAAGTGCCCTTAGGTCATTGTGAGCCTAATCAATGAATAAGATGAATATCTAACAATTGATTGAACTTTATGTACATGTATTTGGACTGTTTTGCATGATGATTACTCATGATATTGATGGTTTTTAAGAACCAGATACTTACCTTCGGGGACAACGTTTATGTACTACCCTGTATGGTTATACCGTATATATGCAATTAATCTAATGCATGATTTTGTCTTTAATGGATGATAGACAAAATCTTGTTGGGGGGTGGCACTGTAACACAGTGTGTCATTTTTACTATAAGTATGTAATTAATGAGAGCTATGCCACTGTTTGTACCACTGACCGGAAACTTGCTGATCACATGATCCCTAGTAGATGGGGTGGTGTGATCCTCGGCAACCCTGGGGATGGCGTGAGGTTTGGTCTGCTGACGTCAAGTTCTAAGAAACTATGGTCCGATCCCAGTCTTTGATGTCAGCAGACAAACAACAACATAACAAAACCATTGACACGTCGGCCCAGTGGCAGAACGGGCCGGGGTAGTCAGCGAGATAGAGAGACGGCAAGGAGACGGCAGACCAACTTGTTTATGGGCAGTGGATTACGGTGGCTAGGCTCTGTACCCCTGTTTACAGACCTAGCTTGATTGGAATAACCCTACAACTGTGAACTATCAGTGTTGTGTGCTACTTTGTAACATGGTTTATAAGTCCTAGGTTCACAATTCCAGTTGTCTGAGAGCAAGTTTCCTCCTTAGAGTCCGCCTGGTCTCACAAGCAAATGCAACACAGTAGTTCTCTTAACAGTCACCAGATGTCCTTCTACCTATAGCTATTCAAACCCCTTGAATCCTTAAGACTTGTATTGTCCAAACGGTATCTAATAGTGTTCTCTGTCGTAACCATAGGTTCTACCCTATATATATCAGTCTGGTTTATTAATTTTACCCAAGCATTGGTACTCGCTAGAAAGGTGCACCCTGTCTGCTATTGCTCAACAGGTATATTTACACCTACCAGCAGTCCATGCTGTATTTACACTATATGGTGTGGTAATTCGTATAATTTTGAATACTTGATGATATTCCCTCTATAGGACTGCAGCTGGTGACGTTTCTTCATTCTATTCCTACACAATTGATTATATGCGCAAATTGTTTTACTCACTACCTTTGTGCAACGTCACCTCAATGTTATAATAAGATAGTTAAGATGTTTGGCTTGGTTCACAAAAGCATTGAGGAAACCTCCATGAATAACTTCTTTTTAAGGAAATGAATGTATTCGTATATTTATTGATACTCTTTAAGACTATAACTAGTCAATACGGTCAATACTGCCATTGAAATAAAAATTTAGGATGTTAATAAAAATCAGTGCTGTCCATCAACACTGTCATCAATTAGGTGTATTCCAAAATCTCTATTATTTTATTTATTGCGAACTTCAGATGACTAACTAAATTATTTCACTGCTTACACCCGTTAGATGGCTGGTGTGCTTTCCCTAGACATGTTTTCTGTGTGAGCTGTGTCTCTGTCCCAGTTATTTAGAAACCAATGCACAAGTGCCACAATATCAATATACTTTCACAAAAGAATAACCTTAAAACATCAGACTCATGCTTTCTGGTCCATCCCCCTCTTTTGCAGATAATACGAAGTAAAAGTGTTCTAAGGTTTCTATGATTTCCCCAAATTGAAAAACCATTTAGCATTAAAAAATTTTTTTTAAACAATTTATTTACCCTGGAGGGGGACTGGATTTCTCCAGTATTCCTCCCCCTCCAGCCATAACTTAATCCAGCTAACAATTTCACGTTGTTACAACATTGCTACAACATTACAATTTGGTTGTAACAACGTTGAAAAATTATGTTGTCACAACGTAAAAATGTGGTCTCCCAGAAAGGTTGTAGCAACGTTATACACAATGTTGTATCATGAAGAATTTACAACCTTTTCACAACCTAAATATTTTTTGGGCACAGGCATTGAATTCTCATAGATAATAGAATTGATATGCTGGAATTTAATTAAGGTTGTTTGTTAAAGATTACCCCTCCCATCCTTGACCATTTGAAAATGTTGCAAATTTTTGCAACATTATTAAACATATGTAAATATATATTTTAAATACTTATCAAATCAATCTACCAGCTTTATTTATATTCACCTAATATTTATTCAAGAGTACATACATGTACTCTCAGAACACCAACCTTATGCTTATAAGGTTAGATCATATCAGGCTAATGACCTGTTGCAATTACAGTTGGGTATTTCAAAGCTAAGAAGGTGCATCGTATTTAGGAGCTACAAAAAAGGTGTGCAACCTAAACATTTACCTAAATTTCACTCATAATATGATTATTTTGCTAATATATCTAATAAAACCATATTACCTTATTCAGAACATCTTATTAATTCATATTAACTGAAAACTATTTTCAAGTATTTATCCTGAATGACATATTTTGAAAAACGTTTTTATGTTATCTTTTAAACAGTGGTGACACCTGCATGTTGCTTTTAGGTCATAATACAACGTTGCTGCAACGTTGTGAAAATGACTTTGTCATACACAACATTTTTACAATGTTATTCTCTTATGTTGTGGCAATGTTGCAACCCAACATTATCTTACAACATTGTCACAACATTACTTCAACATTTTTCTTTAAATGTTGTAGAAAGGTAATGTTGCACAATGTTGTCTGAACGTTGTGTGTTTGCTGGGAATCTACCACATCAGGTCCAGAGCGTGTATGATAAACAATAGCTTTGGTTGATATTTAAGTACATGTTCTCTTCTGACGCATTATCTCATCAATTCTAAAGAGTGGTGGTATGGCTTATCAGATGATAGCTGATAACTATGCAGGCAAAAGACAACCATCATTATGCGATTCTAAATATACTATTTGATGGATGAAATGAGAAAATAATGGTGATGGTGGTGAAATTGACATCGGTATACCATAGTACTACTGTGTATCAGGTTATGTTTACAAGTTCAACAGATTGAGGTCACCGTGCAGCCTGTCTATCTCTGTCTGTACATAACTTTCTCCAAGTTGCACCTTTATGACATTTTTAAAGAGGTCTTTGTCCCTTATTGCCCTAATGTTAGTGTCCAATTTGTTCCGTAGGAGTTTATATCATGCCAAGTCTCATTAAATTGAAATTGATAGTTGAGTTCCTAATCTAGGTTGATACCGAGGTATTTATATATGACCACGCTCTCAATTGTTTGGTTATCAAGAGTAATGTTGTCTGTTAGTTCTTTGATTTTATTTTTGCCTTTCGTGGAAAATAACATAGATTTTATCTTGCTAATATTGGTTGTCAGTTGATGCATATTGCACCATGCTTTAATTACTTTTATTATGGCACTCATGTCTTCATGCGGGTCTTGGCCTGAGATGTAAATCACTGATTTGTTGGCATGAAGGAGCACCTTTGATTTTACAGTTTTTGGCAGGTCGTTTATGTACAGGCTGAACAGGCCCCAGAATGGATCCCTGCGGAACCCCATGAGTTAGTAGAAGTATGTCTGATAACTTTCCATTTGCGAAAGTTGCCTGTTGTTTATTTTCCAAATGGTCTCTAAACCAGGTATTGAATTTTTCATGTATATTTAATTTGCCAAGTTTTTCTAGAAAAATAGAATTATTTACTGTATCAAAAGCTTTCCTAAAATCAATGAAAACTGCTAGTGTGTAAGATTTGGAATTAAAGGCATTTGTTATATTCGGCCTCCACTCCAAGCCGCGACATCAGTGCCACCTATTGAGAGACACCGATACTATTATGTGGAACTCTCCATACTTAAAGATAAAGTAAACAGCTTCTTATCCAATATGGCTTCCAGTGTTTACATACTCATTGCACCAACATTTTCTAGAAATTGACCAAGATTTTTACCAAGAATTTTACTCTAAAAAACTCAACAAAATAAAGACTTTTCTAAAAACCTTCCAGAAATAATATTTAGGCCCTTCTAATGCCAAAAATGTCCCCTCTTTGATGGATGTCATTCCTAGTTGATGGCCTGCACACCTCAGTGACAGAGTTACCTGCCACCACCCCAACCCCACTTCCATCCCCGTCCTTGTGTCTGGCATTCACACCTAAAGCCTGTATTCCACATGCCGATTTTGCTGCTGATATTAAAAATCGGCAGTGGGAATAAAGTTCAAATATAGACATGCTATGCATCATTAAAAAGGTCTCAATCATTAGAGAGGTTTCAAATGGTATATAGGATGTATGGTTTCATGCCATATTCTCAGAGGAAAAAAACTAAATACAAAATAGGTAGCCTCAAAATCGGTATATGGAATAAAGCCTCAAAGGCGGTATTCCACTACCTTATATCAGCTGCTTACGAAATGAGGACCATATCGCATGATGACATTACTTGGTGTCCCAGAAGGAGGTGCTGGCATATCTAACCTTGAATATGTATATTGAAGCAATATCATAGTATCATCGCACCATTTCGTATGACATGACCTACAACTTGACTTACGACATTTGAGGAATTTCAACCTTTCCTCCACGACATTATTAAACATGTTTATACAAAGAACTAGTGGTGCTGACAAGAATAACATACACTTCAATGCTTCCTATAATGTGCTAGGTTTGCTAAGCCTGCATTCTAATCTTTTTTAACATAAAGGCTATCAAAATAACATTGCCCCAATGTCCTAAGGTAACATAATGAGACCTAAAACAGAATGCAAAAATTACATCACTGTAATGTTATAATAATGACATATAATGCCTACCTCAGAAGACCATGTTTACGAATTGTATCATTCACGCTATGCTTTGGGTAGATTAGACTGACTTAGGATGAATGGAGGATGAAAAGCAATAGTAAGTCAGGCTTATTCCTTCCATCAGTGAAGGCTGTATGCTTAAAAGTGTCTAAAATGGAACAACAATGCCCATCACGTCTAACGAGCTAATGATGTAAAGGGAAAGGTACAATTTTTCAACAATCATAAATCAATTTTGTACATTCATGTTGGTTATCAGAGTGAGATCATGCGACAGAAATATTTGTATATATCTAATCATTTTTAAATTGATGCATTCTGGATATTCATCAAGGGTTATCAGAGTAACTTCAAAGCATGCATATTTCTAATTATGAAATCATTTTCAAATTAGTGCAAATAAGTGTATGTAACTATAGCTGGATGCTCTATACTTTGTAGATAAAGCAAAGGTTAACTGCTGTGGAGACAGAGATTATGTTATATAATTTCAAAGGCACCAGCCAAGAAGGTTATTTTTCGGTCTCCAGATCATGAAGAGATCACAATCTAGAGATCACAATCTAGGTTGTGCTACTTTCCCTTGCTCTCCATACAGCAAATACATTCAATTTGTAGTGCATAATCATAGCTTGTTCAGTATAGAATGATATACACAGGAATCAAAATAATACATAACCTCTGTCTCCAAGAGGGTTTATGGGCTTATACTACATTCTACACCCGCAAGATGATATCTCGGGGCAGTCAGAAAATTAACAAGTAGTAGAATATAGATTAAAATGTTTCATTGTAAACTTGTTGTTGAAAACAGGATGGGCTTATTTTGGGGATGGGTGTGGAGGTGGTAATACAGAGCAAGGGGTTAGTCTATATGCATAGTTATTCCCGCACATACAATGAACATCTTAACATATGGACATCAGGAAGACATTCCATAAAAATGTCATGATCATCATTTTGAAAATACGATATTATACCACAAATTGTTATCACCAATGTGACACAACTATCTTTTTTGAATTCTTATTCCAATCAAACTTACTTAAAAGGTTTATACCTTGGATAATTTTTGGAGTATTGTGAAAATGTTATGGATGGGCTTTGGTTCGCAATAATTATGTTGATGGAAAAGGGTTTTGCTTACATATAAAGTATTGCTTTTATATGCAGCCATATCAATGTCCTCACTTTATGATGCTCTATCATAGGAAGTTTCAATCCCACACACATTTATCATTGCTAGTGGAACAATGAATACATCAGAGTAAATCATTTAAAAGTCCAGGTACATAACATTTAAATTGTATGTTGATGTTCACATCTGCGCTTACTATTTCACGCTATATACACGGACTAAAAATGAATGAAAGATGTACATAGATGTACCTTATGCAATAGTCCATGTTCAAGTTATAGCAGGCCTGCCAACCTGAGATGGGTAAAATCTGGGACACCCTACTGGTAGGAAGGGAGGGGTCAAAATAATAATAGAAAAAAGAAGATATATGAATAATGGGATTTGTGGGATCAGGATGATTCCCGGGTAAATTGTGAAAAACATTAACATAGAGTGTGAGGAAATTTGAGAAATTTCACAGAAGATTATGGCACTTCCTGGACTTTATGGATCAAGTATTCATATATTTTCATACATAAATACTGATTTTGAATTCATCATTTTCCGGGACAGCTATGTCTTCTCCCGGGACGTCCAGGACAGGGTTTAAAATCCGGGACTGTCCTGGAAAATCAGGGATGGTTGGCAGCCCTGTCATAGTCCCCATGAACAACCAAAGATATTCTGATTAAGTGATGGTGAAAACTCAGCAAAAATAACTTTGTTATAATGTCATGCAAACACAGTGAGATCGAAATGGTAGATAGCAGAAATGTTATTTGAAGCCATAAAAATAATGTTGTTTTCTGTCACAAAGTAGGGTGACAATAACAGAAACTGATGTTGAACGCTAGTTGTTTGTATGCTGTTACTTAATGATTGGGGAACTGTTCTTATAATATTTGGTCGAATCGTCTTAATCAACTTCTTCTATAGATGCTAGTCAAGTAGTAGGTAGTTTAACGAGATTGGCGTTCATATCCATAACGCGAACAACACTTGGCCGAAAGTCAGGTTTATTTGTGGATATCTTGAATGCATACAATTTGCCAGTGCGATGATGGTTTATAAGTCCCAGGTTCACAATTCCAGTTGTCTGAGAGCAAGTTTCCTCCTTAGAGTCCACCTGGTCTCATACACAAATGCAACACAGTAGTTCTCTTAACAGTCACTAGATGTCCTTCTACGTATAGCTATTCAAACCCCTTGAATCCTTAAGACTCGTATTGTCCAAACGGTATCTGATAGTGTTCTCCGTCATAACCATAGGTTCTACCCTGTATATGAGTCTGGTTTATTGATTTTACCTGAGCATTGGTACTTGCTAGCAGATGCACCCTGTCTGCTATTGCTCAACAGGTATATTTACACCTCCCAGCAGTCCATGCTGTATTTACACTATATGGTGTGGTAATTCGTATAATTTTGAATACTTTATGATAATCTCTCTATAGGACTGGAGCTAGTGATGTTTCTTCATTCTATTCCTAAACAATTGATTATATGTGCAAAGTGTTTTACTCACTACCTTTGTGCAATGTCACCTCAATGTTATAATAAGATAATTAAGATGTTTGGCTGGTTAGTGTAGAACTGCTTGGTTGGTTCACAAAAGCATTGAGGAAACCTCCATGAATAACTTCTTTTTAAGGAAATTAATGTATTCATATACTTATTGATGTTCTTTAAGACTATAACTAGTCGATGCATGTCAATACTGCCATTGAAATAACATTTTAGGATATTAATAAAAATTAATGCTGTCCATCAACACTGTCATCAATTAGCTGTATTCCAAAATCTCTATTATTTTATATATTTATTGCGAACTTCAGATCACTAGCTAAATTATTTCACTGCTTATTTCACCTACCTGTTAGATGGCTGGTGTGCTTTCCCTGTGTGAGATGTGTCTCGATCCCAGTTATTTAGAAACCAATGCACAAGTGCCACAATATCAATATACTTTCACAAAAGAATAACCTTAAAACATTAAAAGGAAAGTACCATGAGCAAACCATCAGATATGGTATACACATTTATATACTGATGATGATTGTAGGAGTTTAACCCTTTAAGGATGCCAGATGCCTCAGGGATACATTTTAGGGGATTTTGATATGCCCCAGCAGGTCCTTTCTAGAGAATCATTGCTTATTTTCAATTAACTTTTTTGTTTTAAAAGTTATTGTACATCAGCTTCTCTATTATCCGGTGTGAGCCTTTTCATTCTCTAATTGTATAATTAAGGCCATCCCATACCAATATTTAGTAGGGAAATGATAAATTTGTTCAGACCGTTTTATTCTTACACTTTTGCACAAACTTTTTCAACATTTCTCAAAACCACAAACAGTGATCAAGTAAAATGCAGCTAAAAAACTTGTGAAGATAATCCATATATCACATATTTTATTACTCAAGGATTTCAATTTTTTATGATTCAATGAAAACTAAAAGCAAATCCTTCCGATAGTCAGTCCCATGGTTTATGTTAGATACAACCCTCGTTTGTGGCTATACTTGATATGAACACTCAGCTGGTGCCTCATGATTACATCTCTTACAGCCACAGACTCGTGCTTTCTGGTCCATCCCCCTCTTTTGCAGATAATACAAAGTAAAAGTGTTCTAAGGTTTCGATGATTTCCCCAAATTGAAATTTTTGTTAAAACAATTTATTTACCCTGGAGGGGGATTGGATTTCTCCAGTATCCCCCCCCCCCCCTCCAGCCATAACTTAATCTACTACATCCGGTCCAGAGCGTATATTTTTTTTTTTTTTTTTTTTTTATTGGATTTTTATCCAGGCTGAGTTCACTTTATTAAATGTTCTTCCACTGCAGTCCTGTGGACCATTTGGGTCCTGTGGACCATTTGGGCACAATTCCGTATGATAAACAATAGTTTCGGCTGATATTTAAGTACATGTTCACTTCTGACGCATTATCTCATCAATTCTATAGAGTGGTGGTATGGCTTATCAGACGATAGCTGATAACTATGCAGGCAAAAGACAACCATCATTATGTGATTCTAAATATACTATTTGATGGATGAAATGAGATGATAATGGTGATGGTGGTGAAATTGAGATCGGTATACCATAGTACTACTGTGTATCAGGTTATGTTTACGAGTTCAACAGATTGAGGTCACCTTGCAGCCTGTCTATCTCTGCCTGTACACAACTTTCCCCAAGTTGCTCCTTTATGACCTTTTTACAGAGGTCTTTGTCCCTTATTGCCCTAATATTAGTGTCCAATTTGTTCCATTGGTTCCTCGCGATAAATACTGGTGATTTTGATATTGTAGTGTTAGGTGGAACAAGTTCTTTTACTAACAGTGCTTGGTTTCTGGTTTCTTGGATTGGAGTTACCATAAGCACTTTGTTTGTGGCTATTAATCTATACATAGTGTTCAAGAGAAAGTATTTTTGCCTGCACTCTATTGAGAACATATTTGATTTCATGTATAGTTCCAGTTTGTGTACATCTGATAGATTTCTTACTCTATATACAGATCTTAGTGCACAGTTCAATATCACATCTAGTTTGTCTTGCTAAACCTTTGTTCGCATGGTGAAGTACATATTACCCATGTCTAAATAGAGTAATACCATGGTCTTGACTATAGTTAATGCCATGAACTCATTGATATAACACCTGACCCTCCGCAGCAGTAGGAGTTTATATGATGCCAAGTCTCATTAAATTGAAATTGATAGTTGAGTGCCTGATCTAGGTTGATGCCAAGGTATTTATATATGACCACGCTCTCAATTGTTTGGTTATCAAGAGTAATGTTGTCTGTTTGTTCTTTGATTTTATTTTTGCCTTTTGTGGAAAATAACATAGATTTTATCTTGCTAATATTGGTTGTCAGTTGATGCATATTGCACCATGCTTTAATTACTTTTATTTTGGCACTCATGTCTTCATAAAAACGCTGCGGGTCTTGGCCTGAGATGTAAATCACTGATTTGTTGGCATGAAGGAGCACCTTTGATTTTACAGTTTTTGGCAGGTCGTTTATGTACAGGTTGAACAGGCCCCAGAATGGATCCCTGCAGAACCCCATGTGTTAGTAGAAGTATGTCTGATAGCTTTCCATTTGCGAAAGTTGCCTGTTGTTTATTTTCCAAATAGCCTCTAAACCAGGTATTGAATTTTTCATGTATATTTAATTTGCCAATTTTTTCTGGAAAAATAGAATGATTTACTGTATCGAAAGCTTTCCTAAAATCAATGAAAACTGCTAGTGTGTCAGATTTGGAATTAAAGGCATCTGCTATATTCGGCCTCCACTCCAAGCCGCGCCCCCCTCTTTAATCTCCACAGTGGCCCACAGGCACACCTTAGGGGTCGAGCCACCAGCCCCAGAACCCCATTTTCTAGAAATTTACAAAGATTTTTTACCATGTTTCATGCACTAGAAATCTCAAACAATAGATTTTGCTAAAACCTTCCATAAATGATATTCAGGCCCATCTCATGCCAAAAACATTGCAAAATATTTTGGGGCCCACCTCAGGGGCCAAGTATAGGTGCCCCTTATCAAAAGAGAGAAGTCAAGTAAGTCACACCCTGGCCCTCATCAAAGAAACAATCGTTTAATAGGGTTTATATGCCTACTGGAGAATTTTAAAAAGAAATCCAAAATTGAAACATTTATGACAAATACAGCTGTGGTGATCAGTGCATCTAAGAACTAACTCATGACATCAGTGACACCTGTTGGGAGACACCGATACTGTTATGTGGAACTCTCCATATCTAAAGATAAAGTAAACAGCTTCTTTTCCAATATGGCTTCCAGTATTGATGTACACATTGCAGCAACATTTTCTAGAAATTAACAAAGATTATTACCAAGATGTTTACTCTGAAAAACTGAACAAAATATAGACTTTGCTTAAAACCTTCCAGAAATGATATTTAGGCACTTCTAATGCCATAAATGTCCCCTCTTTGATGGATGTCATTTCACATATTTCCCAGCCTCGACTCTGGCTGGCAGGCATTTTACTCATTTCCTGGCCTCCACTCCATGCCCCCGGCCTGCCCTGTTTATTGGAAGTTATTTTACTCATTTCCTGGCCTCCACTTCATGCCCCCGGCCTGCCCTGTTTATTGGAAGTTATTTTACTCATTTCCTGGCCTCCACTTCATGCCCCCGGCCTGCCCTGTTTATAGGAAGTTATTTTACTCATTTCCTGGCCTCCACTTCATGCCCCCGGCCTGCCCTGTTTATTGGAAGTTATTTTACTCATTTCCTGGCCTCCACTCCATGCCCCCGGCCTGCCCTGTTTATTGGAAGTAATTTTACTCATTTCCTGGCCTCCACTTCATGCCCCCGGCCTGCCCTGTTTATTGGAAGTTATTTTACTCATTTCCTGGCCTCCACTTCATGCCCCCGGCCTGCCCTGTTTATTGGAAGTTATTTTACTCATTTCCTGGCCTCCACTCCATGCCCCCGGCCTGCCCTGTTTATTGGAAGTTATTTTACTCATTTCCTGGCCTCCACTTCATGCCCCCGGCCTGCCCTGTTTATTGGAAGTTATTTTACTCATTTCCTGGCCTCCACTTCATGCCCCCAGCCTGCCCATTTTACTTCCCACCTCCATCCCTATCCTAACTGATGGCACGCACACCTCAGTGGCAGAGTTACCTGCCACCACCCCAACCCCACTTCCATCCCCGTCCTTGTGTCCGGCCCGCACACCTAAAGCCTGTATTCCACATGCCGATTTTGCTGCTGATATTAAAAATCGGCAATGGGAATAAAGTTCAAATATAGACATGGTATACATCATTAAAAAAGTCTCAATCATAAGTGAGGTTTCAAATGGTATATAGGATGTATGGTTTCATGCCATATTCTCAGAAAAAAAAAAACTAAATACAAAAAAGGCAGCCTCAAAATCGGTACGTGGATTAAAGCCTCAAAGGCGGAATTCCACTACCTTATATCAGCTGCTTACGACATGAGGACCATATCGCATGATGACATTACTTGGTGTCCCAGAAGGAGGTGCTGGCATATCTAACCTTGAATATGTATATTGAAGCAATATCATAGTATCAGCGCACCATTCCGTATGACATGACCTAGAACTTGACTTACAACATTTGAGGAATTTCAACCTTTCCTCCACGACATTATTAAACATGTTTATAAAAAGAACCAGTGGTGCTGACAAGAATAACATACATTTCAATGCTTCCTATAATGTGCAAGGTTTGCTAAGCCTGCATTCTAATCTTTTTTAACTTAAAGGCTATCAAAATAAGATCGCCCCAATGTCCTAAGGTAACATAATGAGACCTGAAACAGAATGAAACAATTACATCACTATAATGTTATAATAATGACATATAATGCGTACCTCAGAAGACCATGTTTACGAGTTGTATCATTCACACTATGCTTTGGGTAGATTAGACTGACTTAGGATGAATGGAGGATGAAAAGCAATAGTAAGTCAGGCTTATTCCTTCCATCAGTGAAGGCTTTATGCTTAAAAGTGTCTAAAATGTGACAACAATGCCCATCACGTCTAACGAGCTAAGCATGTAAAGGGAAAGGTACAATTTCCAACAATCATAAATCAATTTTGTACATTCATGTTGGTTATCAGAGTGAGATCAGGCTACAGAAATATTTGTATATATCTAATCATTTTTAAATTGATGCATTCTGGATATTCATTGGGGGTTATCAGAGTGACTTCAAAGCATGCATATTTCTAATTACGAAATCATTTTCAAATTAGTGCAAATTAGTGTATGTAACTATAGCTGGATGCTCTATACTTTGTAGATAAAGCGAAGGTAAACTGTTGTGGAGACAAAGATTATGTTATATAATTTCAAAGGCACCAGCCAAGAAGGTTATTTTTCGGTCTCCAGATCATGAAGAGATCACAATCTAGGTTGTGCTACTTTCCCTTGCTCTCCATACAGCAAATACATTTAATTTGTAGTGCATAATTATAGCTTGTTCAGTATAGAATGATATACACAGGAATCAGAATAATACATAACCTCTGTCTCCAAGAGGGTTTACGGGCTTATACTACATCCTACACCCGCAAGATGATATCGCGGGGCAGTCAGAAAATTAACAAGTAGTGGAATATAGATTAAAATGTTTCATTGTAAACTTGTTGTTGAAAACAGGATGGGCTTATTTTGGGGATGGAGTGGAGGTGGTAATACAGAGCAAGGGGTTAGTCTATATGCATAGTTATTCCCGCACATACAATGAACATCTTAACATATGGACATCAGGAAGACATTCCATAAAAATGTCATGATTATCATTTTGAAAATAGGATATTATACCACAAATTCTTATCACCAATGTGACACAACTATCTTTTTTGAATTCTTATTCCAGTCAAACTTACTTATAAATGTTTATACCTTGGATAATTTTGGAGCATTGTGAAAGTTTTATGGGTGGGCTTTGACTCGCAATAATTATCACAAAATGTTTATGGAAAAGGGTTTCGCTTACATACAAAGTATTGCTTTTATATGCAGCCATATCAATGTCCTCACTTTATGATGGTCTATCATAGGAAGTTTCAATCCCACACACATTTATCATTGCTAGTGGAACAATGAATACATCAGAGTAAATCATTTAAAAGTCCAGGTACATAACATTTAAATTGTATGTTGATGTCCACATCTGCACTATTTCACGCTATATACACAGACTAAAAATGAATCAAAGATGTACATAGATGTACTTTATGTAATAGTCCATGTTCAAGTTATAGCAGGCCTGCCAACCTGAGATGGGTAAAATCTGGGACACCCTACCGGTAGGAAGGGAGGGGTCAAAATAATAATAGAAAAAAGAAGATATATGAATAGTGGGATTTGTGGGAGTAGGATGATTCCTGGGAAAATTGTGAAAAACATTAACATAGAGTGTGAGGAAATTTGAGAAATTTCACAGAAAATTATGGCACTTCCTGGACTTTATGGATCAAGTATTAATATATTTTCATACATAAATACTGATTTTGAATTCATCATTTTCCAGGACAGCTATGTCTTCTCCCAGGACGTCCAGGACAGGGTTTAAAATCCGGGAAAATCAGGGATGGTTTGCACTGAGGTCCAGTGCAAAAGAACTAGAATAGACTTTAGAAGTTAATAATAAAATATTGTAAACTCGTTTGTATTGGCAAGAATATTATAGTAAAATGTGTAACGCTGATACGTGTGCTCGGCGCCAGGCGGCGCCATCGTTTAGTGGCTTAGTTAGAGTATATGGAGAGTGGCAATGTCCTCAGGCGTAGGGACTGCAGCGGGGCTGGCTCACCTCCTGCAGGTACGCACAGGTACGGCAAATGACGGAGGAAACCTGTAAGGGTACGTTATGAACCGAAAAACATCTAGCTAAAAGATACTGAGGATAGCAGGCTTCGCCGTCAACAATTAGTTGTATAGTAGTTAGAAGTAGAACTAGCTTATATAGATAAGAGTGGGAAGTATGAAAGAGAAAGAAGATATCATCATAAGTATTAGTGTAAATGGGTATAGCGCCAAGCCTTTGGCTGTCGCTATATAAGCGGTATGAGACTTGAGTTAGACGAGCAGACCAAGATAGAGTTCGATCAGAACACATGGGAGCAATAGTCTGACATACGGATCACACGGGTAGTGTTGGGATGGTAGTAACCACAAAGATTAGGTGATAGTAAGGATTGGGACAGCTTAGGCTTAGCCTTACAGACTACGTACTGAATGTGACGGAGATCCTACCAATGGTCTTCATCACCGGTAGACGAGAGGTGACTCTCTCAACAGTGTTGGAGCGTATATACCTTGTGAAAGGGGAAGCTTAACCATAGCTATACCTGGTTGGATCGTTACTGATGTGTTAGAATTGTGAAATGAATGGAATGAACTGTATGGATGGAGAACTGTATACTTGTACCTTCAGAATATTGTCATGGATATAATAAACTTACCTCTTGCCAAGCGCGTGTTCTTTGTATAGGTCTGAGCCCCTTTACTTAGAATCTCTACCACTAAGAACTGAACTATGGTCCAGGATAACATCTATCTGGACAAAGCTAGCTACTTCGACGATTAATCACTAAGAACTCCCCTTTATCTTAACATAACATGCTTTTATTGACATCTTCGAATAAATAAAGTTGAATAATGATGAAACAAACCGATATAGGATGTGAACAGATACGAACTTTAATAATGATACTCCCCTAGAAATAAACAAAGACAAATAACATCAGTCAAGCTCAGGTTGGCAGCCCTGTCATAGTCCCCATGAACAACCAAAAACCAGACAACTAACATTGGTTGCTGGAGTGAAGATGTAAATCGCATTTTTTGGGGGCTAAAAACCAACATTAGGCAAAAAAAAACAACAAGGCACCTGGCCCCATATCTTCGTAACTAATTTGGCTGATCATGCAACATTTGATCAGGGTCCCATGATCAGTAATTTTGCCTTTTACCAAAATTTATTGTGTTATTGCAAAAGAGTGTCGAAGAGGAATTATTATTTGTAAAATTTATTCATGATAGTCAGAATTTCTGATCATGGGACCTTGATCAAATTTTCCCTGATCAGCCAAATTAGTTACGAAGATATGGGCCCTGGTGACAAAAGAGTTCATTGCCTGCTGCCCAGACAAGCAGCGATGTAACAAGCACGTTCTGTGACCGTACTTTTTTGGTTAGTCTGTAACCTGCCCAATTTTCATGTAGCAGTTACCTTATTGTAGGTAAAGTTGAGACTTACCATAAAGAATGTCATAACAACATTAAATTTTAAACATTAAAGTTGAGACCTTACTAATAAAGACGGTTTTTTGGGTGCCACTAAAATAACGTAACAAGAACCAAAGCAGAACTAAACAGAACATTATGATAATGTTATAATAAAGTCACATTCTTGCTTGGCTGGGATGTTCTTGGCAACAAAAGTTCCAAAAACAAGCATGGCACAGCAAGATTTATCACCCAGTATGTTGGCACCATTCTGTCTGTGATGCGTACATTTGCCAGTGAAGAGATGATAAGTCTTTTAAGTGTCACAACTCTAATCCAGTGGAGAGTAAGCTTTCTCCTAGGAGTCTGCCTAGTCTCACATCCAACAGTAGTGCAGTAATTCTTGTGTAAGTCACCAGATGTCCCTGTTGCTTTGTGTAGCTATCTAAACCCCTCGAATCTCTCAATCCGTATTGTCCAAACGTTAATGGTTCTCTCTCTGCCCTTACATCGAGCTCTTACTTCATATAGCAGTCTGCTATTGATTTTACCCGAGCATCGACGCCTGCTGGGAGGTGTACCCTGCTGAACACCGTCCGTCAGGTATATTTACACCTACCAGCAGCACATGCTATGTTTATACTATGTAACATCATAAGATATATAATTTGGAAGGATCCTGATTATTCCCTTATGTTCAACTGGTGACCTTCACATTATTTCAATTATTGGTATGCGCAAAGTAAATGAGTTAATTTCTACCTTTGTGCAATATTACATCCCTGTAAACTTGATCGTGACACAACTAGTTTTCGGTCAACATATCAGACAGATATATTTAATCAAGGTTGCCAAAATAAAGTTTCAAATGCTTATCATTCTTAAAGGTGTTCAGTAAAGCCCTGAAATGAGTAGGCAGATTGTGAACAGGGTGAGAACATCGTTAATGAACAATGTGAACCAGACACAAATTCAAAATGACAATTAAACAGTAAGCAGCCTAGTTCTTCAGTCAAAATTGAGTTCAAGTCATTGCCGATCACTTTTAGGAATGAAATATTTTTATTAGTCTTATACACTTTATCAGGGAAACAAAACTTTCCAAAAGCAAAATAAGATGAATGGATGTTAACAATTGATACCAACATAAACACATTGTCCATATTCATTCTAATAAAGGCATCCCTATTATAAACATGCATTTTCTATTCTTTTTGGTTTGAATTAATCCATTTCACATACATTTGCTCATCCAACAGACATAAAGGTGATATAAAAGTGATTATGCATATAATACAATGAGAATATGAGGAATTTTTTTATTGGTATCTAAGTTCTAGATATACTAATCAATTATTATTCATGCCATACTATGGAAAAATCCTAAGTGTGGCTTTCAGATTTTCTTGTGATCAGGTATAATAACAAGACAATCTTTATAGATTTTCATGGTTAGATTACTAGGAATAAACCTTTTCACCATTCATAGATTGACTTAACCAATTTTGGTATGGCATGTTTTAAGTCTTTCATATTGTCTATTGCTTGAATTTCTTGTGGCAATTTGTTACAGCCTCTATAATAGGGGCTCTTCATGACTTTGCTTTTCCATGTAAAAGGTACATTAATTTTCACTTTATCATTACTTCTTAAAATTTTATTTGGGTGACTATTATTCACATGACATATTGAGGCTTTATAAGAAAACATATAGTGTAACAGGAAACTTTCCCATCTATTGATAAGAGGTTCTAACTCCTTTTCTAATATTGGAAGCAGGTCCTCGTCAAATTGAACATATATTTTCTTACTTGTTTTAACAGCCCTATATTGCAGTTTTTGCAATTTGTTTTGCATTTTCCCACTCTTGAACTGCCACCAATGGACGATGGCTTATTCTAATATTTTCTCGTTTATTTATTTTTCTCATGTTCTGCTTGTGACGTCACACACCAATTAGTGCACTGTGCAAGGTGCACCATGTTTATATAGGGACAGTAAATGTTATTGATACAAGTTTGAATAAAATTAAAACTATGGATAATAGTATAAAATTTGGCATGGTGGCTACTCAAGTTGTAGGGATCATGTACACATAGTTTATTTCAATTTTTCCATGATCATTTTGATCACAAAATTTTTTTTTTGTGATCAAAATTATCATGGAAAAATTGAAATAAATTAGTTCCAACAGTGAGTTTTATACATATGATCCTAATGAACAAAGACCAATATACCTTATTAATGTAAGCCAATTACATAAAATCTGAATCTGAGATATACTATGTACAAAAACATAGATACAACATCATGGGCACCACAACAAAGGTGCCTCCACCTGTAGGGGAGGTACACACTAAAGACTATATACCCCCACCTACAGGGCAAACTAACAAACACAACACTGATATATAAGTTCCAAAGATCAGCTGATGAGCCCTAATCGGCGAAACCACTATGTAAACTGCATTAGGAATATTCATTGAAGAATATTCCAGGATGAAAAATAGAAATAAATACTGCCTTTCTCTAATATTTTTTCTTTTTTTACTAAACTAAAATAAGACAACTGAAGGCAGACATGGACATGAACCAATGAAAATGCCCCTTTCATCAGAGGATTGACTCAGTACACAAAACTGACCAATGAAAATGCAGCTTAAACTACACAAGGCCCAAACTAAATCTGTTGGAGCCAAATTCAGATTTCTTTGTTCATTAGTGGTCCTGACACTGGAACTGCAGCACATGTCACGTCTACACACATATATCATGTACACATAGTACTTTATATTCACTGGCCTCTCCCATTAAAGATAGGACCATTTGGAAAAGAATACGGTTTACCATTGGGGCCTATGGGAAAAAGTACATTTTTCAACATTCAAAAATGAATAACCATGAGTATTGGGTTACCATCTACAGATATCAAGGTAATTCTATAAGAAGAATAAAATGGTGTTGCAGTGGTCACCTCTATTTATTGTTTAAATCAGCTATATAACATCTGAAAAGGGAGGAACACTTTAGCAGGAACTGATTCAAGAGCAGCTTCAACCTAGTGTCATACCTTGAATCATTAGTTTTTGTAATTCTTGTCAGCAACTTCTCTGGCTTCACATTATCACAATTCACTTCAGTGGCCTGTTGCATAATAAATCTACAAAGTTACTAAAGTTTATGTGTGCTCACGGAAAGTGCATGAAAGTTTGAAAATGCTGCTGCATTATAAAACTCTGGTAAATCTCCCTAAAGCCTCCATTAATACACTGAAAAACTCCCATAAATGCACCCAAAACAAACAAAAGTGGCATGAAAACTCCCATAAGAAAACCTTAACTCTCGTATCTATGAGATGATCATAACTTAGGAAATGCAAACTCACTTTTTACTTTCTACATTGTGAAACACCTTCTGGCCACCTTAAGGTCTGTATTGTTTGCAAGAAGGAATGTGCAACTCCACTACTAAAAACATTAAGCATGTCACCAAAACAACTTCTAGTGATATGTTTTGATGTCACTAGTTGTCGATAGTAAAATATAACATATGGTAGATGGAGTGTTGTGTAAATGTTTTGTTACTACAAGTAAAGGATCATTATCTATTGAAGATCAGGCACTGCACCACCCTTAACAAAAGGGAGACAAAAGTTCAAAGATGTGATGTATCCATTTTAATACTTAATATTACCAACTCAGGATGGAAAAACTTCAACATAAATGAATGACAATAGTCATGGTCATGATGCCTGTTTGTAAGAGTTCACACTGAACAGTAGTTTGAGTACTAGCAATCAGGTTACTGGCTTATAACATTTCCCTGAGATCTGAGAAATTTTGCCAAGTACCTGCTATATATGTGATTATCAAATTAATTGTTACATCTATACAAGAAAATGAAAAAAGTATGTATTTCATATTTGGATTTTGTCTAAAATAAGATACAAATAAGATTTGGGGATTTCACTGAATCTTAGAAGTATTCTCTGTGTACAGGCACTTTAAATTCTAAATGTAAAGGTCTTAATATCATTACGGCAGTGAGTTTACTTCTCTCTTTAACTGTATCATGTCAATAGATGGAGGAATGGCAAAAGCAACAACCAGAATAACAGCCCCAATAACTTCCATCCAGTTTCCGTGACCAGGCATTATTGTATCCATCAAAGTGTACTGTAGGATAAGAAAAAAGAAAACCTGTGGAGTACAAACTAAGGAGAACCGAACTCCACCTATCTTTCTACTGGAATAGATGGTGAAATACGTGTTTAAGGTTGAGAAAGCACAATGTCCCAAAATACACAAAATGTGCCACATGGTTCTTATTGTGACGAAGTTTTCCATGTAAAATGAGATTAACAATGACATAATGAAGCATAGGTAGGAAAAATGAGTAGCTGTAGTGATTGGTGGTAGATCAGAAAGGAGAATCGCATTGATGTCCAAGACCATCCCAACTGCTGTTCCTCCAGCTACAGCAAATATATAACCCTTGAGTTTTGCATGCTTTTGAAGAAGAGATGATGCATCAACAGTGTGAGAAATATTGTAGGATTCAGGATATATTATGTTTGAAACCAACAAGGGTTTCTTGTACTGCAACTTTGTGAAAGTACTATTGTCATTTGAGTGTCCAAATAGGTCAGAAGGTTGGGTTATCATTAGTACACCAATCAAAGACATAACTAATGTCACAATGAACACTTTCTTAACATCCTTATTAAAGAGGCACTTAGCCTGAACAGTAGCTGAAATGATGACAAACACGGTTTCTATCCCAATTGTTTCGACCAAGGGAAGGTAAGCTGCAGACCCAAAACACCCAATGTTGTAAATCATGTACAGCAGGCTCAAGGAAATAAGCGGTAAGATATGGGTTTTGTTTATATGGAAATTATTATCCATCAGTGCTCCGAGACAAAGATAACAAATGCCTTGCATAGCTGCTCGCATGGCAGACAACTGAAAGTCAGGTACCAAGCCTTTTAGAGCCTGGACAGATGCCATACCTAGACCAGCAGTTACCACTTGTCCTATTGCCCCAAGATAACCTGTAACTAGGTCAAACCTTCTCTTGTCCATTGTCATGATGTTCATTCCTTTGTTGCTGATGATATGCAGATTTATTCTTTTTGACAAGTCCTGTGTAGGTAAGACAACAAAATAACATCAGAATTCAGCGTCATAAATCATCAGTCATCAACAGTAGTGGAGCAAAACAGATATTATATCCAAATATTTATATGTTCGTGGTCTGAAATTGATGTACGTTGCAAATTCCTGCCAGGCTTGTGTTATTTTGTGACCATGCTATTTTTGTTAGTCGGTAACTTACTAAATTTATATGTAGCAGTTACATTATAAATTTGTGGTGATGAAGTAAGACACTAGGTAAACAAAATATCATTGTAACATTCTCATCAGACAAGGTTGAGACCAAAATTAAACAGAATGTTTTGTGAAATTCTGATTAGATGAGGTTGGAACCTTATATAAAATCCTTATGGAAACACATCAAGCCATAACAGTAAGTTACAACAATGTTATTCGAAGTCATGAAAATAATGTTGCTGCTCTCACAAAGGAACATTATAAGAACCAAAACAGAGCAAAACAGAATGTCACTGCAATATTCTACAATAACAACTACTACTTGTTCCAGCTTGATTCATGAGAGAGTCAAGGAAATATACATTAATCATTTCTTTTTAAGGAAATGAATATATCCCAAAAACATCAAACAAACATACATTGATTATTCTTTTTTAAGGAAAAGAATACATTCATATAATTCTATCATTAGATACATAAAAACAAACTTGCTAGTAAAACAACAGAATTTGTCTGTTTTTGTGCTTTTCACATCAAATGTATATTCTGAAAATGTAATAGATGAAAAATTGCAAAATGTCAAGATATCAGACAAAAAAATCAGGAAAAACAAATAAATTTGGGATTCTGGCTTTTTAATACCGTCCCTCCTACATCATACTAATGGGAATTCCCTTATGAAATAAATTGGAAATAGCAGATTATTGATAACATTAACTTAATTTTAGGGTAGTGAAAAATATGATTAATAATAACCTGTATGGACCTGAATAAGAATATTTTATGCTTAACCTAAAATTCCTTTCTATACATTTTTTAGACTTGGGGATTCCCTTCTATGGACACACGGGGTTCCCCAATAACTCACAGTGTAATGTCACAAAAATGAGGATTTTCATTGAATATTTAAATTTAAATTTTAACTTTTTTTTTATAATGTCCTGTAGTTGTATCAAAATTAGGAATTTTCTTCAGATTATTCTCAGATATAAAGTGACAGATGTGAATGACATGTTGCACTGATTTTAATGAAAAATATCTATCATGTATTTATCTGCAAGGGTTACTTTAAGAAAAGAACATTTTGTAACTTTTCCAATGAATTATCCATGCTGTAGTATGAAGTGTGACCTGGTTTGGTACTGATAGCTAAATACTGAATGCCACCAGTGACTCCGAGTTACATCACCTGCCAGAGCTAACACCAGATGGCAGCACTCTGCTCTCAATTATATAACTATCAATCTTAGCACACATATATACCAACACATTGATTGATCATAATGAAAACTGTAAGTAGTTAAAACATGTCAAAACTGCATTTCAATGATCACTTTAAATGTTAATACAAATCAACACTGTCCATCAACACTGTCATTCATTTGGGTGTATTCCAAAATCTTTATTACTTTATATAATTATTGCAAACTTCAGATAATTAATTAAATTCATTCACTAGTTATTTCACCTACCTGTCTGAAGTACTGCTTTTCCTCAGTTCCTTTCCTCTTTACACATAACATTAACAACTAACAGAACCATTCTGTGACCATACTTTTGGTTAGTCTGCAACATTCTAATAGCTAACAGTAACGTTACTTGATGACCAACCTAACCAAACCAGAATATTATCATGGTGTTCTGATTAAAGGAAAGCTTGCACATAATGACATGATTAATATTTCCCAGTGAAATTCTTTGTGCATGATGACTACATAAAGAACTAATAATGCTTAAGAGTTCTGAAGAATATTCCAAGTGTAGACAGAGAACATCACCTCAATGTTATGATAAGATAATTGAGATGTTTTAAGGAAATTAATGTATTCATATATCTATTGATGACTATAACTAGTCAATACATTTCAATACTGCCATTGGAATAAAAATTTAGGATATTAATAAAAATCAATGCTGTCCATAAATTGGTTTGACGGAGTAGTACCATACAGTTATATCTGGAGTTGATCCATTATGTAAAGACCCTGAGGGACTAAGGATGATAATCTTTGCATCCAGCGTTACTCCTCTTTATCCCATTTTGATTGTGCTGTGAACGAGTCAGGTGGGGGGCTTTTATGAAGGATAAAAGCGAAATGTGGAATCCACTGGTTAAGCACAGATCATCTGCTGGACATGTATTAAAGTGTCTAACTACCATAGTGTCATGATTATTCTGGGTATCATGGGCAGTGACGACCACAAATCCCTCAGTCCTGTCCATCAATTAGCTATCACTAACTAAATTATTTCACTTACCTGTTAGATAGCATGTGTGCTTTCCCTAGACACCTTTCCTCTGTGAGATATGTCTCTGTCCCAGTGTTTAGAAACCAATGCACAATGCCACAATATCGATACACTTTCACAAAAGAATAACCTTCATACAACATCAAAAATAAAGTACCAATTAGCAAGCCATCAGAAATGATATACACATTTATATACTGATGTTCGTGATGATAATTATTGGAGTTTAAAGTCCAATCAGCAGTACTTCAACTATATCAGGACCACACTTACATACCTATGCACTTAACTTATTTTAAGCAGGTCATTAGAGATTGGATTGATTGTAAAAAAAAACATGCTTATACTATTATATATCTGAAACATGAGGGTGTCCATCAATCATATACACATGGTGGATGGGGAGAACAAAAGAACAATTCCATGAATATATTGCATATCGGCAGCCTCAGTGAAGTGGAACTGTATAATCTCACTGGTCTCTTCTAACTGTGGAGCTCTTAGACTGTTTTATTCTTACAATTTCTCACAATGACGTTTTTTGATATTTCTCAAAACCCGAACCATAATTAAGTAAACTCTAGCTAGGAATCTTGTGAACATGATCCCTATAATTATTTTATTACTAAAATGTTTTTATTTTCCATGTCAACTGTGAGAGGTTCTCTGTTTTGCATCAGTTAATATGGATTATTTAAATATACCTCAATAGTCTTACCTCATTGAAGAATAGAGTAAGTAGGACTCCTTTTCACTTGACTGTTCTCTCTCTCTCTCTCTCTCTCTCGGGACAGTCCGGGAAACGGTATTCTTGGATGGAGGTGGAACTTGCTAACTTGCTAACTTAGGTAGTTTACTAAAGTTGGACTGACTTGATATAGAATTGACTTCTAGTTAAGCCCGTTTGAGGGCTAGGCTACTTAACAAAGACATGTGTGCAAACAAGGAGTACCAATAAGGGACTGTTTATTCTGGGCGCTCATGCCGCCTTTTATACTTTATTACTCGATTCTGATTCGTCACTTACATCACGTGAATATTTTGAAATCATTTCTGGTTACAATACATTTTTGTGCTTTCGTGCTTTTGGGCACAACGCGATATACTTTCGCAACTGATTCGTGCTTTACATCTTTTACTCATTATTTTGACATTGATTACAACTCTATTTCATACCTCAAAATACAAATGAATGGACAAATTCATCACAACAGTGAATTCTGAGATTATTATCTCAACTGACCCAGAAATTGACAAAAAGAAAAAGCCTACATATCATCAGCAAAAAAAGAATAAGTATGGTTAAACCATCCTACATTCAAATGACAGTGTGAAAAGATGTGTTACTTGTTTATATATATTCGTGTTACTTGTGTATATATATTCACAATTAGGTACTGTTATGAACTTAATATCATTGCTTCACAAATCCAACGTAATATTTTGGATATTCATACCATAAATAAATATTTCTGGGAAGACTAAGTCACATCCCCATTTGGTAACCATCATTCTACCATGTAGTTGTCTCCGCACTAGTTAACTGTGTATTTCAAAGATATTAATGTGATGGGAAGATTTGGCCAATGTTTCTATATTTATAATGGTCCAAACTTTATGACATTTCTTGGTATTTTTTATCGTCAACTTGCTAATCATATGGCACATACAACAACCAGTAAATAAAAGATATTTTTGATAAAATATGGCCACAACTGACTTTAAAAAGAAAGCCAACTTGTAAGTTTATTATATTGTCACAATGCATGGCAAATAATGGAGGCCCCTATTGATTAATTTTAAACATGTTACCATGGTGAATTGTAACATGTCTCACATATATTTATAATAATAGCATACCCGCCAAGGATGTGATGTTATGATATCACATTCTGGTTGGTTCTGTATTGGTTTGTGTTATGTTCTTTTGATGACTCCTAATCACATCACTGCAATGTACTGCTGTGATGTTGCACTGTAATGTAATATTATTACAACATTCTGGTTATGTTCTTCAACCCCAAAAAAATGTTCTTATAATATTCTGTTATAGATTGGTCTTAATATCACAAAAAGATAACATTATAATAACATTCTGAGTCCATGAGGTTTAAACCTCACCATCAATAACATAACTGTTGTATGTCATCTTAAATATTGACCAAAAAAGTATGGTTGCAGAACTGTTCTGTTATGTTGCAACTTGGCTGGGTACTCATTTAACTTCAAGTTATTTCAGAAATGTTTAAAGGGGAAGCCCACTGAGGATTGCAAAACAGATTATGGTTGAATAAGAGATTGCTAGTGACAATTATATAATATTGTCTAATATTTTCCAAGTGATATGCTATTTTCTGATAAATGTCTTGCCAAATTACTGGGTATATGTTTTTTTTATGATCTTGGATTATTTAGCTGATCATTACAACTATAATATTCAACTAGAATTACATGTGAATCATTAAAAGTATCAACCTCTGTTATGGACAATAGCATAATTTCTGGTTGTCCATATCAGGGCCAATGTATATGGTAGGGAGACACAAGCACTGAGACACATACTACCAGCATACTGATGGGGTTGCACTGAAATACAAGGTTGTGACAACAACGGCCCCAATATTATTATTTTAAAATTTCATTTAAATATTACATAATATTACATAATACTAGCATATCTTTTTCTAAGCTCATACAACAGGACATTAACATGCATATCTAAGTTAACATACACATTTTCAAATTCTCTCAATGTAGCATCCTAATAATATTATTTATATATATATGCTATTCATTTTCATTCAACCTTATTTTCATTCTGATACCATAATTTTATCTTCTGAATTCATTCTTAGTGGAAGCATTATGTCCAATGTACCCCAACTCGTTCCATCTAGATACTTCTAAGTAAAACAATAACATTAAGTGTAATATAATGACATTATCTTGAAATATCAACATTGCACCACCTATACACCCTCTCTTTAAGGTGTAATATATTTTGGCACATTAGATGAGAAGTATTAAAAGTTGTCTCTTTATTTATTGCATCTGCACATTGTTTTTACATTTAAACATTTCATTTTTTCTTAATCTGAACTTTACACAACAATGAATGTAGGTAAGAGCCAGTAGGTGAATACAGTCCTTTCTTTGTAAGATTTAGGGCAACATTTTAAAACTTTAAACCTTTCCATCTGCCAGATGCAAAAATTAATGTAACAGTTATTACTTTGTGACACTGAAACCATCCCTAATATAGCATTTCTAACAATGATCATCTTGACAAAATAGTTTATTTCATATCTAATTTAGCTAATCATAAGCCTAAATAGGGGCTTCCTGCTGTATCTGGTGTCTTTTAGTGTCTTTTAGGACTATTTAATACAGTAGATAGGCAGTTTTCTAGGAGTGCCAACGGAGAAACGTTCACTATACACCAGAATTTATAGTGGTGGCCATTTTAAGGCCAACAATGCAAAAAGTCCAACCCATGATACAAAATTCCAACCCAGAAAATATCAATGATAAATTTTGGACATAAAAGTTATGTGATAAAGCACAATAAAATCCTTCACAATATATGTGAATATATATAAAAAATGTGACATTAGCAAAAATAAAAAAAGTTGAAAGAAAAATGTATTTCATCCTGGACCACTGTAACCCACAAACACAAATTTAACAATTGTGAGTATTTTAATGTATCATGGGGTATTTTAATGTATTGTGAGGATGAATTATTGTGGAAGGTTCCTATAGATCATTGCAGCAAATAGCGATCAAAAACATTAAGTTGACCTCACCTTTTTTAAAGAAATCCTCATAATTCTTACAATTATTGATCAATTTCAATCATCTTGGTATCATTTTCAAGCTAGGAACACGTAGAATAAGAATCCGGATGAAATGTGTTCCAACTGAACATTCCAAATGATTTGGAATGTTTGGAATGTCTTCCAAAATTGACTGAAATTTTGTATTTTCCCTTACATCACTCAACTTAATTCTAAATAGAATCTTCAATTTACATTTTATTTCAATTCTGTCAATAGGGAATTAAGAGAATTAAATTTGGAATCAAATGATGTGTCATTTACCTATATGCAATTATTATTCAACAAATGAGCACAGTCAGAAGGCTGAGGTGAAATTATGAAATATCACCATTTTTGCAGGTTTTTCATATATATGCCATCTGTGCGATGAGCAGAAATTTGAATTCTATTATACAATTTTTGCTTGTTTCTTGCCTATTCTTGTCATATCTGTTATACAATTATCTATAATTACTATCTAACAAATTTTCTTATGGGAAAGTATGAAAAATTTTGCAATCAAAAGAGTTTGTGAGGGTAACATGTACTTATATATGATGATAATATCCAACGGTTTGCTTGTACCTGACAGAAGACAAGGTAATTGTCATACTTGGGTTGCTTGCAGAGGTCAATTGTAGTTATTTCTTGCCCTTCTCTATGATTTTTGAAATCAAAAATCTAATATTTAGATAAATATAAAGGTCAGAAACTAAAATTGTCTTTATTTTATAAAAAGCTTATGAATATTACCCCATAATGCCATCATATAGGCTTTGAAATAGAAATGTCAGTTTTCAACTATGATACTTTCTACATAAAAGGTGTAAATTCAGGCAGGTTTTGTATGTATTACAAGGATGATTTGTCAATTTAATGGGCAGAAATTGCTTCAAAATATCTGAAACTCAAGAAAAAATTCTTTAGTACATTTATCTCTCATAATGTATGCCAATAATTGATGTTACTCATTTTGATCACAGTTCAGAACCTTGGAAAAGCTTAATATGTCCATTGATCGCTATTTCCTGCAAGGATCTATTTTTTTTTTTTATAGTTGGCACTCCAGATCTGAATGATAGATTAAGTGGTGTAGGGAAAGAGTTAAATCTCTTCATGTTTCACTGATTCTGAGGAAAAAAGTGTCAAAAGCAAAGATGCTAAAACAGGAAAAGATCCTAGCATTTCAATGTAATTGTGTCTTCCTCCCAGAGAATGACTGAAAAACACATACTGGCTGGCAAGAGAAAGAACGGTGTCAAAGCTTTCTATCATTGCAACATGAGAAGGGTGAATAAGTTGGCAGGCAGCTATCAACAAGAAACCACATACTCCACTTGATAGGCAGTGGATAATAATGTATACTGTATTGATTGGATCTTTAATATATATGACCTGGTCCTCAAAGTATAGGGAGAACATTAAGGAAGCAATCATGCTGAAAATTGTGCCAGAGAAGAACACATATGCCGGGTGAATCAATCTTACGGAAGTGCTATAGGTTAACATGAGAATTCCATCAGCCATTGAGGTTAGGAGAGCAACAAAGTATCCAATCAGAACAAGCTTTCCTAAAGCCTCTGGTACTGTCTCCTTTGTGGTATTTGTAAATGAAATATTTCTACATGTGTTATTCTGATCTTGAGGTACACTGTTGACTGTGTTCTTCAGAAATGAAGGTGTAAATCCATGGGTAAATGGCTTCCAAGGTTGTATGATCAGCAGCATAGCAATCATGCTGACTGCTATTGCAAACATGAATATTCTTCTTGGCCTTGTTCCTGAAAATATTAGATCAAGGAAAATGATGAAGAGAATGCGAAGTGCTAGGTAGATAGCATTGAATTGCCCAAGTGGCATGAAGGTGGTACCTGCAAAGTATAACAATGTGCCTGCAAAGTAGAACACATTTGAGAATATCAAGCTGGAAACATGATGCCAAGGTATACTATGTTTGTTCCTCTGCATAAAAGCATAAATGCCAGAGGGTATGAGATTCCAAGCATGTCTATAGAAAGATAACTGGAAAATAGGCACCACATCTCCAAGAGCTTGCACAGCAACTGATGATACAAGGACACCAAGCAGCATTCCTATGGCAGCTATGTAACCAAGAATAGTTTTCTTTGAAAAGCTCATCCTTAATGTTTATCCTGAAAACATATAAAAGAGACAACTTTACAATTAATATGATGGGCAGATTTACTAAGATTTTGAAGGAAATGAAAACGTGTTGATTTAAACAAAAATAGAAATGATATGTGACATGTGACAAATTTCGAAATATATATGCACAATTTTGAAAAACAATAAAATAAGAAATATTATACATCAAAGAATTATGTGGTCCAAAAACTGACCTTACCTGGCTATGTAATAGGTGCCTACAATAATTCTATCATTACACTTGTATAAATACTTGGCACCAGTCTGCCTACTTGGTACTAGCTTCAGAACTCACATTCTTTGCCTGAGAGAGAGAATCATATTTCAACAAAACCAACAATGTTTGTTGGTCATGAATTTACCCAGGTAAAGCCAAGATCCACCGAGGTAGCAGGTACTATAGAACAGCTATACAAGCTACCTAGACAATCAGGTAGACAAGAGCACCCGTGGGCGCACCCCTGAAAGATCAAGGTCACACCGTCCTCTCTGCATTGTTTTTTGACCTGTTCAGCCTCATCGGTAACAAGATTGCGAATGCCTTGAAGAGCAGCAAGTAGAAATGTAAGTAAGTGTAAAGGTAGGTGTGGTCTTAAATATGAGTGTTTATACCCGAACCATTACCTGAAAAAATGGACAACAATATTTAGTCAGCTTGCTGCACATATTTACATTATAAGCTTTAAGGGATTGTGTAGTTAGCTTTGCCATACATAAGTAGTATGATGGAGTCGCTGGCGCGCATAGTCAATGCTACTAAGTAGGTCAGTAGGTCACTACGACCGAGTTTAGGTCTAAAATAGGTTCATAGCTTAATAGAGACTTTGAATAATTAGGTCATTACGACCTACTTATAAAAGCTATTTTTGTAATTAGGTCAGAGGTCAGAGGTTAGAAATATTAGAAAACAGGGTCACTGAGAAAACATGTCAGGGGATGAGTGCGTGGAACGACGTGGAGACCGGAGGCCGTAAGGCCGGAGGTCTGCACGTCGTTCCTCAACGCGCTCTTCCCCTGGCATGCTTTCTCAGGGACCCTATATTCTGGTTACGGATAAAATATTACATATGTTCTGATATTTTAATTGCAAAGGGGGCGGTGCGGGCATTCCATGGGAGGGCTGTTTTAGGAATGAGGTGGAGACCGGAGGCACGGCCAGAGGTCTCCACCTCATTCCTAAAACAGCCCTCCCATGGGCTGCGTGCATCGCCCCCTTTGCAATTTTATCACTTATACTATTACTATTCGATTCGATTATATCTACTTTATGTGTATGTATTCGTTTAATATGATTTTGATAAAGTTTCGTCTTCATATTCCTTAAATAATATTCGTATAGAAAACTGAATATAGAGTTTTCGTGTTTATATTCATTAAATAATATACGTATAGAAAACACAACATATAAAATTCATTTATAAGTTTTATTCACTAGAAACATATATAGAAACATATTTACAGTGTCACAGATACATGGTGTAATCTTTTATTTACATTGAAACTGTTCACAAAGTGAAAAATATATAATACAAAATCATTTACACTGTTGGCATAAGAAAACATTGTTTCCGTTGCCTGGTAATAAACAAATTAAACAATGAGAACAGTTTCGGGCAAGTGTCCTTATCTTCGGCTGTTTCAGTTTCTCTTTGTTCCATGTGTGAGTGTATACATATGTGTGATGAGGATTTCTGACGGATTTAGCAATGGTATGGTGAAAGAGAGACTGTGCTTTGAAAAAGTTACAGTCTACTTCAGTCGCCAACACATTGTGACCGAAAACAGGATTCATTTGCACCTGGTATGAAAAGAAATTTTTGATGGCCTGAATGTAAATTGATTTCAGCTCACAGTGTAGTTGTATACATGTAAAACAGAACAAAGGACCAACAAAAGTGACATCGGAATCACGGATTCGACATTTACAAAAGGCCTGTGAAACGGCTGTCACTTTATGTTGCTCAATGAAAACCATAAGTGACTTTACACTGTTGACGGTGTATCTGGTAGTAACTCTGAAACATGAGTCTTGATGATGTTGATACACCGCCAAACAGTAGTCCTTGTGGTTATCGCCGTTGATAAGCTGGCACGTTGCGAAACTATACCCGTCCCACATAGCTTCTGTAAAAGTGGAACAGGATCGCGTCGTACCAGTGGTGTGGTCTACAGTACTAACATGGTGTGGTTTCAGATAAAAGTCGCTGTACTGTGCGGGGATAATCTCCCAAAAGAAATATCCACTACATCCGCAAAGTACAGCGACTTTATCATTTTTGGGTATAAGTTGAAAATTAATGTCTGCTGATGGATAGTTAGAGTCGAGAGTACTATCCGGAGATTCAGGTTGTGACTCAGCAATATTGAGGAATGATAAATCGAGACCCCAACTAAGTGTGGTCTCGTTATCATTTGTTGATGAATCATTGCTTGCCAAATCGATTAGAAAATCCGAATAGCTGCTGTCACTCATATTGAAGCTGTAATATAATACTTGAAACTATGGCTACACTAAGCAACTAGATGAATAAAATATGGGTAGCCAGTTATTTTTGTAGTATTTACTATTTAGTATGTACTAAGAAAATAACTGGTAGTGGGTAGACACCTGAAATTTCTCTGTGATTCGCTGAGATTTTTCGCTGCCGGGAGTTCTACCCTAGATAAAGCCATGCATAAAGCCATGCATTTTTTTGGTTTCTGTGAGATATTGTATAATTTTTTTAATTTTTTTTTTAATTTCTATAATTTTTAAAAGTTTTCTTCATCTTCTTAGACAAATATTTATATTTCAAGCGTTTTTTTCTATCTCTATGTGAGATTTTGTATAATTTTATTTTTATTTTTATTATAATTTTAAAGTTTTTTTTTCTTTTTTCTTAAACAATTATTTCTTTTTTTAAATTTCAACTTTTGAATATTTTATTTTTTTTAAAACAGCGGTTAGATAAATGATATGTACAGGTTTAATTTTTTTTTTTTTTTTTTTTTTTTTTTTTTATATTTTTATATTTTATATTTTTTTGTTGGAGTATTTCCTTCATAAATGATATATTTCGTAGTTATAAGTCTGTTATTTTTCAGAATTAAAGAATATTTACAACATGATTGCCGAATTCCTAGATATCTAAGGGTATCGTGCTCACACCGTCTTCACAAGTTTTTCTTTTTATATATTGATAACTTAATCCTCTCTCTTTCTGTTTGTATGTTATTATATGATGATCTACAACTTTGAAACCAGTGTTAACGGCGTCCATCCTGATTTGTGTTTCGAGTACGGTGTTAAAAGATTCCATGTCAAGTATGTTTTGTTTCTGTATGACACCTTTACAGCTAGTTTTCTTTTCCTTTCCATGACCGATATAGCATTTTGAATTTAGTGAAGTCATTTCATCTCCTTCCCATTCAATTTTGAATAGTCCTGGGGTCCGTTTGTCATATTTTTCTCTTTCTTTACAACATGGTTGTGGAAACCATGGTAAATTATTTGTTTTCGCTATTATATATTGTTCTCTGTGATGTTCATTATCACAAGATTCTGATGGTAACCATAAGTGTCGTTCTCTATAATAGGCTTCTCTTTTTTCTGGAATTATTAATTCATCTAAAGTCTGTGCGCTGAGTGCAAAATACAGACTATCTGTATCCATTTCACAGAGTTCAAAGTCAGATTCTTCAATGTACTTTGATAAGAAGTCGTAGTAAAATTGTAACATTTTCAGTTTTGCGTATTGATATACCATGAAACCTATTTGAACTGGAAGGTCGTATGTTATTGACGTAGGGAGTGATGAGACTTCACATGTATCTTCACACAAGTCTTGGACATCTTGTACTGTCCAGTGAAGAGCTATTCTAGCGGCTTTTTCTGGTGTCATATATCGAGTGTTTGTGAAGTTTTGTTTGTTACAAATCGTTTTTCCATATGAACTGTTTCCTAGGAGTTTGTAGAGGTCAGAGAGAATTTTACAGTCAGGGTTTTTGTCCCCTTTTCTTCGTGCCTCTGTTACTTGATCAACAAATGAGAGAAACGATTTCTGTGGTATGTATTCAACTAGTAAGTGAACTTTTGTTACGATTAAGCCTTTTTCTAAATACCATTTAAGTAGTGGTGAACCTAATAAAATATTTTTTGCAAAATAACTTCCGATTAATTGACGTTGTGGTCTTTTCACTCTATCGTTCTTTAATAGATGTTGTTTCATGTGTTCTCCTACATCATATCTTGACACCATTGTATTTTTGAAAATGGGCGTCATTTCTTCAAATTTAAATTTAAGGTGATCAGGTGTGTGTATGTCCACCGATACTAGTCCAAAAATAGTCCCATTTTTTACGCTGTTTATTATATCTATTTCAGAAAGGGTATTGTGTGTGTTTGGAATCGGTATGCTCCACAGTGATTTACATGCTATAACACTGTTGTTGTTATTCTTGTCTTTGTTCCAGTCACATTCGTATTTCTCAATGACAGTATAACCTATTAGTTCTAGATACAGTGTTGTTTTAAGAGTTTGTCGACATCTTTCTGACATTAGTTTACGGCCTTTATCAGTAGAGAGAGTGTTTTTATTCATGTGACACGCGTGCCCATGCTAGTAGCAACCATGAAATTGATACACGGTTTTTGTATCTTGAACCAGTCCGTCCACTCGAACTCTTTTTGTACCCACACTAACTTCCCCATGGTTATAAGCATGTAGTATTTTAACTTTGTCTGTAATCTCTCGAAACCGCAACCATTCTGTTGCAGCGCGACTGACTTTTTGAGATTGTTCAGGTTTGTAATTGTTACTACTTCTGCGGACTACAAAGTACCCCGTACAGTGTTCTTCACCCATACATTTAAGGTAAAGACTGTTTGCATCTACTCCTATGATATGACGGCACACTTTACTTAATGGTCCGAATGATCTTCCCCGTATTCGTGTCACGCCTGCTTTTTGATGTCTATGAAATATAATCGATGGACCACCTACCAAATTGCTTCTAATTAATTTGTGCACATCTTTGTCTGCCTCTGAGAATATAATGTAAGGAAGGGTGTTTGATGATGTGTTATCAAATAGAAATTTTAGTGTAAGCCCTGGAAGAGTCAGACCATCTTTGAACATATCTATTCCTCTTTCACTGAAAAATTTCATGTGTTGGTTTATAGCTTTGACGAAAGGTTCTACATCTTTGTTATTGTAATATATTAGATCATCTCTGAAAGTTGTCATTCCATTATCTTTCCACACTTTCTTACACTTGGCATAGTCTTCCTCTGATATAGAAGTACCCGTAAGTGAACTATAGAAAGCTGAGCGAGGTGGAAGTTTTAAGTTCCCTAGTTTTCTAGTTGATGTCATCCACTCATATGGAAAGAACCCTTTACTTTCATCTTGTAGGGAAGCTTTTAAATAGCTAGCATAGGAGTATCCGGGAGCTAGATAATTTAACATGTCTAAATAAACACAGTTCTCTGTGTAGACAGCTATGTATTGATTACTCCTTTTTATGGTTTTCATCTCAGCTGTTTGCTTCTTTGCATAAAAGGAATGGAAATCTCGCTTTATTAGATTTAAGTCGTAGCGACCAGAATTGAAACCTATGACAGGTACTCTGTAAATATAGTTCATAAGACGAATTTTGATTTTATCTATTCTGTGCGAGGTTTTATTACTACCCTTTTTTCCTATGCTCTTCATTAGTGATTTAGGCACTTTTTTTCCTTCAGCAATCTCGTTTTTCTTATACTTGTCAAGCTTTTTTATTATGTGAGAGAAACGTGTTTCTACAACAGTTCCTATTTTTTCAGCTAACTTTTGTATGTAATCCAGTGTGTCGTGAACTATTTCATCATTTTCTCCATCACTTTTTCTTATGAAACAAACTGGTTTTTCCCATTCTGGAAAGTCACTTGCTACACTAGATGAAAGCGGTACATGATGTGATTCGACTACTGTGTTAGTTGTCTGAACATCACCTTTTGTTTTGTGAGAAAAATAACTTTCGAAATCATACACAATTTTGTATGGATATATTCGAAGTTCAGCTGGTACTTTTATACCTAGCTCCTCCAGTCTATCAAATACAGATGGTTTGTTTCTGTAAATACCACCTTTGTAGATGAATTTAACTTGCGTACAGTCGCTTTTTATGTTAGTGTGTCGCTTAAGATTATACTCTGTTTCAAAGAGTCTTCTACACTTACGACACATGTGGAACTGTGAATATTTATTTAGATCGTTTACTAGACTGAAGTGATGGTCGTATAGATTTAGTGTCATAACTTTAGACTCATCCTCAACACTCATTAAATTTCCCTTTATACATTTTAATGTACAAGGTGTTCCCCTTTTAACTTTCTTTTTCTTGGAAGTGCTACTCTTCTCTGGAATGAGTGAAAACACTCTTATCATGATGTTGTATTTGGCTTCTATCTGGGTCAAGGCCTTAATTGAAATGCCTCTGAATGATACTTTAGTTTCATCAGGAAAACATTCTTGAAGTAGTCTTTCACAGTGGGATGTGTTTTTGAAAAGAAAATACGACAGACATCTAAAAAAAACACAGGTAGTCTTTGTACACCCGTTTGCTCTTTGGATTACGATGGAAATGTTGTAACCCCCGTCTACGTAGGAAATTCGGAATTGTATCCAATCTTCCTATTAGACCATCCTCTCTACCTTGAACCCTTACTATGTAGATGTTTGCGTTTACATTACCCACTAGTCTCCAACTTGTGTCAGCTCTATTGACACTCCATTCTTTATCGCGTAAAAAACTTATTACATCTTGCAAGTCAGAATCATTTTTAATATGTCTGTAATTGCTTTGCTGTTCGTGCTCTAACCAAAATAAAGAGGAGTTATTCACTGAAGGATGATAATACATAACTTCTCTATCTTCTGTATAAATCTTTTCTTCGGCAGTTTCTGTTGTTCCTCCATTAAGTCTTTCAAGTAATGCACCTAAAGATATAGCTAGTCTATATTCGAAAACTTGGTTCTGATGTATTTTGTTAATAGCCTCTATTATCTCTTCAACTGCTTCTTTCATGTTCAGAGTTGAGAGTCTGACATTGAAAATTGATTGAACGCTTCCTAGGAGAACTAAACCGTTTGCGATTGACTTAAAGTTTTTAACATAAGTGTCGTGATACCACCAATAACTACCTATAGTTGATGGCATTACTGTTGTTTCTATATCATACTGTTCTCTGACGCATGTAGGTGAAGAACAGATAACCTTTCCAGAATGTAAAGAAAAATTGCGAGGACGACGTGGCACGTTACACATCGGACAATTTATATTCTGATTCATTTTCTTATTTTCGACTTAATAACTATATAAAATATTCACTTATGTTCTAGCTAGTTATATAAAAGCTGACTAAATATTTTTTGTTTGAAGCTAACTATGTGTTACACTAACTATGCGCTAGGTGAATATATAAAAAGCTGACTAAATATTTTCTTTGAAGCTAGCTAATATAATATCTACAGCATGATTAAATGTTTTATGTGTATATATGTATATAGGCAACCACACCACACCATGTATAGTTACTGATATGTTGTAAGACCACACCTATCTGCCCTTGGTGATTACAGCATGTTCTGTGATCTATTCGGACTGCTTTAAGTCATTCAGGATCTTTGGTCCGAGCGTGCTAACCAAGTCGAAGAACAGTGCGTATGGCACGGTGTGCCCCTGGTCTTTCGGAGGTGCGTCGTGCACCCCGCCCGAGTTGACCCGTTTCTCCAGCTGCTCCATGTAGTGGCGGGACCCCAGATGGATCTTAGCCTTCCCCTGGTAGGTGGTGACGATGACCGAGATGTTGTGCGTCTTGTTGATCTCCTGGACGTAAGGCTTAATAGTCGGGATGCCCTGTTCCGCTTCACCTGAGGCACGTTCGTGCTGCTGGATGATCGTTTTTGCGGTGTCGAGAAGGTTCTGGAAGCCTGTCTTGCTCAAGTTGATCCGGCGTTCGTAGGCTCGCTGAGGGTACTGAATTATGGCGACCTGAAAAATATAAGCACAATTTTGTTTTGAGTTATATGTATAAATTTGGGTCTCTCTCTCTCTCTCTCTCTCATTCTATCTCTATTTACACTCTTATGTATTCTTTACTTTTCTAATCACATTAAATAATTACAATGAAAGTTAACTATAAACGAAGTACATGTTACCTGAAATAAAAATAATGCTTCTATAATTTAAAATCGTACTTACCCCTACAGGATCAGGTGGCCCATACACGTGGATGCAGGTGTTCTTGAAGGCGTCACTGTTGAGGAAATACACCTTCTTAGCTTGCGTGATGTAACCGTCCTTGTAGTCGACGTCCAATTCCAGTGGCCAGAACAATCCGGTCAGGTCCAATATAGGCGAGAGAGGGGCGGCTTTACTCTGCTGTGCCTGTAGCTCCTTCAAGACCGCATCAGCATACTGCTTCGCTAGTTCAACGTCCACTGCCACTGGTTTACCTTTCTTTGCACGAGGTTTCCGTTCACCAGCAGGCTTACGTTTTCTCGGCGGTGCCTTTTTCTTGTCTGTTGGTTCTCCCTCCGACTCTTCTTCGATGGTGATCGGTACCGAAAGAGCTTCGCCTTCTTTCGGTGGTGGCACGTTTTCTTTGTTGGAGTCGTCTTGGAGGGTAGCGGCGGCGGCGGCGGCGGCGGCGGTGGCGATTGTGGCGGTGACAGCGTCAGTCAAAGGTGCAGGTGGCTCGGGATTCCACAGATCAGAAATATCGTTGTATAGACTGGCATCAACAGCGTTGACGGGGATGGACGTGTCTTCGCCTCTGTCATAAAGCCAGATTGAGTGTCCATGGACGAATCTGTCGCATACCCCCCAACTGCAACAGGAACGTAACCGGCATCTTCTCTCGATGGAAACACTCGGTATTGATCAAAGTATTCATCAATGACTGAATTTCCAGGAGGCACCTGCTTCGGAAGGCCCTCCTGAGCGGAGGAAGCTGAGGTCTTTCCACGAGCAGTCAAACTTCTACGTCCCATCATGAGAGTGTTGAGAAGACTCCAGCCCATGAGTCTTTTATACAAAAGTTTACTATCAACGTCGATTAAATGTAGGACGGTTTTTCCAATTTCACAAAGTTTTTCACGAGCATCGTCAGTTATTTTATTCGTATTTTGTTTTGTTACCGATAAGTAGATATCACTGAGTACATGGTTCCATTAGTGACGCGACGCGAGAGTCTGACACGTGCACTTCATAACAAATATTCAAAAATGTACATGTATCGGTTTCATTGGAGATACGTATTGTGGTCGGTAACAAAAATGCTAATATACGCTCTCAGAGACCCTCTGAGATTCATTTCTAGACTTGCCATCAATCGCACCAGTCTCACCATGTACATGAACGCACAACCCTCGGTTCAGCACCGTGTACCGCTGGCACCGCTCATTGGAAGACCATCTCATTTTCGAAATGAGGTGGTCAACGTGCCTTTTGCGCGAGCATCAGGTATCTATGGAGAGGAGCATTGGGTGAAATACATCTGTCCGAGAGATGGCATGTATCAAATTGAGGGTGAAATTCATCCAAACATTTTATTTCAAAATTGCAAACTTCTGAAAAACATTCGGCTAACCCAACAACCAAATCTAACGCTCAAAGATATGATAACCAAGAAACCTTGTGTTGTCAGTTTACCGACAACACAATGTATCTTGAGTCACATTTTTGCGCGACACTCTGTCAAGGAAACAGTACAGAGACGTTTTTGGCGTAAATCAGAAGCAGATCCTGATGGGAAACCTTCTACATTTCTGCACGCTGACATTGTTATTCCCCTTATCAACGCAACCATCCGATATCCTGACAAAATAGTCAACACCCTTGACAACAACAAATTCTTCTATGAAAAAGAGTTCGATACAGAAATCGGACATGGTCAGGAGGGTTGTGACCATATTGTCAGGGTTGTCGGAAGGAACGGTAAAGAATCAAGTCTCGTGACGGCTTATTCTATTCCTAGATTTACTCCTACTCCTACTCTCCAATATTAAAAAGAAAATAAAAGGAGCATAATCATCAATACTTGCGTGAGACAAACCTGAAACATTTGTTTACTAGGAGTATGTTGATAGCCTAGACTGTTGGATCATGTAGATGCAAAAGTTGACTCTTCATGGATTTAATGCACAATGAACAATATTTTACCTCTGTAAGCTAGTGTCTTCATTTAGACCTGAACCACCTGGATGAGGAGAACTCTACCCTATCATACACACATATCAACCAATATAATATAAGAAGTTGCAAATAAAATCTTAATAAAGTTAACAATAATGCAATCATGAATGCAGTTGATTACTGGTAGCTTGAATCTCCATTTATTGAACACCTCCATACAATAACTCGAAGGTAAAACCACATCTTGTTAAGTATGATGTTTTATCTGCTTGTCATAAATATTTCCTTACTCAGCTCAGTAGATCACCCTGGGCTATATATATGCTGATCTTTTAGGTATCATGTTTATGACATAATTATGTTACAAGTATATAATAGTATAGTTATTGTGCCATATATTTTATCTTAAAGGGTTCCTAGCACATACATTTCCAAGCTGCCTATTTTTAGAAAGTAGGAAGGTTCCAATTTTAGATACTTTTTTATTACAAGCTTTAGGCAAAATAATCACTGCCAAAAGAGCCTACTAGTACATCTAACACTCTTTTCTTAAAGAAAACCTTGCACATAAGTGTATGATAACAATTTTCCAATGGATTCTTTGAGCATAGCCTTTGCTTCAAGAATTAATGATGTATGAGATTTCTCAAATATATTACAAGGGTAGACAGGGTTAGGATAATTTAAAATTTTGTCCTTTTATGTTTTTTTTAGGGGAATTCCCAAAATCTCAAAAATACGTCAGAAGGAAACTGAACTTCAGCATGAGATACTTTTATTATGTCACTTTCATAGTTAGTCACAGCATAAATCTATAAGACATCCTTGATACATTTCATGCAAGAAACATTAATAACACATGAATTCTATATCTTAATTTCATCAGTATTTGATCTCTTATTTTCTCCGAGCTGTCATCCCATAACTCTTATATTACCTCTGGGACTCTACTTTCTTTTCATAGATTTAGCTTGCATCACCAGGGGATCAATCATACCAAATTATAATGCAATTCCATGTTTAGTTTAGTTAGTGGGCATTATTCTTAAAAATTCTTGTCAAACACTGCATATTACTTCTGGTCACCTTAGACTTCTGTCTTGTAATGAAGAAGAAAATGTGCAACTCTACTATTAAAAACATTAAGCATGTCACCAAAACAACTTCTAGTGATATGTTTCGATGTCACTAGTTGTCGATAGTAAAATATAACATATGGTAGATGGAGTGTTGTGTAAAGGTTTTGTTATTACACATAAAGGACCATCATGTATTGAAGATCAGGCAATGCACCACCCTTAACAAAAGAGAGACAAAAGTTCAAAGATGTGATGTATTCATTTTAATACTTAATATTACCAACTCAGGATGGAAAAACTTCAACATAAATGAATGACAATAGTCATGGTCATGATGCCTGTTTGTAAGAGTTCACACTGAACAGTAGTTTGAGTACTAGCAATCAGGTTACTGTCTTATAACATACTGTGAAGGACATTTCCCTGAGATCTGAGAAATTTTGCCAAGTACCTGCTATATATGCGATTATCAAATTAGTTGCTACATATATACAAGAAAATACATAAAGTATGTATTTCACATTTGGATTTTGTCTAAAATAAGATACAAATAAGATTTGGGCAGTTCACTGTATCTTCTTAGAAGTATTCTTTGTGTACAGGCACTTTTAATTCTAAATGTAAAGATCTTACTATCATTAAGGCAGTGAGTTTACTTCTTTCTTTAACTGTATCATATCAATAGATGGAGGGATGGCAGCAGCAAGAACCAGAATAATAGCCCCAATGACCTCGATCCAGTTTCTGTGACCAGGCATTATTGTATTCATCAAAGTGTACTGTAGGATGAGAAATAAGAGAACCTGTGTAGTACAAACTAAGGAGAACCGAACTCCACCTATCTTTCTACTTGAATAGATGGTAAAATAAGTGTTTAAGGTCGAGAAAGCACAATGTCCCAATATAAACATAACCTGCAACATGGTACTTATAGTGACAAAGGTTTCCATGTAGAATGAGACTAATAATGAGGTTATGAAGCATAGGCAGGAAAAATAAGTAGCTACAGTAATTGGTGGAAGATCAGAAAGAAGAATTGCGTTTATGTCAAAGATCATCCCAGCTGCTATTCCTCCAGCTACAGCAAATATATAACCTTTGGTTTTTGCATGCCTCTGAACAAGAGATGATGCATCAATAGTGTGAGAAATATAAGATTCAGGATATGATACATTTGAAACCGATAAGGGTTTATTGTTCAGCAACTTTTTGAAAGTGCCAATGTCATTTAGGTGTCCAAATAGCTCAGAAGGTTGGGTAATCATTAGTATACCAATCAAAGACATAACTAATGTCATAATGAACACTTTCTTGACATCCCTAGTAAAAAGGAGACTAGCCTGCACAGTAGCTGAAATGACGGCAAACATGATTTCTATCCCAGTTATTTCAACCAAGGGAAGGTAGGCAGCTGACCCAAAAGCCCCAATGTTGTAAATCATATATAATAGGCTCAAGGCAATGAGAGGTAAAACATGGGTTTTGTTTATATGAAAGTTAATGTCCATCAATGCTCCGAGACAAAGATAACAAATGCCTTGCATTACTGTTCGCATTGCAGACAACTGAAAGTCAGGTACTGAGCCTCGTAGAGCCTGGACGGATGCCATACCTAGACCAGCAGTTATCACTTGACCTATTGCCCCAAGATAACCTGTAACTAGGTCAAATCTTCTCTTGTCCATTGTCACGATGTTCATTCCTTTGTTGCTGATGATATGCAGGTTTATTCTTCTTGACAATTCCTGTGTTGGTAAAGATAACAGAATAACATCAGAATTCAGTGTCATAATATCATCATTCATTAACAGTAGAGCAAAACAGATATTATATCCAAATATCTATATGTCAATAGTCTGAAAATGACTTATGTTGCTAATTTCTCCCAGGCTTGTGCTATTTTGTGGCCATGCTGTTATTGCTAGTCGGTAATTTACTAAATTGCACCTTGATATGTAGCAGTTACATTATCAATTTTGATGATGAAGTCAGACGCTAGGTAAATGTTATTGAGATCTTTTGATTAGGTAATGTCACAAACTTTCCCTAACAGAATGTCATTGTAACATTCTGATTAGGCAAGGTTGAGACCAAACCTAAACAGAAGATTTTGTGAAATTCTGATTAGGTGAGGTCGTAGCCTCATCCAAAAACCTCATGGAAACACAACTAGACAGTGAAGTAAGTTGCAGCAATGTTATTGCAATGAAAGTAATGTCATGGTTCTTTTAATGACACAAACTAACATTGCAAGAACCATTACAGAGCATAACAGAATGTCACTGCAATATTATTATGAGATCACATGCTTGCATACATTGATAACTACTATTAGTACTAGCTTGGTTCACAAGAGAGTCAAGGAAACATACATTAATCATTTCCTTTTAAAGGAAATGAATATATCCATATAGTTTCAAGTAAATATACACCGATTATTTTTTTAAAAGGAAATGAACATATTCATATAATACATACATAGGAACATAACACAAACTAGCTAGTAGAACAACATAATTTTTCTGCCTACTTATTGACGGGTTCCTTACACATAAATATACAAGTTTCCAGTTTTTTTGCTTTTCACTTCAGTTGTACATTCTAAACATTTAGTAGATGAGAAAAGCAAAATGTCAAAATTTTGGAAAAAACAACTAAATTTGGGAATTCCCTAGATTCTGGGATTTCAGTACTGTCCTTCCTACACCATAAATAATAGAAATTCCCTTATGAAATAAATTGGAAATAGCAGATTATTGAAAATATTTTTGGGCAGTAAAAATGCAATCAATGATAGCCTGTATGGGCCTGAATAAATATAATTTATGCCTAACCTAAATTTCCTTTCTATATATCTTTGAGACTGGGGAATTCCCTTCCAATGACACATGGGGTTCCCCAATAACTCACTCTGTAATGTCAGAAAAATGGGGATTTCCCTTGAAAATTGAAACAAAATGCAAGTGATGATGTCTTATAGTTTTATCAAAATTAGAATTTTCTGTAGATCGGTCTCAGATTTAATACGGCAGATGGGATGACATGCTGCACTGATTTTATTGGAAAATATTTATCTTGTACTTATGTGCAAGGGTTCAAGAAAAAGACAAGAAAAATTTGTAACTTTTCCAAGGAATTATCCGTGTTGTGGTATGAAGTGTGACCTGCCTTGGTACTGATAGCTAAATACTGAATACCACCAGTGATTCCTAGTTACATCACCTACAAGAGCTAACACCAGATGGCAGCACTCCACTCTCAGTTACATAGCTATAGATCTAAGCACATATATGTAGCAACACATTTATGGATCCTGATGAAGACTGTAACTATAGATGTTAGCAGGAAATAGCAATCAATTAACATAATATGATCTTCCAAGGTTTTGAACTGTGATAATAGCAAGTATCTTCAATGAAAGGGAGCCAAAAGCAATGTAGGTCAAAATTTTGAAATATTTTCTATGGCCATAACCTAGGTCTGTGGTAAAATATAGAATGTGAATATGGACTTAAACTACATTAAAATACACAAAAGCTCATCCTCAGTCAATTTTGGTGACCCACCAAAATTAGTTTGTTTACAAACATTGCTGTCTTCAGGCCTAAATGACATGAGATTTATGGAAATCCAGTAAAGTTATAGTTAGTTATCATGATTTATACTTTACCAATGGCTAAAGTTAGACTCTTAGAATGTATTGTCATAGTTATTTCGGTTTGCAAAATCTTGTCATATTTTGACACAACATAGCTTTTCACAAAATGTTATACTTTTTGAGAGGAAAATCATGTTGATTTCAATTATTAAATTAGATGTTGATAAAAATCAATGCTGTCCATCAACACTGTAATCAGATTGGGTGTATTCCAAAATCTCTATTATCTTATATATTAATTGTGAACTTCAGATCACTAACTAAATTATTTCACTGATTATTTCACTTACCTCTTAGATGGTTGGTGTGTTTTCTCAAGGCACCTTCCCTCTGTAAGATGTGTCTATGTCCCTGTGTTTAGAAGCCAATGCACAAGTGCCACAATATCTATACACTTTCACAAAAGAATAACCGTCTTACAACATCAAAAGGAAAGTATCATGAGCAAACCATCAGGAATGGTATACACATCTGTATACTGATGTTGGTGATGATGATTGTTGGATTTTAAACTCCATTCAGCAGTATTTCAACTATATCAGGACCACACTTACATACTTATGCACTTAACTTACATTAAGCAGATCATTAGAAATCGGAACGATTGTAAGAAAAACATGCTTTTGCTATTATATATCTGAAACATGGGGGTGTCCATCAATCATATACACATGGTGGACTTGGAGAACAAAAGAACAATGCCATGAATATATTCGTATTGGCAGCCTTAGTGAAGTGGAACCATATAATCTTACTGGCCTCTTCTCACAGTGGAAACTCTAGCTAGGAATCTTGTGAAGATAATCCCTATAATTATTTCATTACTAAAAGGTTTCTATTTTCTACGATTTTATGAAAATTAAAAGTGAATCCTTCCTAATCTAGTCAGTCCCATGGTTTTTGTTAGATACAACCCTTGTCTGGTGCTGTACTTGATATAAACATGTGGCTAGCACCTTACAATTACATCACTTACAGCCACAGACTTGTGCTGTATCTATCACTAAAACCCTATAAAAGTTTAGGATTATGAGATTTGAGCAAGTATTTCTTCAAGGGGAGGTGTAAAAATATTCATATTTCCATCTTTGTTTAAATGACATGAAAATCTGCATAGCATTACAGATTGAAAAAGCTTTACAATCAAAAGTCTTTGGTGAAGACCAAATAACTGCTACCAGCCTCTGTTCTTTCCACAAAAAATTCTTGGAAAAATACAAGATGGTGATATCCATTCACATGATATGAAATCAATGCAAAACCCAACTTGTGAGTGGCAAAACTGAATATTTCTATTTTTGGAACGCTACATATATTTGGAGCCTCATGAATCCAATAATGAAGGAGATTTTGGGAGCAAGTGTCAACTATATCAAAAGTGTACAGAGAAGAAAGCATGTAAAATTACAAATTTTGAAGAGAAAAATAAGAAAATGTATGTATCTATCAAGAAAATACGGTTTTAGAAAACTGCTATTAGAACTTAAAGCAAAGGTTAAGGACATTTTAATTCACAACATAAATATTTTGTAAGTCAACTGTGAGAGGTTCTCTGTTTTGCATCAGTTAATATAGATTATTTAAATTAACCTCAATTGCCTTCACTCATTGAAGAATAAAGTAAGTAGGACTCCTTTTCACTTGAATGTTTGCTGTCATATATATATATATATATATATATATATATATATATACATACAAATATACATACAAATATATATACAAATATATATACAAGTAATTTTCACTTGTGACTCTTACAATTTTCTCTTACTGTTATTTAAATTAATTTTGATTTTGACAGTTGTGACGATCCCCGGTAGGTCGGGGTCTCCGATTTCTTCAATGGAGGGATGTAGGGGTTAATCGATATTCTTGGATGAAGGGGGAGTGTGTTGGGCTGTTGGGCCTGAAGTGTTCTGGACATTAGGTGGAGGTGGAGAAGTAGTGAAGTGGTGGGGGGTATTGTCCTATACGGTCTTCCGTGGAGTCAGGTTGTTCCTTGCCTCGTGGTTGGTAGTGTGGGGCCAAGCGGGTCGCACCTCCGTCCCAGCAGTAAGGGCCGGCCACTCACGATTTCGGGCTTTTGTACCTGCCACGGCTTTTGGTCTCAGGTCAGTCCTCGAGCTGATTCGGGCTTCCGTGCCATCTTCAGTCTTCCAGAACCACTACCCAACTTCTAGTTGATAACTTGTTAACTTAGGTTGTTTATTCGAGTTTGACTGGCTAATTGACTTCTAGTTACGCATATCTTTGACATAGGCCAGCTCGAGGGCTAGGTTTCTTAAAGAAGACACATGTGAACACAATGAGTACAAAGAAGGGACTGTTTATTCTGGGTGCTCATGCCCCCTTTTGTACTCTCTTACTCGATTCTGGTTGGTCACTTGGATCATGTGACTATTTTGATGTCATATCCGGTTACAATACATTTTAGTGCTTTCGCGCTTTTGGGCATGACTCGATATACTTTCGTAACTGACTTGTGCTTTACATCTTTACTTATTATTTTTACATTGATTACACCGTTAGCTCGTACTTCAAAAGACAGATATATGGACAATTCATCATGTCAGCGAATTCTGCGGTTATTTTCTTATCTCAATTGACCCAGAAATTGACAAAAAGAAGAAACCTACATATCATCAGCAACAAACAAATATGAATGTTAAAACCATCCTATAACCATGTGACAGCATGAAAAGATATGAAACTTGTTTATATACATTAACAATAAGGTACTGTTATGAACGTAATATTGTTGCTTCACAAATCCCAATTAAAGAAGTTACATAAAAGGACTTCGGCAAACAAATACAAAGTTATCATTTAGTCAAATACTGTTAACATTATGTTTTTTTCTCAATTTGTATGCAAACGTACAAATCTAAAATGAAATAGAATTTTGCTTTGTTTTTTCTTATTCTTGGTCTACTTCATTCATTGGTAACACTACAAGAATGTAATATTTTGGGTATTCATACCCAATAATAAATATTTCTGGAGAAGAAACCATTTTTCTGCAAAGTAGTTGTTGCCTCATTAATTAACTGTGTATTTCAAAGGTATCGATGTGATGGGAGGATTTGGCCAATGTTTCTATATTTATTATTGTCCAAACTTTATGACATCTCTCTTGGTATTTTTTATCATCAACGTGCCAATTATACAGCACATACAACAAACAGTAAAAAAAATATTTTTTTGAAAAAATATAGCCACAACTGACTTTAAAAAAAACAACTTGTAAGGCTATTAAATTGTCACAACATGGCAAATAATGGAGGCCCCTATTGATTAATCTTAAACATGTTGCCATGGTGAAGTGTACCATGTGTCACATATATCTATAATAATAACACACCCAGCCAAGGATGTGATGTTATGATATAACTTTGGAGCAACATTCTGGTTGGTTTTGTATTGGTTCGTGTTATGTTCTTTTGATGACTCCTAATCACATCGCTACAATGTACTGCGATGATGTTGCAGTTTAATGTTATTACACCATTCTGGTTATGTTCTTCAACCCAAAAAGAATGTTCTTATAATATTCTGTTATAGTTTGGTCTTAATATCACAAAAAGATAACATTATAATAACATTCTGAGTCCATGAGGTTTAATCCTCACCATGAATAACATAACTGTTGTATGTCATCTTAAATATTGACCAAAATAGTATGGTTGCAGAACTGTTCTGTTATGTTGCAACTTGGCTGGGCACTCATTTAACTTCAAGTAATTTCAGAAATGTTTAAAGGGGAAGCCCACTGAGGATTGCAAAACAGATTATGGTTGAATAAGAGATTGCTAGTGACAGTTACATAATATTGTCTAATATTTTCCAAGTGATATGCTATTTTCTGATAAATGTCTTGCCAAATTACTGGGTATATATTTTTTTTATGATCTTGCATTATTTAGCTGATCATTTCAACTATAATATTCAATTCAACTACCATTACAGGTGAATCATTAAAAGTATCAACCTCTGCTATTGACAATAGCATATTTTCTGGTTGTCCGTATCAGGATTAATGTATATGGTAGGGGCAAACAAGCACTGAGACACATACCACCAGCATACTGAAGGGATGCACTGAAATACAAGGTTGTGACAACAACACCCCAATAATTTTTTTCAAATATCATTTTATCAATCATCTCTTGGAATATATACAAAGTTCTTCTGATGAGAGTGATTACATATTTATACAAAATTGTTGCATAATGAAGAGTCATGATAATCATAAATTCTAAATATTATATAATACTACCATACCTTTTTCTAAGCTCATACAGTAGGACATTAACATACATATCTGAATTAGCATACACATTTTCAAATTCTCTCAATGTAGCATCCTAATATATAGATGCTATACATTTTCATTCAACCTTATTTTCATACTGATACCATCATTGTATCTTTTGAATTCATTCTTAGTAGAAGCATTATGTCCAATGTCCCCCAACTCGTTCCAGCTAGATAATTCTAAGTAAAACTGTAATATAATGACATGTTATCTCAAAATATCAAGTTTGCAACTCCTATCCACCCTCTATGTAATATATTTTGGTACTCTGAATGAGAGGTATTAAATGTTGTCTCTTTATTTGTGGTATCTGAACATTGTTTTTATATTTAAACGTTTTATTTTTTCTTAATCTGAACTTTACACAACAATGAAAGTAGGTAAGAGCCAGTAAGTGAATAAAGTCCTTCCTTTCTGAGATTTATGGTAATATTTTTTGATAACTCTAAACCTTTACACCTGCCAGATACATTGCCAGTAAAAATATGCCAGACACCTCAATGCATCTGGCATGAGATTTCTCAAAATTCTGCATTTAAGACAAATTTTTTGAGGAAATGTTACATTTATTGTTTCCTGACACTCAAACCATCCCTAGTAAATCATTTCTAACAATGATTATCTTGAAAATCATTTTTGTAAAAAATAGTTAGTTTCATATCTAATTAAGGTTATCATAAGCCTAAATAGGGGCTTCCTGCTGTATTTGGTGTCTTTTAGCATCTTTTAGGGTCTATTTAATACAGTTGATTGGCAGTTTTCTAGGAGTGCGATCCAAGAAACATCAACTGTGCATCAGAATTTATTTTGGTGGCTATTTTAAGGCCAACAATGCAAAAGTCCTACCCATCATACAAAAGTCCCATCCAGAAAATATCTGTGATTAATATTGGACATGAAAGTTATGTGATAAAGCATAATAAAATCCTTCACAATATATGTGAATTCACATTAGCAAAAATAGAAAAAAGTTGAAAGAAAACTTTATGAATCATCATGGACCACTGTAACCCCACATACACAAACGTAGCATTTGTGAGTATTTTCAAGTATCACGGGGTATTTTAATATATCATGAGGATGAATTATTGTGGATGTTTTTTGGTTAGCACTCCAGAACTGAATGATAGATTAAGTGGTGTAGGGAAAGAGTTAAAAGTCTTCATGTTTTTCTGATTCTGAGGAAAATAGTGTCAAAAGCAAAGATGCTAGAACAAGAAAACATCCTAGCATCTCAGTGTAATTGTGTCTTCCTCCCAGAGAATGACTGAAAAACAAATACTGACAGACAAGAGAGAGAACGGTGTCAAAGCTTTCTATCATTGCAACGTGAGAAGGGTGAATGAGTTGGCAGGCAGCTATCAACAAGAAACCACATACTCCACTGGATAGGCAGTGGACGATAATATATACTGTATTGATTTGGGTTCGTATGTTTATGACCTGGTCCTCAAAGTATAAGGAGAACATTAAGGAAGCAATCATGCTGAAAAGTGTACCAGAGAAGAACACATATGCTGGATGAATCAATCTTACAGAAGTGCTATAGGTTAACATGAGAATTGCATCAGCCATGGAGGTCAGGACAGCAACAAAGTATCCAATCAGAACAAGCTTTCCTAAGGCCTCTGGTATTGTCTCCTTTGTGGAATTTGTAAATGAAATATTTCTGCATGTGTTGTTCTGACCTTGAGGTACGCTGTTGACTGTGTTCTTCAGAAATGAAGGTGTAAATCCATGGGTAAATGGTTCCCAAGGTTGTATGATCAGCAGCATAGCAATCATGCTGACTGCTATTGCAAACATGAATATTCTTCTTGGCCGTGTTCCTGAAAATATTAGGTCAAGGAAAATGATGAAGAGAATGCGAAGTGCCAGGTAGATGGCATTGAATTGCCCAAGTGGCATGAAGGTGGTACCTGCAAAGTATAACAATGTGCCTGCAAAGTAGAACACATTTGAGAATATCAAGTTGGAAACATGATGCCAAGTTATGCTGTGTTTGTTCCTCTGCATAAATGCATAAATACCAGAGGGTATGAGATTCCAAGCGTGTCTGTAGAAAGATAACTGGAAAATAGGCACCACATCTCCAAGAGCTTGCACAGCAACTGATGAAACAAGGACACCAAGCAGCATTCCTATGGCAGCTATGTAACCAAGAATAGTTTTCTTTGAAAAGCTCATCCTTAATGTTTATGCTGAAAACATATAAAAGAGACAACTTTACAATTAAATGATGGGCAGATTTACTAAGATTTTGAAGGAAATGAAAAAATGTTGATATAAACAAAAATAGAAATGATATGTGACATGTAACAAGTTTTAAAATATATGCACAACTTTGAAGAGCACTAAAACAGAAAAAAATTAAACCTTGAAGAATCATGCGGTCAAAAACTAACCCTACCTACACACAGCATACGCAATAAGGGATGACGTCAAACTTCCGTTGCTGTGAACCTGAGATGCTGCGACAGGCTGCAGCAGAATGTCAGCTACAACCCCTATGTGCCACTGAGTGGCTGCAGCCTTCTATAACCCATTACTATCCCATCAAAGGTACCAGACACCACCTTTTATCCATATATTATGCAATCATGGAAGAAAAGTTTCATTATATCTTTCTGGAAAAATATAATGGAATTTTTCTTTCATGTTTGAATATTTAACATATACTAATCACCTCATTAGGGCTAATTAGCTAATTAATCAATTAGTTAACTGGATAATTTCGGGTCATTGAGATAATGTCACCATCTTTTTCCTAACAGGCTGCATCTCAATGGCAGCATGTTGTGACCTAAGCATCCCAGCGTGGTGGCAACATGATGTTAGGTCACGGACTATTGGCCGCAACCTGCTGTGGTGAATTTTAACTTCTCCCCTCATTGTCTACTATAATTCTATAATCACACATTTATAATTACTTGTCCCAAGCTTGTCTATTATGTAAATAATGTTTCATTCTTGAAGTTCACATAGGTTTATCATTATGATTTTTCAATTTCAAGTATTTTGTCCTCAGAGGAGCCTGATATTCTAGACAGAGTAATTGACAGTAAGACTACTGTCAAGTTTGACACTAACATCATTAATAAAAGCTACACTGTATCCATTCAATTCATGTGTAATTTGATGTTAGTTTAAGTAAATCTAGCAACATAAAGCAGATATGTCATCTACAAACATGCTTGCAGGTCCAATGTAGAAAACATATAATGTCATGATGTGGTGTCATGTTTTCATGGTTAAGAATTAGGAAACTGAAGTAAAAGTCAAGGACCCACTTGTCTATTTATACGTTGTGATCTGGTCAAGACAGACTGGTGTACATTCTGATTGGGAAAGGTAATAATGGCTTGAAACATATTTAAATGTGTCATTTATATTCATATTAAAAAATTCAAATGTTTTACCGAAACTGCTTGTCAAGATATGCTGTATTTTACAAACCCTACACTTATCAAGAAAAAGCCTGGGAGAACATTCATGGAATGTTTTGCGTAGATTTATATGACTTTAATCAAATACTTTTTGTTTGAAAGGACCAACTTTTTGGGCTTTAGATCAGGATATTGCACCAAGGTGCATATCCTTAGAATAGAATAATATTCAGTACTTGAATATAATAAGACTGCTTATTGTAATGCCAGATAGCCTGAAGAAAGTGAGTGTTCACCAGATTACATTGAGACAAAAACAAATGATGAAACTAATCATAGAACTAAATTACTAAACTTGAAATGGTTATTTAATCATTATTGTCCTTGCTAGCTAAATGGTAGAACTAGTCCATGAGCTGGCCGTTCATATCCAAAGCGCAGACAATGCTTGGTTGAGACTTAGTTATCATTTGCGTTATAATCGCCAGTGTTCCAGTAAGATGTTTTTTTCCTATATACAACATTCGTTTATTGTCCAGGAGGTAAGCTTCCTCAATAAAAGTCTGCCTATCTCTGTACGACTTCACAACAATGTTGCTTCATCACCAGATGTCACCAGATGTCACCATGCAGATGCTATTCGTAGCTAACCAAACCCCGAATCCTTAAGACTCGAATTGATCCAAATGTACATTGGCTAACTCTGCCCCTAACTGACTATCATTATCCTTATATATTCGTTAGTTATTGATTTTCTCCCAGGTAGTGCTGCTGCTGGTAGACCTGGCCTGTCTGCCGTAACTGAACAGGTTTATGCCTACCAGAAGTGCCAACCCTAACCTAACTCTATGATGAATTAATTTATGTAATTTCGTACCCCTTTTTATAATACATTTTTCACAGTCTGGTGACCATTTTTTCATTTTAATTATACACTAGTGTTGATTATATTCACAAAGTGTTTTACTAACTACCTTAGTACAATAGCTTTAATTATCAGGATACAGAATATGAAGTTTTTCATTAAATACCAATGATCTATGTGATTTGAATGTAACTTGAAGTATTCTTGTAAATGAAGCAGTAATAGCACAGTGGTAAGGTATTTGCTTTGTGTGTGTGGGGTCCTATGTTCCATCTCCAGTGGCCCGTTGCACAATGATTTTTTTAACAATGAAAATGATAAAATAGTGCAACAGTTTGTTGTTACTTTGATCGTAACAACACATGTTTTGACAATAAAAAACAACTACTTAGAATGATTGTAATGAGCTATACTCTTTACAGGAATTTTTTCTATTTTTTTCCTTTTTACATCAACCTTTTGTTGTAGCACAACTGCTCTTAAAGTTACCCTTGAGTGTGGGCTGTTACTAAATGTGATTGTGCAAGGGGCCACAGAGGTGTAAACAGAAAGTAATGAAACACGAGATTTTCATAAGAATACTCCAGGCAGAAAACTCTAGGTTAACACCTGTGGGAAACACCAGAAATGAGGTCCACAGAATCCTGAGTAGGGCTCGAGTTAACATCACATTTATGGCCTGCTGGATCCTGAGGTACCAAAGTGCACAACACAGATCCTTGTCACCAGGGGGCCGATCCAAGGAACATTTACGAAGCATTCATATCTCAAAATGCTTAAATACGAAGCAAATTCCCGTTCCAGGGAACATTTACGAAGCAAAAATGGTACATTTTTTATGATTCGTAAATGCTAAAATATACGATCACAAATATTGTGATCGTATATTTTTAAGTGTCAAAATTATACAAAGATACTCATCCAACACTATAGAAACATATCATTTTGCTAATTTACTGAATCTACATCAATATATACAAGCCCTAAACTCAATTATTTAATGTTCTTAATTTTGCAAATTGTGGTTCCTAAATTTACAAAGCATCTACAATGCATTTACGAAGCATTTTTTCTGCATTTTTTAAGAATTTGGGATGTCCCTGGTTGAAAATTTTTAGAATATTTGCTTTGTATATTTGGGATACAAAGCATTTCGTAAATTCTCCCTGGATTGCCACCCTGGTTACTAATATAGAACTCCGATCTATATTGTAGTCCTTCTCCACCTCTACATGAATACTGCAACATTTTAAGAACACACTTATATATAATATATACATAATACTGACATTTGGCTAAAATCCATTCTGAAGTCTACTTAATAATCACATCCCAGCTTATACCAATAATGAAGTTTACCATGAAATATTATCAAAATTGTTTCTGCACTTATTCCCTGAAGACAGTTGCACAATACACAATTAACCAAAGCAATTTGGTTGACAAATTGCTCCTAAAATTTTTAAAATTTGAGCTTACATTTTGAAATCTTCCCCATAGGAACCTATGGTAAAGCCTGTCAGTGCAACTTATAATGTCCAACCCTATTTTGCCTGATATACAGTATTTGCATTGGATGTCAACCCTGTAAATCTGTTAGTTGATACAATTTAAGAAACAATAAAATTTAAGCAGTACTTGGGGATATAGAAAAAAACACTTCTTGTTTATTTGAGTAATCCCAAGTGGCTCATATGTCTATTTTGTCCAAACCCAGGATATATCCAAAGTGGGATGGGCTTATTGTGCAACTTTACATAAGGACTTAAGAACCAGTCTGTAGGAATAGCTTTAGCCTAGCCCAACCTCTCAGAATGATTCTGAAATTCAGAATCCTCCTTTATCAGTTTGAACCTGTTGACCACTAGGATGTTGAATCAGCTGGACTTTGGACAAATTTGGTGCAAAACAAAATATAGAAAACTCATGTTTCATATGGTGCCTTTCTCTTCATGATAGTTGAGAAAAATTCTTGAGAATAATTATTTGTTCATTGAGGCTCAGACCTGGTGCAAGTCTAACAGATGATGTATATTCTGGGTGACACTCTTAATGTCTTTATATATAATGACCCGACCTATTTTACTTTTCTACCCTTATACATAAAGACCTCGTTCCAAGAATTAGTATTTTCCACCGTTGATACGTGTCCTAGTTGTAACTTAACTTAGATTTCAATCTGGCTTAAGTAGAGTGGGTCTCTGTTGAAAGAACCTTTTTTTCCTTGCAACACCAAGCAATTAGGATATAAAAGATACGCTTCGGGAATGTATTGGGCAAGTTATATTGATTTTTCACTGCTCTGTATGTAGGTTAAGGACTAAAACCTTGTGCACAATGTTTTCCTCCTTTTGTCAAGTTTAAGTCCCCACCAAAGGGTGGGGGGAGGGGGGTTAGTCAGGGGGCCATTCCATAAAAACTTACGAACATTCAAAAATTTACATTTCATTCCAGAAAAAAGATACGCACAAAAATATAATTCTGCGTACTGTTCACAGCATAACAAATATGTACGCAACTCCAAATTATCTGCGACAGGTGTTTGAGTGTTCATAACCCATTTTTAATAATAAAATATTTTTTCACCATGAAATATTAAGGCCAAAATTATGTATTTGCTATCATTAAAAAGCTTATTTTATAAGGAATTCATTAATGAAAACCAAATTAAAATAGGATGAAAACTCATGCAGCTATCAAAGAAAAGAGAGAAAAAAAATTGAAATCCAATTTTTTGTTAAATGTGCACATTTGTGTATGAAAGTGTACGCAAGTGACGTTACAAACACTTTTCCTTACTTACACTATTTGCGCACATAATAAGGTAAAACCATGCAACTTGCGAACAGTTTTTGTGGAACAGCGCCCAGGTCCCTGGAACCCCCAAATCCCTGGATCCTTCCCTGTTATACAACATACACTTCCCAGCCAGATTGCGGCGTAACAGAAACATTCTGCTACCATACTTTTTAAGTCAGTTTGTTACTTACTAAGAAGGCAAGTAACAATTATGTAGTTGATGGTGAGGTTGAAACCTCAACAAATCAGAATGTTACTATAACATTATTTATTGGTTTCATCCAAATCAGAAGGTTATAAGAACATTTTGTTTGGGTTGAAGAATGTAACCAGAATGTTGTAATAATTTCGCAGTGTAACATCATGGCAGTATGTTGCAGCAATGAAATTGGGAGTCATCAAAAGAATGTAACAAGAACCAAATACAGAACCAACCAGAACGTTGCTGCAATGTTATGATGACGTCACATCCTTGGCTGGGCCCCATTTGTGACCTCAGGGCAGTTGAAACAGGTTTCACATTTTCAATGCCAAGTCCTATTCATTATTTTACTACCTTTATTGCCCCCCAGGTATTCTATTTAGCTGTGATGTAATTATGCCTAATTATATCTCAGCATGTTACTGTATTTGATTTAGGAAAAAAAAGGTTCTACAGAACCTTACCCATCTCCCTCTGAAAGTATATCAACGAGCGGCATTTTCCCCACATTAACTTAGTTGCTCATAAGAAATGCAGTAGAGTGCAAGATACGGTTTCCTCTGCCAAAGTCTTAATTCTAACGCTTGATAAAATGTTTACATCAATCTTTCAATTATCCTATATATATCATCACCATTCTACTGTATGTAAGGCATAGAATGTTGTGATATAGTTTAAATAAAAGAAAATTGTTATTTGGCCGTGTGACATCAGAACTTCATTGCTGTATTAAGAAGGAGAGACAGGTGTCCCCTGTCTGTATGGTTTATGGTTAACTGTAGATGAATATTTCTTTTCCATGTTAATTCTAACATGAGAACATGTTCTTCAAAGAAAAAAACCCAATACAATTCTGACATATTTGGATGATTTAAATTATTATTTGGTATTAGTTCTCTGTCACAGTAATTGGGCATGAGGACCACTCATATTGTCGTCGATGCGCTCGGCAGCGCTCGGAG